>VUYV01000006.1:1017946-1205321 GCA_008711295.1 Anarhynchus alexandrinus | reverse complement strand
CGGCACCGCTGCCCACCGCCCCACGGAGCGGCACCCCGCGAGGGACACCCCGGCTCAGCACCCCCCTCCGCCCCCCCCAGCGCTCCAGAGCCGAGAGGGAGCGCAGCGCTGGTCCCCCGCTCCGGGCTGTCACGCTGGTTGGTGAGCCAAACCCTGGAGCCGCATCGGCTGCAGCCAGGGGAAGGGGTTGTCACGACACGCGTGTGAAACCCAGCACCGTCCCACACCCCGTCCGTGTCCCGCAGTGCCCCTTCGCGCTGCCCCCGGGTCCCCTCCGTCCACCCATCTCCCTCCCTCCGCTGCCAGATCGGCAGCGGCAACTGCAGGGCCTGTCCTGGCCCCGGCTGCGCTGCGAGCACGCCGGACCATGGGCTTTTGGGGCTCCAGGACAGGGACACCAAACAGCTGCAACCTCCCCCACTGGGCTCAGCGTGCATGAGGGTCTCTCGGGCTGTTCCCGCCCCCAAAGATGAGTCCCAGGACAGTTTTTGGACAGATGCCTGGCTGTCCCTTACCTCTCCCTGCCCGTCAAACCAAGCAGGTGATAAAAACAGGGGTGTGAGCGGCAGCAAGGCACCGAGAGGAGCAGAGAGGGTGCTCCTGTGGGACTTGTTTCCCGAAAATCCCCCTCGTGCTGCAGGGGATTTTCTTGCTCAGTAGTTACTCCTCCAACAGCACAGGGCAAGGAAGATCCTCTCCATGGCACACACATCTCACCACCTGGATCCCAGACCCACGTCACGTCAGATGGAACCAGCCACAGACAAGATGGTGAAGAAGAAAATTGGGGGATAGGGTCTGGAATAGAGGGGCTAAAAGGAAAAAAACCCAGTGTTTAAAGTAGACTTGAAGGAGGAATTTTTTGGTGAAAAACAGGAGGCAGAAGGGCTGGAGGTCAGGAAGCACCAGCCTGAGCGTGGAAGGAGCAGAGAGGAGGCAGAGTGTGAGACAGAGACGATGGGGCACTGGGCAAGAGGCTTGAGGGCACGCACACAGAGCACAGATGCAACGCAAGGAGAGGCAGGCAATGATTTGGCATGGGATGGCCAGAAAAGCAGGAGAGAGACCCGGTACACCACAGGGATGCCACAAACCAGCTTTTCTCTTGAAATTACTGGTTGGATGGTTCCCCAAGTACCCTAACGTCTGAGGATCAAGTTAAAAAAAAAAACTGAGGGTTTTTCCATTGTTTTCATAGTCTGGGACACTTTTGATGCACATCTCCTTCCTTCCTTCCCCAGCCCCAAGCTCCTNCCCTCCCCCCCCCCCCCCCCGCTGCAGCCCCTCAACGAGCCGCCTGTACGCCACAGCCCTCGCCTCTGGAGGAAGGGGCTCTCAGCAACACGCCTCTCAATGAGGCCGTTGTTGACTTGAAAGTCTTCATACAGCTTTGTGCGAGGGAGCCTCTCGCCAGCCAGGGACTGGGGGGTGAGCCGGGGGGGCCAGGGCTCCTGCTGCTGGAGAGCAAGCAGCCGGTGCCACCCCCGCGGTCAGCCGTGGCGAAGGGAGCAGCTGTTGATCTGCGCTGGTGGAGATCAGTGGAGGGCCACTACAACAAAGGAGCGATGGAGTCTGCGGGGACCCCGCTGCGGAGCTGCAGGGGTCAGAAGGGAGGAGGAGGGCTATCGGGAACCCAGCTGAGCCTTGACCCCCAGAAGTACCAACATCCACAAAGCGCCGCTCCCCAGGGGCTGGGGAGGGTGACGGAAAGGGATGGAGAGGGAGCAAAACCTCTGGAAACAGACGATGGATGCAAAGCCTCGGGGTGCTGACCACCAAGCCAGCACCCCAGGGGACGGCCGGGGTGGACATTTCACTCTGGCCACATAAGTGGTAAAGGGACAGAGGCAGAAAGACACGGCACCATTCCCAGCGTGGGGAGCACGGCCGGGTAAGGGCAGAGCTCACAACGCTTTATGGTGCCACGGGCTCGCCTGGGGCTCGGCACCACTGCCCAGCCAGCCCCAGCGGCACGGTGACGGCCGGTGGAAAAATCACTCAGCTCAGAGGAGGATTTCAAGCATTTTCCACTCATTTCCTCATGCAGAGCGGGAACGGGGAGGGTGTGGGGGCAGAGAGGCAGGAAATCTCCCGGAGACGCTGAGCTATAAACAGGCAGCACAGAGGGCAGGACCAAAGCAGCCGGTCCCACGCGGACCCCACTCGCACCAGGAAAGCCGAGGCCACGCTGCCGGGGCGGTTGCTGGGAGGAGCAGAAATCGCGCATACCGCCTGCTCCCCCTGCGCCGCCCCATGAATGGGCCGCATTCACACCCGGAGATATTAATAGTTCCCAGCATATTGCCGAGGAATGGCGGAGCGCCGGCGGGCTCGCCTTCGGGCCGCCCCCCCGCCGGCACAAGGCACCCAGTGTGCGCGTGTGCACACGCGTGTGCTCACTCGGGGCAGCCAGCGAAGGGGTTAATGCTGCCTGCGGAGGAGCTGCCAAGCAAAGGGATGAACAACCTGGAGCATGATGCCCTCCTGGGCAGGGCAAGGCATGGAGGAACTGGGGCTGCCGGCGGGAGCACGCCCCGGGGGGATGGAGATGCCCTCCCCAGCCCCCGGATAACCACCACCAGCAAGGGGAGAGGGTCTGTTTAGGGTGGCCCAAAGGGCATCACTGAGAAGGAACAGGAAAAAATCCCACAAAGGCCCTTTTGGGCTGGCTGAATACTAGGAAAAAACACCAGGAAGGGTGAATAGGCTGAGGAGCTGCCTCCTCCTCCTCCCAGCAAGGAGGGTGGGGGCCACCCGGCTGCTCAGGACACCCAGACCTAAACCTAGAAAGCTCCAGTAACGGGCTCGAAGGAATAAGCTTGGCCAGGTCGTTAGAGGTGACCATAAATGGGACCTCAGGAGAGCTGTGCTGACCCCAACGCACCCGAGCTCGGCAGGCGAACAGGGCTGAGCGAGCGGAGCGGCCTCGGCCGCACACACGCAGGGAACGCAGGGTTGAATGCTGACCCTACCTGTAAAGAGCAGCATGCAGATGCAGCCCGGCCCAAGCCGCAGACCTGAGGTCAAGACATTTTCAGGCAATCTGTTCCTGCTGCCCACGCTGCAGCCCGGCTTCTGCCGCCCGCGCTGCCTCCTCGCCTGCCAGCGCTCAAAACCCTTCCCTGCTCTGGACGAGGGCCAGCAGGAAAATTGGCTGGGTCACACGGCAGCTACAGATGAGGGCTCTTTCTGAGGGACAGATTACACTGAGAGATGCACGCTGAACACCTCGGCCACGGCTGGGAAGCTCAGACAATACTGATGCTGAAAAAGACCAATTATTTGGGCTGGATGCGCAGTTCCCCAGATAGAACACTCCCCAGCACCCGAGGACGGAGTACCTCCAGATGTGAAGGGCATTATGGACATGTGGCTTATCCTGCCCAGCCTGGGGGGGGCAAGGGGATGCTTACACCCCCGGGGGGCTTCCCCAGGCTCCAGCACGAAGCTGAGGCTCAGCTGATAGGAGTTTGCAAAGGCAAAAGCATCCTCAGAGCCCCTCTCTGCTCTGCTACAGCATCTGGTCGGGTCACACCAGACCTGCAAACCCTGCGAGGGACCAGCCCCGGGGGCGGGGGGGTGGGGTATAGGTGGGTCCGTCACTTGTAATTTGCTGTAAAATTCACCAGCAATTTTCCATGAGGCACCCAAAGCCCCCGCACCGCCCCGGTCACCGGCAGCGCATCCCCCACGCGTGACCCCCTCCCCCGCAACTGCAGCGGAGNCCCCGCAGGCCACGACAAGCAACAGCCCACGCCGAATGAAAACCCCCTGGAAGAGTAGAAACCGGCAAACGACTTAAAGCAGGAAAAAAAAAAATCCAACAATATGAATCTATGGGAAAAGCATCTTTGCTCCGGCTGACCACCCACTGTGAAAGGAAAACCCACGCACCCACAGTGAACACATCCTGAGCAGCCCCGAGATGGTCATTATCTGCTTCTCTTTTTCCAACAACCAAAATAAACAGGAAAATTAAAAAAAAAAAAAGCTAACTTTTCTTTCAGGTGTATAAATAAAAACCGACCGCAGAAGCGAACAAACCAGAAGTGGGTGTCCTGCGGTAAGTTTGTTCACGAGGATATGCTCAAGGGACTCTTGCTCTGCTAACACAAGTGCTATTCGTGTTTCATATTTTTCTGCTGCCACAGATGGAGAACAGGAGAAGCCCGCGACATTTTCACGTGAACCAGCTTCCTCCGGGTCTAACCCCATGTCAGAGCTGGGCCCAGCACGCACTTGCCGCCCTCTCCCACCTTAGGGTGCCTGATTTATTTCTCTGTCCAGCCACCCAATGCAGAACGCTTGTTCATGTTTCTCAATCCCCAGCTATAAAAGCAGACACCCACACAGCTGCCACCATAGCCCTTCAGACCTCCGGGTCCCCAGTAAAACCCCCACAAGGAGCCCCAGTCCCAGCAGAGCATCCCATACACACCTACGAGTGTCAAAGTCCCCCACGGGTACTGCCGGGGGTCTCTCTGCAGCAGCGCAGGTGGGTTTGTGCCCTTATGCGGATCTGTGCAGGGTAGCGGGTTGTCATTCATAAAGATGGCCATAAACCCAATTTGGCATCAGGCATCCTGCTCAAGACCCTAATAACAGCAAGTGGGAGAGGAGCTGCCTGGTCCTCCCCTCCTGCCCAGTTCAGGACCGCTCTGCAGTAAAGATAACCCAGGAACCGCCTTTGCCCCATCCACCTTGACCCCAGCTCACCCCCACTGCATCCCTCTGGCAAGGAGGTCAGGCTCAACCGCAGGAGGCCAAGCAGGAGGAAGGGGAGGCATGTCCCAAGAGCCAGCCCTGGCCTCTCGCAGGACGGCTTCTGGGGCCGCAGGGATGCTCCAGCGCCGGTCTCGGCACCGGGTCAGCACCGGCACGAAGTGAGCAAGCTGGCTCCAGCCGAGAGGAGGAGGATGGCTTCAATATCCTTGTTTACAAGAGGAAAATCAAGGGAAAGAAGTTGACTGGCACACACGAAATGGCAGATGGAGTCAGTGCCGCCAGCTGCACGAGTCCAGCAGGCAGGATTTCACCAATACTGAATTCCCCAGCTTCCAAGGGAGGAGGGCAAGAGGGAGGAAAAGAGAAACTCAGAGACATACGCACAACAGCATCATTCATGGGAGCTGATTTTGTGCAACAAGGGTCCTGTGTCTGGCCCAGAGCTCTAGGCAATTAAAACAGCAGCCACAGATCTCAAAGAAACAGCAGGAATTTATCTGAGGAATCCGGATTATGTGGCCACTGCTGAACCAGAGCAAAAAGCCTCCAGCTCCTGGAAGGTAAACACGTTGGCGTGCAATGAGAAGCAGCAACCAGCTCAATTACCCCGATTGTTTCTGCTTCACCTACCCATGCTGGAGCCTCCTCACATTACATTGAGAGGGAATTACTGCTGAGGGTCCTCCCTTCCTGCAAGCAGTACCACCAAGGGGATGACGAAGGACCAGGTCCCCCAATCCACACACGGACTTTGCCATAGCAGGCAGATGGAAGAGCAGTCTGGCAGAGGAGATGGCTTTGTGTTTGCAATTGGGGGGTCACAAGCGATGCTAACTACTGCAGGTCTGCTACAGGGGCATGCAACAAACCAGAATGGTTTGTTGTTCCAGAGATAATGGTGGTGGTTTGCAAGTCTAAGCCTCAGGAAGCACATACAGGGTTTATGAAGACAAGTGAAAAAAGACAAGAGGCTCGTTAATCTCTTGGAAATCTTACTGGATCAGCTGACTCCTGGGAGCAACTACGGACCCTCTGGGAGACCCTCGTAAAGGATTTGCAGCTGTGCTCCCAGCTCTTGTGCAGACTGTCCGAAAACAACCTCCTGCCCTCTCTGTCCCCTGCCCCACTGGGCCGACAGCTCCTGGCTACAACTCACCCCAGCACGCCAGCGCCGAGGAGAGCAATGTCACTGGCACGGGGTCCAGCAGCAGGAGCTCCTTGGAAAACTCCGTTTTCCCCTCACCTACAACAAACTAAGCTGACCTGCCCATCCCTGAGGAATAACCCTAGTCCACCCAGCGTGTTTTGGGCCATTCCCAAAGGGATTGTTTAACAGCAGGAGGAACAACTCTCGGGACAGGTATGAGTTGTAATTCTTCAATGAGCATCGCAGCTGACCAAGAAGCCGAGCCACAGCGGTTCCTCTTTCACACAACCCGAAATGAAAAGTTTTCAAGATTGTTATCCACACACTGTTATCATAGTCATCTTTAAAGGACACATCAAACCAGCTTTAGGACTGGTGTTCCAAATGAATAAAAATTCCTTAAGCATTTTAACAGTCTTAATGAAAAGACTGATACAAGCATCATTAAGAAACTATCAAATACAAAAGAATGCCTTTTTTTGATGAAAAGCATGGGATTCTTTTCTCCTGGCAGCCCCTCGGCTGGATGATCTGCTTTACTAGTTGGCTCAGGACAGACACCACTTGGCTTTGGGACCCCCGGCTCCTCACCCACCAGGAGATGGGCTCAGAGTGAAGCCCCCTGCCCTCCACCACTCCCAGCATCTTCATTTTCCCCCAGTGTTTTCAGTAGCAAAGAGAAAGACCGGGCGCTGCAGTAGCATTGAGACATCCCTGCTCTGTCACAGCCTGAACACACAGAAATACAGTCCCCAGTACAGAGCTGGCAAACAGAGCACGGTTAGTACCTGCATTATTAAAGTGACAAGGATGAAGGCTCTACCTTAGACAAACATCCTTACGAGCCATTATAAACACATTAAACCTCAGCAGCACTGCAGTTTTCCTTGGGGACATCAGCAGACACGACCTGTCCCTCCTGCAGTACCAGGAACACCCTTATGAGCCCGCTCAGACACAGCAGGCAGCAGAGAGACCTGGCCAGAACATCACCAAATTCGCACTATTTTAGATCGAAAGGACAGCAAAACCCTGGACCCCTCTCAGCCCACGTCTTCAGGCCACGCTGACTTTTGCATCCCACTGCACTGACTCTCGTGAAGCCCACCGTCCACCAGCAGCCCCATCTCAGTCCTTCCCATCACTATTTGCAGCAAACGCTGTTTCCTCAGGCCCGCCACAGCCCCCGGACAGGGCTGGGCTGCCCACCCCCAGCAGACAGCGGGGCTGGTTCCCCCCACCCCATCCCACAGGGTGGAAGAGGGGGAAGAGGAGCCGGGGGGCTGCAGCGGCGCTGGGGCTGTTTTCCCCCGTGCCGAGTGTCAAGGTCAATGCGATGATGATTCATGCGTTCCACATTTCATCTGCATCCACCTACAATTGAGTCACCAGCGGTCTGGTCCCACACAGCATCAGTGTACCTGGGAACGCTCTCGCTCCCCACCTCTGCTCCCGAGGGTGGGGTGGTATTCAAAGCGCTGCAGACATTTCAGGCAGGATTCAGAGTCTCTTCATTAAGAAGAGAAGGAATTAACATGCTCAGACTGGCCTGGAAACACCTCACACCTTTTTCTTTTTCCCATCTGACCTCTCACGCTTTGAAAAGAAAACCACATGAGCATGACCAAGCACCCCCAAAGGCCGTGTTTGCTCGCACAGCCCGGAGCCTCCCCCGTTTACAGCAAAGTTCTCTCCAGAAGTACAGACGGGTTATTTCAGACACAGGAAACATTACCTTTCTTTGCATCTTTAAGGCTGCTCACGTGCCAAAGCTCTTACCAAAGAAAAACCATTGTACAGCCAAACCTTTCTGTCAGTTTTCAATGTGTTTTCTCATTATAAATTCAGGCAAGTAACCACACTCAAAACTTCCCTCTTGATCCTTTCGGCCTCGTGCAAACTACGCAGAAGCTGCAGATATAAATGTACTTTCTTGCCCGCAGTTTCTTTCCAGTCTGTCTCCATCGCTTCTTGCTGCCATGGGAAAAACTTGGTGACATACTGGGCACAAGGTGACCAAAGGGGCCTTTTCCCAGCTCATTCTCTGCGCTTCCCAAGCGCCCCACAGCCCAGCCGGCACGAGGGAAAACCCTTTCTCTCACCAAGGCTCTTCCTCTGTGGCCTTCAAAGAAAATCACCCAATTCGTGATAGGATCCTGCTGTTGCAAGGGTGGAACGTGCATTTTGTTAGCTACAGGAAACAGAAAAACTTCCAGACCCTGACATTAAAGCCCCAGAATGAGGGAGGAGATGAGCTGGGGGATGGGGACCAGCTACTGCAGCAGTCGCTGGGTTTCAGAGTTACAGACATTTTTATAGGCAGAAAGGAAACAAAGACAAGAAATGGCTTCATTTCGTGGGCTGGAGGGGCCTCATGCCTCTGACAAATAGTTTCCCCACAATCATTTATTGAAAGCGTGGCCAAGTTAGTTTTGATTTTCTTTTAAAGTATTTTTTCTCATGTCATGTTTTCGGCTTCTTCCTCAGGAGCCCATGAGGGCGGCAGGAGCGCTCAGCAGCCTGCCCGGCCCTCGGGGGAGAGGGGGTGGGAAGGGGGGGCCCATCCAGCAGCCTTTGCACATTGGCCAAAAGAGTAAAAAGGTGACAGGAGAAGGAACCAAAAGCGCTTAAAATTTCTGTAGGTCAAGATATTAAGAGGAGTCCTTTGCATGCCTGTATCACTGCCATGGCGATTCCTGTTAATTAACCAAGGATGTAATTATATGCATGGCTCCATGCTCCTGGAAAGCGGCTGGGTTTTACGGGGGCACCAACGGGGCCGGGCAGTGCCTACCGCAGCACTGAGACCTGTGTTTTATTGAAACGGTGTGGAAGGCACCTACCCCTTAACATCCCCGGGCAGCGACCCACGGGGGACAGGCAGGGGATGTCAGAGCTTGCAACCCTGGCTCTGCCCAGGGGCTTTCGCCCCAGCCTACCTCCTAGGGGAAATCAAACCAGTATGGATAAATACGTATCAAAGAGCTCAGCGGTTCAAAAATAACCTCAAGGGTTCACTGAGGAGGCTGAAAAGGAAAAGCTGGAGATTGTGTCTTGGGCCTGAGGAGATGCTGTCCACTGCTCCTGAGAAAACACCTGATGGGAAGAAGCATAAACTGTTTGCTCTCAAGCTGCCCTGGCAGGGTGATTTTTAGTGTGCAAACTCTTTAGGAAGTACCCTTTTACTTTTACTTTTTTTTTAAAAAAGTTTTTACTACTGAGAACTAATCACAAAGCATTTTACGCTACCCAGGGGATCGATTCCCAGTGATAGGAGAATGCCCAGAGTAAGGTCACAGAGGCTGTAACAGAAGGAAAATGAGAATATTTGAGAAACGTCTCTCTTCCTTCATGGAAAATAACCAAAAGAGCGGCAAAGCCTGTCTGAGTGCGGGTCAGGTACTGCTGCTCCCAGGCTGGCACTGGTGGGGCTCTGGGAGAGGGGCTGCTGCCCGCCCGGGCTCCCGGGGGCTGTGCGGCTCCAGTGGGACCTGAAGTTACTTTGGGATGGAGGTCAGCGTTTCACAGCGTGATTCACCAGCTGAGCCTGAGACTGACCCCATGGGTGGGCAGAGAAGAGGAAGGAGCAACGCAGAATCTCTTTCGTCACATGTCACACCAAAACCACTAATAATCACATTCAGTTCAGCTTTTCTACTTCCCACCTCTTCGATCGGCATCCAGACCCATGACCACATTTTCTACCGCGTATCAGTCAGCGATTTCTCAAGGAGTTTGAGAAGTCCCTAGAAAAGTCCCTGCAGCCACATCCAGCATCCCACACCGTGCCTTCAAGCCACCGGTCTCCTCCCTTGCACGGATGCTGCAGCCAGAGCACAGCCCCAGTGCTGAGGGCAGCAGTGATGGTCCCTGCGCCCTGACAGCAGCCACCCTGCCAGCCCCCCGCTCACTCTCTCTTTCAGCCTATTCAAGCGATGACAGAAAACCAGATCCCAATCCCCCTCTTCTCCCTTCCCAAAACAGGGCACCAAACATGCAGGCACACGCCAGGTGAGGACCGAAGGGCTCGTGCTCGGGCTACAAACCAACACAACCAGCACAGATTTTCCTGCACAGAGAGAAGAAGAAGAACTCAGCTGTGACAACATATCAACAAGAGCTAAATTTAGCGGGTTATTTTCAGAGATCCAGATGCTGGGTAAATACAACCTTATTATTTCACGCAGGGGCAAAAGTTCAGCAGAGTCCCTCATGCTTCTCTTCTCTATTATTTCACCACATCCAGCCGCAGCAGCCCACTTCTGAAATACTGTAATGTCATCATTGCCTGCCTGCACTGAAGGAAGCCATCAGCTCAGTCCCTGTCCCTCGGCAGTTAGAGGAGGCCACTGTTTAATGACATATGCAGAGCACGCTCCCGATCCTACTTTTGGAGAGGCCTGATGCTGCTGTGGGCAGGGATTTATCCGGAGGATGCAGTTTTCGCGTGCGTGGCTGGTGCGCGAGCCTTTCCTTTCTGCTTTGTCCAGAACAATACATGGGAAGTGAATGTCAGAGAGGAAGCGGAGGGTTAGGAAATCCATGGAAACCTGGCCCCGGCTGGGACTGCTCCAGCGGGACGGCTCGGTGCGGCACTGTGTCCACACAGCCTGGGGTTTCCCGCAGGAGGGGGCCACTGCCGGCAGGAGACCGAGTCCCCGTGTGCTCCTGCTGAATCGCTGCCTCCAAGGAGGCAGACGAAATCCCAAGTTGTCTTCCACCGCTACTGCTGGGGGAGCTGAGCACGGCGTAGCCGGCTATTTTAACGACAGTGGGAAGCAGCAGCGACTTCATTCAGGGAAGGGGCCGTGGCAGCACAGCCCCAGCTCCCGGCTGCTCGCAGGCAGGGATGGGGCCCGGGAGCTGGGAACGGGTCCGGCTGCGCCTCGGCAAGCAGCTCAGGGAGTTTGCCGGCTGTGGTGGGAGAGGANGGGAGCTGGGAACGGGTCCGGCTGCGCCTCAGGGAGCAGCTCAGGGGCACTGCTGCCGGGGGGAATCAGGGGCAGGCTCTGGCAAGCGATGGAGGAGCCAGGAGAGGCACGTTCCCAGCAGTTACCAGGATAAGTGCAGAACCAACTCAACCCTGCCTCATGCCATTGTCTCGAGAGCTGAGGTCCTCTTGGCGCCCACCCCAGAGATTAAAAAATCATCAGGGAAGGGAACAGTGTCTCCTGAGAACACCGTTTCCTTAAGTGACCCCCATTTGTCAGAGCACCTTCTGGGGATGGTCAGCTAAGAGGACAGCAACTGACTGCATCAGCCTCTCCTCAGAGCTTTAAAACCCCCAGCAGAGGGTATGAGCCGATGGTGGGCTTGTTCCAAAGTCCAGCACAAGTCACAAGAAAGGAAGAGCTTCAACCACGCTCCACCAGGCTTCACGTTGCAGGCACCACGCTGCTGCAGATTGCAGCGAGCTGAGCAGCCCGCTATGGCTCCAGTCCATGCACCGAATCACAGGTGACAAATCCTGTGGTGTAAAATCACACAGCTGCTCACGTACGTGAGGGCTCCGGCTCCTCCTGCCCTCAGGAGGGCAAGCGCCATGCCGTGGTGGCCGAGCATCCCTCCAGCAGCACAGAGCTCGTCAGGCTGGGACGTGGACGTGTGGCAAGGAAGGTGTGGGCTGCAATTGCTGGCATTGCTGTGAGTGTAGCTGAGCCTTTACCAAGAAAGACTGGGATTTTGCAGGCAATTTTAACCAAGGGGAAAAAAAACCTATAAGCATACTTCCCCCAAAAATCCAGCCATGAATGTGATCCATAGGAGTCTTCGCTGCCCCTTCCTTTTCACAGAGATCTCTACCCCTTTTTAACAAGCTCTTGTTATTCATGTTATTAATCTCTCCTGTGAAAGGGCAAGAGAGACCACCCAGCATTACCTCTGGAGCTCTGTTCACACAGCACCTTTCGTTGCCCAGAGCTTTCCTGTTCTCCTGGGCTCTTGCGCTGGCCGGGCTCAGGGCTCACCTAACCCTTACATGGGTGAAAAACGAGGCCAGGTCATTGCCCTCCAGTTAGGGGACCTGCTCAGAGATCCCTGGGCACATCCCATGGGCTCCCTGCAAGGTGGCGTTTCCCTTTTCGCAGCGCCAGAGGCTCTGGCCAGCAGCATCGCTCCTCCCTGCCTTTGCTGCTGTTTGAGAGCCATCATCTGTGGGACCTGTTTTGAGCTCTGAGCTGAAAGCAGAGCAGCTGACACAGGGCAGAGGAGTGCTCCAGGGTCCCTCCGCTTCTAGAGCTGCTGAGGGCTAGTGACACAAGCTGACCAGTTTACTTCTGGAGGTGTCACTGAGTAAAGAACCGCCACTACACCAACCAGTGAAATTAAAAAATGCAGGACCTCTACCCATCTTGCCCACCAGCTGGGCCACGCTTGGCAGCGGGGCTGTTTCTGTGGGGCTGAACACAAGGACAAACCGAGATCCAGAGCATTTCTTTGCAGCCGGCAAAGCAGCAGCCAGGACCGGCATCGCTGTTTCAGACAGGTTTGGCAGCGGGGCCCTGCAGTGTTCTTACAACGAGCAGCTGGCTGTGCCCCGTCCGAGAGCCCACAAGCCCTGTCCCCATCCCTGATCCAGCCCCACAGGGGCACACCTCCTCCTCCTCCTTCTCCTCCTCCTCGAGCAGACCTCCACCAGCCTCCTGTGGCAGGGTGACCCCGACCCCCAACCTCTCCCCCTGCCTTTGCAGAGGGACGGTTAGGGCAGAAGCAGCTCGCAGACACGTACACAACAATCATGGATCATCCGGGAGCTGCACCGCAATTCCATCCTGCCCGGCTGCCACCGGTGAGACATCTCAATCACACAAAGCTGAGGGGGCTCCAAGCCGGGGGAGACCCTCCTTCCCACAGCGCGGCAGTCTCAATGCCTTGGAGCTCCTAATGAGCTTATCTGTGGAGCACAAAGTTGTTCGCAACAAAGAAGAGAGGAATTGAAAAGGAACAAGAAAGGAGCGGAGGCGCTGCCGGGCCGGGCTGCCCTGGTTGAAGGGCTCACCGTGTGGGCACGGCTATGGCAGCGCACGCGCGCCGGCGAGGGGACCCGCTCCTCTCTGCAGGGCTCCTCCGCACACACAGCAGCCAGGATTTCATCCCACTAACTGGTCATCAGTGCAATGTACGGCTGAGTCATGTCTGCAGCCAGGGTGGGGAAAGGATGGGGTGAAGGAGGGGCTGGGCACGTCTTGGGGGGTCCCTCCTGCACCACTGGGGCTCAGTGGGTGCCTGGGCTGGCACTGCCTCGCACCGGCTGCCTTTGCTGCCCATTTGAAAAATAACAGTTTGGGGGAAAACTCGTGCTGCTGTCAGAAGAAACCAAAAGCCCAGCAAGGGGACGGTCCTCCTCATCTCATAACCCCTGCCCACCCTGCAGCAAGGGTATTCCTGCACCGAAAATCATTGTCGCAGCTTACCTGCATCTTTTTTATCTTCTAGTCGTGTGAAACACTGAAAAGAAAGAAAAAACAACATAAATCATTTTGTTATCTTTTTGATTTGCACATTCATGGTCTCCTACCACCGGCATTTAGGCTTGGTCCCCACTCCAGCCTCCTCTCTCCAGGAGAGGAGCTGGGACCAGCAGTGCCTGCTCCAGCTCTGAGGATGAGCAGAGCTCTAGCAAGGGCTTGTGCCAAGGACATCAGCCCCACTGGCTTTAAAACATCAGTGCCAAACATGGCCCTGAGCACTGGGCAAACGTGGTGGTGCCCAGCATGTGCCCACCAGCCCAGCTCCCTGCCTGCTGCCATGGGAGGAGGAGCAGCAGCAGCCGGGACCAGGGGCTCAGCATCCTTGGGGCAGGCGCGGGAGCTGGGGAGAGAAGGAGGGCTGGAGAGATGGACCTTTCTGCCTGACAGCTTGAAAAGGACGCTGCAAAATTGCCAGAGAGTGGACAAGTAGGCAGGCAAGGGCTGTCAGGTCCACAGCAAGGGATCAAAACAGAGGTTAGGAGGACACGGTCTGTTCCTCTAAGCGTGCAGACCGCGGTGCTCTGCTCTGCATCGCAGTGCCATGGGTGACACCCATGAGCCATCCACACACTGTGCACCGCGCATCACACCCGGGTCTGCTCCCACGCTGGAGCTGGGTCTGGCTCTGGATGGCACTGGGGAAGCCTCAGTGGGGCAGGCTCTCGCTCCGGCGGAGGAAGCACCAGGCTGGTGTCCCCCCAGACACATCCCTTGGTACCTATGGTACCTATGCGGCTGCACAGATGGCAGTGGAGATGTCCATGTTTTAATCTCATTAGCAGGTCTGGGAGCAGAGCGTACAATGGTGTCTGCAAGCACAGAAAGCCAACAATAAAGAAAGGCAAAAAAAAAAAAAAAAGCTGAAAGCTGGGTAGGCTCTGGCTCCCCAAACCTCTCCATGGGCACAGCACCCAGGGTGGGGAAGGGGCCACCAGCACCATGTATACAGGCTTCCCCTCTCCTGGGTCTGGACTTCTGCAGGGACAAAACCAAGGGACATGGGATTGAAAGACATCAGAGCCTTGCCAGCACACAGGAGGAGATGACAGCGATTTGCAGCGAGGTGGAGGAGCAGGAGGGTCCTGGCGCTGCCCGGGTCCCGAGGCGAGCGCAGAGCCCAGGACTCATCCCAAGCCCCTCCTCAGGCACAGGCGACCCCCCTCCGGCACAGCCACAGCCCCACGGAGCGGGGCCAGAGGTGCTGGAAGGGCAGCAGGGATCGCTGTAGGAATGCAGCGCGCTGCTGAGCCGGCCTTTCCCACGGGCCACCCGGGACCCCTCTTCCTGCCGGGGCAGCGGGGCTGGGGATGACTGGGGGGGGGAGATGGGCTTAACCATCTCCCCGCTGCGGGGCTTCTCGCAGCAGCGCCGGCCTGAGCGCTGTGTGCTCGGCTCTGTGCTCCCCCAGGAGAGCCTGCGCAGATGCCCGAGCCCCGCTCTGGCAGCACGTGGGCAACTGGAGAGCATCAGAGCCGAAAATGTTTGGACAGGGAGTTGATCGCCCTATCGTGTGTGTTATCACAAGCTTGGCAAACATCAGCCATGCAGGCAGCACATGCGGTTGATACCCATGGAGTGGGGCAAGGTCTGGTGGGCGATGAGTTAGGGCTGCTCTGTCAGGCCATAGCAAGGGCAGGGAAAGACGGTCCTTGTGCTAAGACAGCTTTGGGAAGGCTCCTCTCGCCTGCCGTCATGTCCTGGCCCTCACACCTTCGTTTTCCCATGAAATCTTCCACCAGCCACAGCTCCACTTCATTTAACCTGGAAAGCTTTAATCCCACGGACAGAGCCCTGCACGTTTCTCCCACTTCAAGAAATTCCACTGCTGTCCAGAGCGAGTAGCTGAGCAACACCAGCATGGGGAGGAAGACAGGAAACCAGGGTGAAGCAGAAGCTTCAGCCCCACGCGGGGCCACCAGTGCTCACCGAGGGAAATCAGGAGGGTGGTGTCCTCCATCCCTTGCTTCCCCCAAAGCCCAGCAGCTGCTCGGCCCTGGGAGCAGCTCTCCGCTCTGGCCGGGCAGAGCTGCTCCCCGGCTGCCCCTCTCCCAAAGCCTTCTACTCCACAGGGACTTGCCCAACACTTGTGGGACCCAGGCGGGGATCAGCCAGGTTTCGTTTGCTGGTAGGGGGTGGCTGCTGTGGAGTTGAACTGGAAATATCGGAATGGCAGTATGCTGACAGAAGAAGAGAAAAACAAAGTGTCCACCAGAACACCTTGTGTTAGTGCAAGCGCAGCAATGGGAAGCTTAAAACCAGCACAGGAAACTATGCAAAGAGCACAACCACTCCTCAACTTGGGAATAAGGCACCTGTAGCATCTAGCAGGGAGCCCCTTATCGCCATGCTGAGGTTTTGCAATGCCAAATTCAGCAAGACCCTCATGGGCTGAGCTAACGAGGAACCACAAAATGCAGAAACATCATTTTGGTCCTCAACTCTGAGCATCAGGGAAGCTCCCATCCGGGCAGAGACCCCCATCCATCACTGCTGGGCCACTGCTCCAAGGGAAGCATTTCATTTTCCCCCATGGCAGGCAGCCGGAGGTGGTGAGCCAACCGACTCTCACCCTTTTTCTCCTCGGGCAGATCCCATCCCTTCTGAGCGTAAAGGCCACCTATCTCATAGCAAATAGTCGAATTTCCTCTGGAACCTCCGATTGCCTGGAATTTCCCTTATCACAGGCCCCTGGCCACGACACCTCAGTGCCCGGGAATGATGGTGGGGAGGAAGAGCCCCAAAACCGAAGGATAAATTTATTCCTGGATCCATGAACAACTTTTGCCCACGCTGAGTCCTCAGAGTGCTGCAGGCATCCCACAAAAGCGTTTTCTAAGCAAGAAGCAGATGCAAATATCAGCTTAATTCGTAAAACCGGAGGGTTCAGATGGGCAAGTACCCTCAGGCAGGGAGGGGGGCCGGGAATGTGCTGGGGTGGGGAGAAGCCCTGTGCGCTGCCCGGGGCCACAGCCAGGGGAGCAGCTGCAGGGTAGGGGGGGGCTGGGGACAGCGAGGGACAGGAGCCATCCCACGCCTCCTCCCCACCACCCATGCCAGCGGGGCCACCGGACCCTTCGTTGGGCTCAAGGTGATGGGCTGAAGCCAGCGGTCTGCCGGTTTGCTTTCAACTTCGCTGAAGTCCACAGGCAGCGGGGAGCCCAGCGCGGGCCGGGCCGGAGCCCTTTGGGAGCTGTCGCTCTGCAAGGGGGGATGCAGGGCACGGTCCCCGTCTCCCCGACGCCATGAGCACGATGGCAATGACAACACGCAGCTCACAGGGACGAGGAGGGTTAACAAGGATGTGCTAAGCTCTCTGGAGACAGGAGGGACAAGACAGCTACTAATATTATTAATGAATTTCACAAATGTCGTTTTTAGACTCAACTATTTTAAGCTTTGCATTGAAACCCCGGGGGAACAGCGTGCATTCCACATTCATTTCACCACGGCAGATCCACTCGCTTGACACAGCCCGGTATACAGTACTGGTTGGAAAGGGATTTTACTGCTTTTTCCAATCTGAAGTTCCTGAAATCCATACTAACAATACCTCCAAAATCTACCCAGCACACCTACTGCCGCGCCGCACAGGCTGCGATACCATAAATCCAACACAACAAACAGAAGCAGTCAGAGAGAGAGAGAGTTGCACATTATTCAGGCGACAGATGAGGAATTAAACCCAAATGAAAAATACCAGATGCCATGAGAACCACTGCTGCAGGAAATTAAAAACTCGGGGCCTCCGGTCTCGCTGTTCCTTTGTCGTACTGCTCGCAGCCACCCCGTCCCTCCAGGTCAGCAAAGCCAGACATGGTCCCGCTGCCGCCCCGGGAGCCCCGAGCCTCCAGACGACCCCCCAGTTTGCAGGGGTGACCCCAGCCCAGCTGCCGGCCACCTCCGGAGCTGTGCACAGCAGGACCTGGCTTGGCATGTGCAGACCATGTCTGGTGGCTGGCAGCGTGCATGCACAGACGCAGTAGCCCACCACCGACTGCATTATAACCACCGGTGCTGCATCCATACACGTACGCCGCCCGCATTCAGCCGGGCGCAGCGCCCTGGCTCCGGGATGTGGGTGCCATCGCTGATGGGTAGTGGGTGAGCACAGGGCGCACTGACCAACGCATCCGCATACGGCCCATCCAAAATTAACCTTTGACGTTCATGTGGGGCGCGGGCATGACATCCCTTCGGCGCAGACGTCAGGCACCGTGCACAAACCCCAGCCCTGCTAGAGACGCCTCCCCCACCATCCCTTCCGGCAGCTTCTCCTGAAATTAGGAGGGTGTCGAAAGACGGACACGATTTAAATAGACAGTTCCTTACCTTGGCTCTTTTGAAGCAAGACCAGAAAAAATCCAGCAATGGCATGATGGGCCGGGCAGGGTGGGGGGGCAGGCACGGACCCCCCCTAGACTTCGGGGCCAGGGGCAGCCCACCCTGGCACCCCCATGGCTGCTGCCTGCGGCACGGAGCTGGGCAGAGCCCCAGTGCGGGCAGGAGCTCGGCACAGGCAGGGAGGGAGGGAGGGAGGAGGCAGCGCTGCCTGCGGAGGCGGGCCAGCGATTCAAACCCTGCACCGTTATTCAGTTGGTTGCGAACAGGCTTGGACGGCGATTGAAATTCCCCGAAGATTGCGAGTTTTAAACAGCTCCAGGCTTTCCTTCCTGCCTCGAATGCACCGAGCAGCGCTCCTGTTCCCAGGCAGTGGGAAGGAACGAGTGAAAAGAAACACCCCCAGAGCAGAAGTGGGAGTTTCACTGTCAAAGGCACATGTAGGACGTTGGAAACTCAAACCCCAGACGGTTTAGGTTTTCACTCCGGCCCCCGCTCCAGCTCACCATCAGCGGTCACAGATCCATTCCCAACGTTGTCCCATTTGAGGGACAAGCCGTACCTGGGTGGTCACGTTGTCGTCCCCAGACCTCCCTGCCGCAACCTGCAGCCTCCGCACACAGTGGTGCGAAGGGGGTCACCGCAGGCTCAGCGTGCAGCCAGCCGCCCCGTGGGGCAGTGGGCACTGCTGGGCTTGGCACGCCTGCAGGTGTGACCCCAGCAGGGAGAAAAACATAGGGGAAAAACACCCCCCAGTCATCAGATGTGGCCCCGGCCATTCACTCCAACACTGTTCACAGCTCCGTATCTTCCTTCTGCAAAAATTAGTGCAAGCTTAGCACTGGTTCACAAGACGGACCATAATAGAAGGCAATGCCACAAACTTTTGTGCGAGCCATCTGGTGCGCAGGCCCCCAGGCTAGAAGTCTTCTTGCCGGCACATAAAACCCCACCAACTGGCGACTGATGCGATTATTTCAGAATAAGCAACAGCAAGTTGATCAGCAGTGATGCCCGGGCTGTGCCACGCTCCCACAGGACACTTGGTAGATGCCCAGCGAGCCGGTGGCACCGCTCCTGCCCACCGCCCACCCCACGCTGACATCTGGCACACACGCTGAGAGCAGGGGGTGCGTGTGCTGGTGGCTCTGCCCCAGGACATGGTGCCATTTGTAGGGCGATAGCCCAGCAGTTGGTGTGCAGCAGCTGAGCCCTCTGCCAAATGTCAGCGAGGGCGAACCAGGACGCGGCTCTGGGGCCCCCCCAAAGCAGGACTGGTGCCTCAGCAGACCGGTCCTGCCTGTCCTGGGTCCACCTCCGATGTTTTTCCCTGCCTGTCACCAGTGCCCTTCAGACTGCCTGGCTTTGTGCATGCCGGGGGCACCGAGACGGCTTCAAGATGCTGATGGAGGGGAAGACCATCAGGGAGAGGAACAGAGGAGAGAGCAGAGCACCAGCAGGCCATGGTTGGCAGGACCCAGGTCAGTGGCAGTGCAACCACAGGACATTACACGGTGTGTGGCAGCTTCTCCCGGCCATGGCCGCCACCACCACCACCAAGCTGAAGGGGCCTGCTCAGACCCCAAATCTCCATTACAACCAAACAGTGCCAGCCTCGCTGGTGCTCTCTGTGGTGAAGCAGAGACAGTGGTCACAGCTCCTGGGAAGCAGGAGCTGGGGGAAAAGGTGAAGAGCATGGAAGACCATGATGCAGCAGAGCAGGAGAAGCTGCATCTGCCTGGAGGAGATGGCATCAGGCACAGCCACCCCTGTAGCATCCTGCAGACCTGACCCGCACCAATGCCCCTGCATCCACAGCTCTGCCCCAGCAGCACTGGCACAGCCCCGGTGGCACCGGCAGCAGCACACGGGTGGCGTCAGTCCCGGCGCCGGCTCCAGCTGCTTCCTTCCATCTCCCCCTCCTTCATTCCTCAGCAGCATTTTGGCACCGGTCCCGGGCTTGGCACCAGCCACAGCTCCTCCGCTGTGTCCCCTGCATTACTGGGCCAGCGCAGCAGGACAGGGGGCACCGAGGCACTGAGTAACCGTTGTGTGTCGGCCTCTTTTCTTCTCCTTTAAACACCCGGGACTGGGAAAACAGCCTCACCTCTATGGGACACTTGCCCGGGATCACCTTTCCTAGCAAGTGTCTTACCCGTAGGAGGGTACCCATACGAGTTGAAGCCAGGTGCTGCTGCCTGACCGTCAGCCACCCTCCATAACTCACTCACCACTGCCTCCAGGCCCATGGTTTTCATTCTGAGGACTTGCAAATACTTCTCCGCGGTGGTGGAAGGCTGCTGGGATAAGTGCCCATTTCCAGATGTCCCAATGCAGCTCACTGGGTACCACTGCCATAACAGTGAAGCCGCCAGGGGACCACCACCACGGTGGGCCACTGAAAGGCATTACCACTGGAGGATCCTGTAAAAGGTGCTGCCGGCCATTGTCACTCCAGGTGACCTTGGGAGACTTCTCAACACTTCTTACAGCCTTTGCCCTTGGACCAGGATAGAGCCGGCAGTGGAGCCCCGTGTGGTGGGTACCCAGAGCTCCTGCCCTCGGTATGGTTTCGGTACAGGAGACAGACTCCATCATTTCCATCTCTGCCAGGGCTGGGGCTAGAGGCAGCTTTCACAGGAGGGACCGTCCCTGCAGGGACAGTGGCACTGCTGGGCTCTGCCCCACCAGGCTCCTCTTTCCATCGAGGGAGGGGACAGGTAGCTGCCCATTCCAGTTAGCACAGGCAGCACATCAGGCAGCAAACTGACATCTGCAAAGTAATCACGACAGATCGATCAAGATGGCTCTGTCCTGCCAAAACCAGGGAAGTCCTTGCAGAAAGGGGGGCAGCCACACGGCTTTAACATAAACTATACCAGCCCACCAGAAGGGCACTGCCAGAGAAATGACCCCGCCGGCACCTCGCTTCTCCGCTTGCTCTGGCTGCGTTAAGTCTGGTTCCCACTTCCTCCAAAAGCAAAAAAATCAAGTTAGTGCAAACAGAAGAAAGCTGTCTCCTTCCCAGGGCCTGGGAGACAAACCACAGAGGCTTCTGCATACTTGTGTAGCTTCTTCCTTCCTATCCAGTCATCCCAAAAGCATTCAAGTAATTTTAAATCTAGGATCCTTCTTCAGCATACCAGGATACCATCCTCGGTAAGAATGGGTCCTGGGGACTGGATCCCCTGCGAAGTGGCTGAAGCCTGTACACACCAAAACGGGTATTTCTGCCAAGTGGTGCCAGGACACAGGCTCCACTGCTGCACTTGGCTCTTCCCAACAGTTCTAATGTACCTGCTCCACAGACATCCACAGGAAAAACAAAAGCAATTTCTGTTAATTCTCCCTATATATTTATCACTATCACCTTCTGACTTACGTGAGAGCACATTTTAAACTCCAGCTAATTAAAAAAGGCTGATTCTAAGGGAAACTCCGTACCATACAGGCTCGCTAAGAGTTCTCCCCGTGGTGAATGCCAGCCTTGCCCCATCTGCTGCCCGCACTGCCCAGAGCTGGGATGGACACCGGGATGGATGCTCACCAGCCAGACCCAGCGCTGGGACAAACATCTTGCTTTCTCTGTAAGTCATGGGACAGGGATGGTATTTTGGAGGACAGGTACAGTCTCTTCTCACAACAGATCATTACCCAAAGGATCCCATGTCGCCTCCTAACAGGCCTGCGGCCAGGAGCTATTCCTGTCCCATTGATGAGCTATTGCTGTCACGGCTGTTGCTCAAGAGCACCCGGGCACAGTATTAATAACAGCTAAAGGCTGGCAGCCTGCCTGGCAACGTCCTCGCCAGCAAGAGAAGCCACCGTCGACACTGGTACCGCTGCCGAGGGCTGGCCCTGCTTCTGCGGGAAAACGTGGGGCATCTGCAGAGGTGTGAGCAGGGGGCAGGCACGCTGTGCATCGCCAGCGAGCAGCCCCAGCGAGCCATTAGCATCCAGTGATTTTCCACTTGCTGCTGTGTGCAGGCATTTCCCCGAGGTCAGGAAGGGAGCAGCTACTCGAAGAGCAGGCATTTGCCCTATTAGCATAGCGGGAACAGTAACCCTTTTCTTTTAATAACACTGAATTGCAGGGCTGGCAGAGCCGGGCAGGGGCTGCGACACCGCGTGGGTGGTAAGAGAAGAAGGGGTGGAGAAGGTGTAAAACCTGCTGCCCACGGGAAGCATCACCCAGGAGGCTGTGGAGACCGTGCCTTTCCAAGGACAGGGCTGAACCCCTCCTGCGCTGGACCAGCCCTCCTGTGTCCCTGGGCCGCAGGGACTCTGCCCGGGAAAGTCCAGCACATGGCACCCCACGGCTGGGGCTCACGTTGTGATGCCATCCCCAGCATGGACCTCGGCGCTGGACTTGGTGCCCTGCTATTGAAGAGGCACCAGGCACCACAACAGCTGGCCCATGAGAACCCTATTGAGATAAGTGAACATTGAAGAGCAGCAGAAGACATACCCCAGCTTCCCACTGCCACACGGCCGCCCCATGCTGCTGGTGCCCCAGCGAGCTCCCTGCTCACCAGCCACCACTGCTTTTCCCTTAAATAATTCCTCGTTAAAAAAAATCCCAACATGCATGCTCCAGTCTCCAAAGGTGCCTTTGGGAACATGAGAAAACTGTTACAATCTGGATATTTATTTTTTTTCACAGATAAATAGTCTAAACTCTTTGGTTTTGATTCTGAAAACAAACCATTCAAACAGAAGTCCTGTTGTCTCCTGGACCAGGTAACTAATTTTGTCACTCATAATGGGGCTCCTGGCCTTTGCTGTTCAACCAGATGTTGCCAGACATCCCACTGGTGGTGGCCACAGGCAGGCAGGGAACCACAGCTTTGCCACCCATCCACCCTGGAGAGTAGATCAGCCCCGCTCACCAGAGAGCACCGACCTGGAAGAGGGCACACAGCACCAGGAGGGATGCCATGGGATGGCGATCAGGAAAAGAACAGCTTTGGCCAACGCAGGCTCCATTCCAAAAGATCACCATCCAATGCGATCAGCCTTGACACACACACGCATGCAAACAAAGAGCCCATTTAATGCTAAAA
The DNA here is from genome assembly GCA_008711295.1 of Anarhynchus alexandrinus. Taxonomy (NCBI): domain Eukaryota; kingdom Metazoa; phylum Chordata; class Aves; order Charadriiformes; family Charadriidae; genus Anarhynchus; species Anarhynchus alexandrinus. The sequence goes on along the minus strand of VUYV01000006.1, from coordinate 1,182,579 downwards.
GAGAGTTATTTCCAGCAGGCCAGTTGCTGCTTCTACTTTGAGGAGCAACAGACAAGCTATGAATATACAGCCGGGGCTGGTGCTGTGACCAGGACACGGGGAAGTCCCCCAGCCTTTGTCTGTTGGGCACATGCTACCTAGCTGGCAAACGAGCCCGTTCCTTCAGCTGCACCTACTGTGTGCACCGGCCGCCCTGTGCGCGGGCTGCAGCAGGGCCAGCAGCCCACCGGGCTGGGGGAACATGTGCCCAGGTCCACTCCTGCCCCAGTGCACCACGCTGGCGCCTTTGGGGAGGTTTTCTTCCCCCTGAGCATCATCACCAGGCGGCTGCAGAGTGCTCGGCCATGGCTCCCAGTGTGCAGGCGGGACGTGCTGGGGATGGGCGCTGCCTGCGAGGGAGGATGCGGGCAGGCGCTTGGCTGCCGGGATGCCACACGCTGCCACAGGCTGCACCAGAGGCCCGGCACCATGGGAAAGCCTCCCTCTCTGACGGACAATTAGGCAATTGCTTAATCCCCACGTGCCGGCTCCTGCTGCAAAAGGAAACACTCTGGTGAGCAGGGCAGCACCCCTGTCACCCTTCTGGGGCTGAAGGTGCAAATTCCCCATCTCACAGCAATAAAGCAGCCGAGGAGCTCCACGGACATGCCCTCGGACATGCCCTCGGACAGTCTGTTCTCCAAGGCTGAGACAGAAGAGCGGGATGTCACCCTCTCCCAGCACTTGTGCCGCTTGCATCCTGCTGATGCTTCACCCTCCAGCCCCAGGTACGTTCTCCCAGCCCAGACACACGCTGAACTCCCTCGGACGACTCGAGCGAGCCGAGGGCCCCTTGCCTTATCCACAGCTGCAAGAAGCCACCCACCATCCCAAAGGTCCAGGCAAAGGCTGAATCTGTGCATTTCGCTGCAAAGGATGGTCTGGTTTGTAAATACCAGGGAATGTGTTTACAAATACAGATTTATTTAGTATACACATAGAAGCCAAATAAACTTTTCAGATGATTAGTCCTCACAGACTTGCAAAACTCGCCAATTTCACTAAATGGGAGATGACATCATTGAAATACGTAGTCAATGATGTTTTTGTGGAATTTCTGATGCACAACCTGGGGAGTGCTCCTGCCCTGATTCACTGGGACTTCTATGGGTCTATAAGCTCCCAGCTGTCAGCCAGAAACCCTGAAGACTTCAACAACAGGAGGTTTGCACCAGTAAGTTCCATTAACATAAAAATGTTAGCCTTGTAAACGAGTGTCCTGGCTCTCCCCAGAAGCGGGGTGCCCTCCCTCCCTGAAGCCAGCTGCTGCACATCTGGGGCTTGCCGATATTCCCCCCACGAGGCTGCGGGCGAGGATGGTGACACCACGGGTGAAAAAGAAGCTTCCCAACCCCAGTGGGTGAAGCAGAACTAACCTGCAGGCAGCACAGGCGCTCGGCTGGCAAACAGGGCTCTGCTGCGGGATGCAGCTGTGGTGGGCAACCACCAGGAACACGCCAAGCCAGGGCATCGTGGAGGATCAGGCGCCTGGCTCCATCCCTCCTCCTGCTCCTCCATCTTCATCCACCCCCAGTAGCTACTATCCATAAGGGTCACTTGGTCTCAGCCTTTACATTATCATTTCCAAACCCACTGGCTCAGCACACGAGCTCAGGGCATTCCTCGCCACACACCCCTCGCTCTCTCTGCATTTGAGGCCGACCGGTTAAGTTTGTGATCCTGCAGTGCCCAGGGCTTTTGATCTGCGTAGGGAAAGCACGCTATTTGAACACATTTAAAAGAGCATAACTGATAAGGTAACATTTCTGAGATGCTATACACAAGCTACACAAATTACAAACAGACCCAAGTGATATAAAAGGAAAATGGCTTTTTTTTTTGTGGGGGTTTTTTTTGAGACTTGTATACCTAACCAATTTTAGCTCTGTTTAAATTCAGGCACCTAAAAGTGTGTGTCTGGGAAGAGTCTACAAAGATTCCCACACAAGGCAGAACTCCAGCAGAAACCCGCTGCTGTGCCATGGTTTTCATATAGGCACCTTGGAGATAAAAAGAACTATAATACAGGAGCATTTTTACATAGAAAAGAGTGGCATAAGCAGAATGCTCACAAGGCAGCTTTCCCTTCCCCATGGGAATCTCACTAAGCTGCTGGAGCCTGGCTGGGACACTAATCCTCTGCCCCCGAACACAGGCGCCAGACCAGCACAAGGAATTACGAGCATCTCTTATTATTAGCAAGAGCAGGGAGGCTCCTACGGCAAATGTATAGGAAAAGCAAAGGGCTGTGCTATAAACAGCCGGAGGACAGCCCGGGGCTCGGCCTGACTCTGCCCTGGGGGCTGGATGGAGAGCGACAGCCCCGGGCGCCCGCGCTCCCCGCACCAGCTCAGGCCACAGCAATGCAGCTGCTTTAGAGGGGGGCTGCCCGGGAGCCCTCCCCCGTCGCAGCCAGCACCGCACCGCACCGCAGCGGCAGCCACAGGGCAGAAAAAGCAGATTAATCCCCCTCCTGCCAAAGCCAAACCCTGCCCTGCAGCAGGGCTGCCCAAGAGCGGCACGGGGAGGGCCACCAGCACATGAGGGGGCACCAGCACACGCGTGGGCACGCACACAGAGCAGCTGGGTGGCTGCGAGGGACACGCTCCTGCCCCTGCCCGGCGACCTGCCTCGACATCCAACACGCTCAGCAGCTAAAAAAAAAAAATAATCCCAGGCAACAGAGACACATCTGTCTTTCAGGCTTGCACAATTAAATGCCATTTAATAAACTAGATTTGACCTCCTGGTATATTTTCACACATAGTTCTAGCGACAGCTGTTGTCTGGGGAAGATCCCAGCCCTAATTCTGGCCGAGGTTTGGAATTAATTAACAAGACAGAGGAATCTCTGTCAGGTGCAGTGCTCTGCTCCCTGCAAGCGAGCCCAGGTCTTTGCAAGTTTAACCCCATGTGACAAATTCACATACAGCCTCTTCTCACTTGCGCAGGGTTGAACCATCCCCGTACCAAGTTTTCAGCACCCCGAATTCAGAGGCAAACCCTGTCCCAGCACAGCCTCTCGTGCTGTGGGATGCCGGTCCCTGGACTCAGCACCTTTGCTTCCACCCAGTGTGGAGCCAGAAGTAAAATTCCTTGATGCATCCAAGCATCAGCGTGTGCATCCCTAGAGCACACGGGAGCACAAAGATGACAGGACCCAAAGGTTCCTGCAAGCCAGCCTGTGTCCAGTTTGGCTTACTGGGCTCTGCTGTCACACTCCAGCACTCTGGGGGTCTCTGGAGGATTGCCACCAGGAGCAAAGCGCTGCCTGGCCAAGCAAGCCTCCTCGCCAAAGTACCACAGGGCGGAACCCAGAGGCCAGGAAAGCTCCCGGGTCATCCTCAAGAGCCCAGGTTTGCTGTGGTTCTTCCCATTCAGGCACCACAGAAGACATTTAAAACAAACCGGCATCAGGCACAGCTTCTCTTGGCACTTCCAGTCAAAATTGCTGCCATAACGATGCCCTTTCTTCAGGCCATTGCCTGCATGAATAAGGAGAGACAATTCTTGCTTGAGGACAGCAAATGCCAGGCCAGTCCCCACGGGCACCGCAGCCCCAGGGGTATTTCCAGGCCTGGACAGGAGCCACGTGCACTGCTGCTAACCTTTGGGGATGCCAGGAAAACTCAGAGGCAGCTTCAGAAAACAGTTTATGCAAACCCTCAGGCACACAAAAGCATTATTATTTAGCAGCAAATTCTCTTCTTCTCCCGGCTCCCCATGGCCGCAGGGGCTGCCAGGCTCAGCCCGGCGAGAGCATCCTGCCCTCAGCCCCGCGCCCAAGGGCTGAGCTGGAGCGACGTGCCCTGGTTCCCTGCTCCAAAAAGAATCAAGAGCTAGAAGAGGAAAAGCAAAGGAAGCGAAGATTAAACGAGCAGGATCTCTGTCCTGAGTGCTCAGAGACCGAGCCGGCCGCGCTGCTCCGGGTGGAAAACGCTGAGCCCCACAGCCTGCACGGCCACCCGCCCTTCGGCCGGCCCGGGAGGGGGCTCCAGGGGACACAGCAACACAGACTTGTTTCTTGGGTTCAAACCCACCAGCTTGGAAACATCCAAGCCCAAACTTTCACAGTCAGGTTACAAGTCCCTTAACAAAACAAGAACAAGAGCATCTTTCCTTTCCAAATTACAAAGATGCCTTGAAGCTGTTGAGCGTGAGCCACCTCCTAGGAGCCAGCAGCCTCTGCCCATCTCTGCACTTGCCCCAGTCCCCATCTCAGCGCCCGTTTCTCCAGGACACGTCCTGGCCACGGGCTGGGGGCCAGACTGGGCTGTCCCTGTGCCAAGTGCGGGGCTGCACTGTTTCGGGATTCTGCCGCTGCTGCTGTGAAGAATTCAGAAGCCCTGAGAAAGAAAGAGGCAGCAACCCCATCCCAGCCCTCAGCTGCATTTGTTTTTCTAAAGGAGGACTGAATTATGGGGAGAGGCAGGTTTTAAATAAGTGCATGGTATAAATAATTGCACCATCTGTTTATGAACCTGAGACAGAAACATACAATGCCAGAATAAGACTTGAAAAGAACCAGAAAACACAATTTAAGTGAAATACAGCAGTTCTTGCTGAGCTCTGAAATTTACTCTCTGCCTTTTTCTTGTAGAAACCGACGAGCTCATCACAGAGTCCTGCCTTGCACTGGGAAGGATCAGTGATGGCGGGAGAAGCACGGAGGAGCCCAGCAGCAGCTCCTCTCCTTCCTTTTCGCCAAGCAAAGTGCAGCAGGCAGAGCCACCTCCGGGCAGGAGCAGCACCTGCCAGGAAGTCAAATACGGGACATGGTCCGAGGGAGGGATTTCCCACCTCTTGGGTTGCATGGGAAAAAAAACAAGGAAGAATCCTTGTCCTGTCAGGGAGGGAGTATGGACCGCTCCTCCAGAAAGACCTCATCAGGAGGTGACGGCTCCTCTCCCAGCGAGGAGCACTGGTGTAAGCCCTTGCTCACAGAGCCCTGCAAGCCCTGCTGGCTCCCGTCAGCGAGGCAGTTCAGCGTCTGCCTCAGGATAACAAGAAAACATTCGTTTAGCCAGACCCAACCGTCTCATTCCCCACTCCCTCCTCAGAGGCAGAAGGACCTTCAAAGAGCCGCCCACCTGCGTGGGGGCTGAATGCGCTGCAGATCCAGAGCATCCCAGATCCCGATCAGCCCTTCACAGCTACGCCAACGGCACGGCTCCCTCCAGCCAGCCGGCTGCCCTCGGCCGGAGCAGGCGGGAGGATGTCCCAGCCACCATATCTGTGCAAACAGAATGATCAAGAGCCGTGCTGATCCCAGTGCCTGCTACAGCAGACCAAACATGGGGTGGAGCAGCAGACACGCAGTCTCCTTCGGAAAACCAGGGAAGATTAACTCCTGGCCATACTCAAGGGAGCGGCGAGGCAGGGCACGCAGCGGCAGCCACAGCCGCTGCTCTGACTGCCTGGCCATGGCTATCACCGCTTGACTCAGCGCAGGAGCAGACACCTCTTACCAGAACCACATCAGAGGAGGACATGCTCCTGCCTGACAATGAACCTGCCCAGGAGCAAAGGTGAAACAGGGCTGAGGCTCGGCAGGAAAACCGCTCAGCGCTCCAGCAGCCGCCTCGGCAACGGCAGAGCAGTCCTAACGTCAGCACCCGGTCCAACGGCTTCATGTAGCTTCAGTTACAAGAGAAACAAAACAGAGTCATTTTGCACGGGAAAGCAAAGCAGAAGGCCCAGTCTGGCATGCAGTGGGACCAGGAGTGGTCAGGCTGGAGCTCCCTGAAGCCGCTCTGCTTGCTTTGTGCTTGGGGAACAGCATCAGGGACAAGGCTCGTCCGATGGCTCCGTGCGTGCCCACGTACAGGCACGGCCGCTCTGCTCTCAGGGCTCCAGAGCCCATCAGCACTTTGCAACCAAATTTAACAGGGAGCCAGAGGCCTCAAGGGCAATTATGTTCGTGTGAGTTTCTTGTAAATAGGGACTTAAAAGAGGGGACAGAGATCTTACTGGGACCCCAACAGACAGAAATTATGCGCAAGGAATACAAACATGACAAGCAGGGTAGCCCACCAAGGAGCCTGCTGGTCCGTGGCTACAGGAGAATCCTTGAGCAAAGCCCATGGTCAAACAGACCCAAACGCAGAAGAAACCAGCCGGTTCTGATTCCTCAGGCCAGAGCTGCTTGTCCCAACAGCCTTTCCTGCAAGCCCTCAGGGGACACGTTTTGCCCTCAGTCCCTTGATGCTTTCCCTGCTCCCCTTGACCACTGCCCTAGGATGAGCAGGCATCTGGTTCCTATTTGGGTAGAAACACTTTAGGGCACAAGACTGATTGTTAAAGGGTACAAAGTCAGCTTCATGCACTGGATTTGATCTGCGCTTCACCATCCTGAAGCAGGAGCTACAGATATAGAGAAGACAAAGACACTCAACATCTGCCAGAGCGTCCCAACCTCAGGACCAGCTGGGTGACTCAAGGGTGCAGGTAATGGGCGCCCACAGTCACCGCTGTTCTGAAGTGCCTCGATTCTGGTTGTGAATATGCCTGAAAGACAGATACACTTACCAGTTGGCTGGGCCATGTCTTCATTTCCCCAGGAGAAAGAGAGAAGGAATTAACTTCTTCCCAGCGTGGGATGTTGTGGTCTCTCCCCAGGTCTGCCCAGAGCAGCTCGAGCATCCGCACTGGATCTGTTTCACCATGCTCGAGCACATGCCTGTGCTTTGTCTGAGAAAGTTCATCGAAGGCCAACACTTCACCACTGCCGAAAAATTTATTCTTGCCCGTAGCATCCCCTCTGTGCCCTGCACAATCGTCTGTGAGGCTGATAAATTTTGGATGGTGCCCCCAGGTTCTCCTGGGGAGAGATCCACCCAGGGAGGGTGAGGAGTCATCATCTATCGATGCATAGTCAGGCTCATCCTCCGTGCTGTGCTCGCTGCTCCTCCGACAGAAGAAGCCGTAGACACCATCTTCATCTACTGAACAGTACAAGGTCAGACGCTCATCCCACTGGCCTGGAGGTGCAGGTGGCTTCACTCGGCATTCAGCATTCCTCAACTCCATTGTCCATGAACAGAAACCACCGCCCGAGGAAGGGAAAACTGGCGACACAAAAACATAACTTGTTAACAAAACCACCCAGAAGATGACATTTATTTCGCTTTTCCTCATTTTCCTTTCCATTCCATTTGACTAGAAATGGATGTAACATTCATTACTCCAGGTACGTCCGGGCTTCACTGGAGCATCCAGACCCTGCACCACTTGCTTCTGAGGCTGCGGGACACTGCACAGCTCGGCTACCCTAACTTTCAGTCAGGTCAACAGGTGCTTTAAAATACCTTGTACACATTGGAACAACAGTAATTAGAAATAGCTGTCAGTTCTGTAGCAGTTCCCTGTATGTTGTCCACTAACACACCTTCTACAAAAGATGCTATCTATGCAGTTGCACTGGGACTGCTCTTCAGCCTTTTCCCACCTTTGTTTTGTATTTTTCATTTCTCTTAAATGAGAGAACTCCTTTTACCCTTTCAGAGGGAGCTTGTGTTTCACTGCCAGCATCTCAGCACTAGGGGAAGAGATGTGCTCTGCAGGGGTCTCACAGAGACATGTTTGGCCTGGGAGCAGTCTGAAGGTTTGTTTCAAGCCAGGAGATGCTGCCTCAGGCCTCCCGGGAGGAGCTGGGGCTGTGCCTTCTGCACATGCAGGAGGAGTTCAGCTGAGACAAATGGTGATCGCTCCGTCTCCTCCCGCCCAGGCATGGGCACAGCGGCAGCACTGGGAGAGCTCATCCCCCCACGCCACCAATGCAGGGGCGAGAGCGGAGCATCAGGGTGGCAGGAGTCCGCCCGGCTGCTGCCCGCCTGCATCTGCCTCACTGTCCCCGAGGCTCCTATTGACATTCAGCTCCCCCACTTCGGTCTGCAGCACAAACAGCAGCTTATCAGACACAGAAGGCTTAGAGAGCCAGATGTGCCGAGGTGCCAGGCACAGGGAGGCTGTAACACACTGAACAAAGCTGTCCCTGTTCGCTTTCCTGCACGAGCGACTGGCTTTGAGCTCCGAATTGCGGGCAGAGGGTGACAAGGTTCAAGGGAAATAACCAAGGCGGAAATAACGAAGCTATCCTACCCACATTGGTAAGTGCGTTTTTTATAGTTTTTTATTCTCACTGGGATCGAGAGCAAAGTCTAGAGCAAACCCTGGAAACAAGGGTTTCCTTACTCCTGTCTCTCAGAGCCCCCTCCCCTGCTGCGCACACGGCGAGCCCCCGCGCAGCACGGGCATTGCCCCCAGACGAGGTGACAGCAAAGCAAGGCAGCGACCCTTACGTCTGTCAACACCAGCAGCCCCGTGTGTCCGAGCTCCCTGCCGCACCCTTCCCGTGAGCGACGTTCCCCTCCAGCGTCTCCGCCGCGATACCTGCTTAGCTCGGCGCAGCTGCCCCGTCCTGCTCCCCTTGCCGCCTGCAGAACGGCTCGTCCCGCCGCGCTCCCGGGGACATGAGCACCCCAAAAAGCAAAACCTCTGCACACACGCTCCCAGCACGCAGCCTTGCCTCTGGGCAGAGTGAAAGACAACGTGAAGATTATGAGTCTCTGGCTTGACTTCCAGCCTCTGCAGCCGTTTCATCAGTCGCCTGTCAAGAAAGGCAAAGGTCAGGAATCATGGGTTGGTTTGCTGTGCCGGTAGCCAAAAGGTTCACTGGATGAGTTACTCCCTGATTTTACTGGGAAAGCCATTCCCTTGACTGTTACCTGCACCATTCATTTGCCATAACGTACAATCCAGCATACAGAATATTAGCCTTAAAAGGTTAGCCTTGAGGGAAAAAAAATCATGATAGAATCAGAATGGTTTGGGTTGGAAGGGAACTTAAAGATCATCTGGTTCCAACCCCCCCTGCCATGGGCACGGACACCTCCCACCAGCCCAGGTTGCTCAAAGCCCCATCCAGCCTGGCTTTGAACACCTCCAGGGATGGGGCAGCCACAGCTTCCCTGGGCAACCTGGGCCAGGGGCTCACCACCCTCACAGGAAAGAATTCCTTCTTATATCGAATCTAAATCTCCCCTCTTTCAGTTTAAAACTGTTACCCCTCGTCCTATGGCTACACTCCCTGATAAAGAGTCCCCTTATGCTGCACTCCAGGTGCTCTCCTGCTGACCTGTGATCCAGGTCAGCTGATTCCAGGCTCTGGGCATCTATCACTGGCACTGGCATCAAAGTGGTAGGAGAAGGATGGATTGAGGTTCCCCTTCCCTGGCAACTTTAGTTTAAAGCCCTCTCCACGAGCTTGGCAAGCCTTAGACCAAAGTTGCTCTTCCATTTCTCTAACAGACGGACCCCACCAGCCCCCAGCAGCCCAGGTTTCTCAAAGTGGCTCCCACGGTCTAAGTAGCTGAACCCCTGGCTGTGGTACCAGTCCTGCAACCATTTGTTGACTCTCCAGATTCAACTGGTCCACTGCAGACTGTGCTTGAAACCAGCTATCTAACTCCTTCTTGGCCTCCCTGATGCTAAGAAGCCTCCTCACCATCTCCTGCAGCTCAGCCACCTTCTGCAGGAGGTCCTCCACCTGGGCACACCTTTTACAGGGAGGTGTGCTGCCTATCCCTGCCCCAGGAGAAAGGTCGAGGCATCTCCTGCAGTCTGAGGTCTGCACCGCAGCCTCTCCCTTCAGCAGCTCCGTCTGGGAGGAGACATCGGCCACTGCTGGGGAAGATGGTGCAGACCCCCCAGCCGGAGCTGCAGCCTTTGCTCTCTGATGACTGCCCGCCATTCTGCCTTGAAGGTCAGGTAGGATGAGTGCCCTTGACCTGTGCAGATGGTCATGGGATGGTGCCTGATTGCTGGGTTACGTGTCCTTCACATCTCTCACTCAGCCAGTGGAATGTCCCTCCTTCAAAGAGGCGCCCTTCCTGCACGCCCTTCCGCATGAACTTGAAATTTGAGCTTTATCCAAATAAAGTGTAATTACTAACCACTGAGTCGCATCCAGGAACACCTTATTTTGAGCGGAGGAGCTGCATTTTTAGTGCAGGTTCCCCACAGTGTGCAGGAGGGCTGGAGGCCAGACCCACTCTCCTGGAGAGCGTCCCCACCACGGCTCAGAGCTGTGGGCACCAGCAGCTGCCAGGGACAAAGCCACCCTCCTGCCTGCCTGCAGCAGCTCCCCTTCACCCCCGCCAACCTGCCCCAGGCACATGGGAACCACAGAGCCCCCAGCACCACCCGCTGCCTCTCCGAGACAGGATTTCAGCCATGCCGGCTCCCACCGGCCTGGAGAACGCAGGGATCCCGGTCCTGCTGCTTTCCCGGGGAGGGTTCACAGCGCAGCCTTCCACCTTCCCCCAGGTCGCGAGCTGGCTCTGTCTGAGGGCAAGGCCTTGTCTCTGCGGGGAGGAAAACAAAACAAAACCCACCACCCTTCATTTCTGGGCCATGAATGTGCATTTCAGAACATTTGGACACATTAGTTGGAGGGGGGGAAAAACACAACAAAACAAAGAAACAAAATCCTAAACAATGTGTTGGTAAAACCGCAGCCTCCGGCTTATGAGGGTGCAGGAGGTACCCCAGAGCTGCTGCCGAGGGACGTCCCCTGCCACCCTGGGCCCTACCAGCCGGTCGTGGCTGCCAAGCTGAGGGAGGTGGGATGTTTCCAGCCCTTCTCAGCCCAGTCGCATCAAGCACTTTTTGCTGGTGTAGGGTCCCCCCTTCCCTGCAGCACAGCTGGGGTGCCCTCATCCCCCCTGGGGCAGCACCCTTCCCTGGCCGAGCAGAGCGGTCCAGGGGCGAGGGGCTTGGGCTGCCTCAGTTTCCCCCTCTGCTGCAGGTTGTGTGTGAGGAGGAAGGTGCGCAGCGCACCCGTATCCCCGCAGTGGTGGAGGGCAGGTCCCTCTTACGGCAGGACCTTCGGGCGTGAGAAAGCGGAGGTGGCTCCCTCCCAGCTGGGGGGCTGGAAAAGGAACACGGGGCAGGGAGGGCAACATTTCAGATCGTCTGATTGACTGAAGAGGTGTATTCAGAAAAGTCTGACTAACAAATGGGTATAAGCCCACTATTGGTGTTTTAGCTACTAAAATACATACAGGGAACTCTCATTCAATCCAGCATCTGCCAGCAAAAAGCATTCCACCACCGTACGTTGCCAAGTCTGTTTTATAGCCAAGGCTCAAATACTCCCATGCAGCAGCTTCCACTATGCCCCTTGGTTCTTCTGTCACCTGGACTTCCCAACACTCGATTTTCTGACTTTAAATTACTTACAATTCTTAAAAATTACATTAAAGGGTGAAGTCATTTTGTCTACAGTAACCTTGCAAAAAAAAAATTAATATTGACCAATATTAAAGATACACAAAGTTTCCAGAAAATTAACCCAAAACCCACAGAAAACACACCATTGTAGCCACTGGCAAAATCTCAATATTTAAGTCCCTCGTTACTAGTTAGTCCGCACTTGTGTTTAAGTTATACTCTTTGCTAAGCGTCCTTCCCCTTGCACCAATGACAGGAAAGCTCACGCAGACTATCAACGAGGAGGAAGCAACAACATCAGCAATGGACCACGTGCAAACTGCCGACAAACCAGGGTGGCCTCAGAGCAGCTCTTTCAGGTGCAACAATTTTGTTTCCAAGAGCAAAGCTAAATAGACTGCAACACACTGCTTCTGCAGAAAGGTCAAGTTTTCTGCCACTTTTGATACCTGTGATAACATCTCTTCTACTAATATGCAAGGCAAGCTACTTGGATTACTCTAGCATTTCTCCAAAAGCAAGACTATCCTAAAATTTGGTATGCACTTGCACAAGACCAATTTTAAAATGTTAAGCATCTAATAAGCCCTGACTCTGACTGTACAAAATAATCTTAAAATTTGCTCAGTTTTCCAATGATTTGGGCAAGGGTGAAAGAAACTGCATTGAGCAATTGCTCTGCCATATGCAGAAGTGTGAGAGGATGGTATGCTTCAGAGCATAAACACAGTAATTGACTAATAGATGGAAATAATCCAGAAGGTCTTACTGATTTTCTATTCACAATTCTAAGTGAAGTTACTTTAATGCATATCTTGATTGTTATCATCTTGGGAGAAAAAAAAAAAGACATGCTTAATCACTTCCCCACTGCCATAGTAAATAGGCTTTAAAAAAAAAACCCAAAAAACCCAACACCCCTTGTTGAATGAAAGTAAACTTCTCATTCAAAATTGCATAAATATTTCAGAAAAAACAGACCAGGTAGAGATCCTGCAGCATGAGCAGGTTCAGGCACAACAGTACGAGTCTCTTCCCATGTCAGCGATGGCCAAGTTCGGAAGCTCAGAACTCACCTCCCTGAGGCTCCCTGCAAGCAGTTGTCCTTGCTAAACACAGGACACAAAAAAACAGTCTGCCGCACGCCAAATCTCCTCCGATGGAACAGAAAAAGCCAAGAGGAGCGGGAAGAAAAAAAAGAAAAAAAAAAGAGAGAGAGGAAAAAAAAAAAGAAGAGAGAAAAAGCCAAGCTCTCAGGGACAGCAAGGTCGTGCCGCCCTCTTGTGACCACCGGGACATTTTGGGCTTCTCCAGGCCAGCAACAGAGGGCCCTGGAGCACGGTTAGCCATGTCCCTGCTGCCACCAGGCTCCTCAGCCAAGGTGCCAGGCTGCCGCAGGAGGTCCCCACTGTCACCCCACGGTGCAGTGCAAGAGCATGGACGTACTTCAGGTGATTGCCTCAAATTCCGTCACCCTTCAGGATTGTTTTTAATTGCTATTCATTTATTAGGCCACCTTCTTACCAAGTTTCTGCTCTCTCTTTACCCATGCCCTATGCGGTCCCCTCCTATTTTAACCAGGGCGCATCGAGTCCTGGTAAGCAGCCCTTGGGCAGACTTGTGTCCATCAGAGGGTTACCAAGACCTTCCTCCCCTGAAGCTGTGGGTGTTGCCTGCACAAATACCGATTTACAGGTAAACCAGCACAGCTGTTCATTCCCCTTAGCAGAATCTGGGACCAGAAGGGAGTACAGGCAAGATTTAAGCACAAGGAAACTCATGTCATGGCTCAGCTTCGATGGGTTCTGGCAGGCGTGCCTGACATGTCCTGCTCTGGGGTACAGAGCACTCGGTGCTGGGCCATGGAGAAGTGCTGGGCAGGGAATTCGGAGGCTTTCCCCCTTCTGTCCTGCTGCTGTTAGCGATCCGCAGCTCCCCTTCAGTGTCTCATCCTTGCAGGACCTGAGGGTTACTGGCACTCGGGCATCTCTCTCATGGACCTGTAACAAGAACTTCAGGGCTTTTTTTTTAACTCCAAGAACGCAGAAGTCCTTATCCCCTACAGCACTGCCCACTGTAGGACAACAGCCCAGCATGCACAGATCAATGCTTGCTCTGGTCCTCGCTCCAAGAAAACATAAGCACAACTGGCTAGAACATAAGAACATCAAATATTTACATGCATCTGTAATAGCAGCAATGCTCTTCTAGCACAGGGTAAAAGGATTTACACCTCACCCTGGTGTTTCTACCAACATCTATTAACCCACTGATGCACAGACACACAAATCAAATGCTTAAAAGCATTCCATATGCACAGGAGTAGAGAATTAAGCTGTTTTTCTGCCCCACCTTCTTTTAATTCACTCCAAACTCCCCGGCCCTATAAAATGCCCTTCTTTGTCCACGTATTGGCAGGATCCCTTTGGAGTGCCTCCGGGCTTTAGGAGAGGCTCTGCCAGCCGGAGGTGCTGCCAGGCCCAGTGGAGCTCCTGCGGGACAGGCCATTCCTCACCGCTAACCAGAAGTACAGTGTGCACAGTACTTTTAATCCACACATACGATTGCCCACATGCCTTTCAGTGTGTTTTAATTTATAAATTTTGAAGTTAAAACAAATAAATTCTTTTCACTGGTATTAAATAGATCAAAATTAAATTCAGATTCAAACACATACAACTTCAGTTGATAAACAGTATTAAAAAAAAAATCTTAGTAGGAAAGAAAGCCTGGTTTATGCATCAGAAAATCATCCACTTTCTCTACAGAAAAGTTAGAACACTTCATTAAAGGTAAGACATCTGCTTTTCTCCTTGCTACCCTTCCCTCAGCTGGCTTTAAACAAGAAGGAAGAGACTTTTTCCCCTTGGAAAGCATAACAATTGAGTTATCACATACATTTTCATAACAAATTAAAAATCTATGTTGCAGTTGTAAGGATCTGCGTGCATTTTTGAAGGAATGTGTTCAGTAACTGGCTGAACAAAACAAAGTACCATTCAATGAACAGGCACTCTCAGCACTCTCATGCAATACCATCATTTTAAAGGAATATCATCAACATGAATTCTAGGCAGTCTGTGAATATCAAATAAGCTTGATTCTATTTCACTTGCCTAAGCCTGAAATTTTTCAATCGTGCTTTAATGTGCCCATGTCTGGTTCACTTTGGGAACCACCTGTTTGCTGAGGTGCAAGCCAATTGATTCAAATTGGTGGCTCTACAGAACATCAGTTTGGCTGAGGAACAAATTCCAGTTTTAGCTTCTTAAGCCACATAAGACAGTTAATCTTCAATCAGTCAATCTGACGGTCATTTCCCCTGGTGCACAGCGCTTGGTTTCTCTGCCTTTCTAAACAACTATATTCCACTTATAAAATGGGCTAAGTTTTTTCAATAGATTATCACCTTCAAGTTGAAGGCCGAGCCACTCTTAGTGAAGCTCTTCCAGAACCAATTATAACATTGTGGTGGGAAATTATTTTTGACAAGATATACTGCGTGCCTTTAAGCAAATTGGCATCACGCTTATCTCACACAACGGAAAGCTGAGAAAAGCAAGGTGAATCAGGCAATGAGCTACAGCAACTAGAACTCCTTACTGAGGACACTGATGTCCTCTACTCTCTGCTAGAGGAAACAATGATTAAAAAACCCACCATACATAAGAGATGTAACTTTATTCAACCGGAGACATGAAAACTCAGAAAATCTACTCTCCTACCTGCATCCTGACAGCTAAAACCTTAGGGCAAGCTACATCTTTAGTGATACAAATCCACTTAAAAATTTTACGGTTTTAGAAGATGATGGGTTCCATACTAAAGAAGGATGGCCGTGAGTCAAAAACCAACCAAACCAACAAACCACACCTTCACCATATAACCACTGTATCTCTGCCTATTCTTCCAGATTAAAAACACCTCTTGACTAAAAACTTCAGTGACCAGTTGAAAAGTAAATCTAGTTAATATAAAAATAATTTTCTTCTCTTGTTTTAGCCAAGAGCAATGTTACAGAACAAATCATCACGAGACTGATATCTAAGTCAAAAACAAGCAAAGAAAAAGCTGGGATTTTAATTCCTCTTAAAAATAATTTTCCTTCTTTTCAAAAAGATACTGGATCAATTAAAAGTTACTCCAATTATCTTTCAGATATAATACCAGCTTAAGTCACATTACAGAGATAGAATTCCAAGGATTTCTTTAGAAGTATGGTTAAATTCTTGTGCTGCAGTAGGAAACAAAGATTTGGCTCAAAGAATCCCACTGTAGCCATCAATAGCTTTACTATCTACTTCCCTTAAATAGTTCTTTTCAGCTTCATAAAGCTAAACTAATGTTTAAATAAATGGAAAACTGTGCACTTAAAAGAAAAATCACATTCCATACCAGTAATAATTTAATGAAAGTTTAAAAATTCCCTAGTTCCATTTTATACCCATGTATATGAAACACTACAGGTCCTCTCGCAGCACCTTAGAACAGTCACAGACCACAGTCTAAGGAAGGCAGCAAGACCAGCTGTCAGCTTCACACATACTCACTGATAACAACTGTTCTGCAGCAAAACTGGGTCCCTGCTGATAGCAACTGATTTTTCCTTCTTCTCCGCACTCCCAGAAATGCAAAAATGTACTTCTAAGCTGCACATTTAGAAATTTCCATCCCAACTGTCAAATAGTTATAATGCTTACAGCAGAAACTGCACTTTTATACATAAATATAAATTAGGCATATTTGCACATCAGCAGGACCCACGTACATCAGTTTCAGCTCTGTCTGCATTACTACAGAAAAAAGAAAATATGACGCTCATTTTCAGGAAAAGTGACATTTTAACAGCAGCTTTTTCACCGCCAAATATTTCAAAGCTCTCTCCTTGGATTGCTTACTGAAAATAATGGACAACATAAACAATTTCTGTAGTTTTCAAAAAGCAATTCTCCAGGTCTCAATACCTATGCTGAAATATAAACGGCACACTTGTACACCTGGGTATGGTTCTCCAGACAAGGTACATAAGTGCACCTATAGGGAACTGGAGAAGAAAGCCTCCTCCCCTTTTATAAAAAGTATTAAGCAAAATAAAAAAAAAAACAAACACACACAAAAAAAAATATAGACAAAGTCTCTCACATCTAAGTAAAAAGAAACAACATTCAAATTCGTATGCATTTATGTTGAAACGCTGTCCATGTAAACAACCAAATGAAAAGTCACATAGAAGCAGTTAAGACTGGAATTCATATCCTACTTCATAGCAGCCACCACCTTCATCATGATTTAGTTTTCTTCCTCCAACCCGTTTTAAAACTTTTGGGCATAAGTCCTGGTGTGGTATGTTAGCACCCAAACATCTTAGGTATCAAAACCTCAACTTCATGCAAACTTTGGTTGGTTTTTTTGGTTTTTTTTTTTTTTTTTTTTTTTAACACATGTATATATACTTTACTTGGTACTCTTCAGACAAATTTCCATTCTCAATATGCAGAGTGACAGCTAAGTTCCTGTTGCAAACCAGTCTTAACTGTTTCTCCAGGACTTTTAACTCTCTAATCTATGGTCACATTAAAAGATTTGTAACTATCAAGTGCAAACACACTCCCTCTCACACGATACATGGATTAGTCAGTGTAACTAAGGTGTTGAAGGCATTTGGCTGAAACACTCTTTCTTGACATATGAAGGGATGAAACATAAATACCCAATACATGAGTATGAGCAGAGGCAGTTTCCTTCCGCCCAGCTCCAATTAACTGAAAAATGGACCCAACTTTTTTGCTGAAATCTGATTTCAGAGTGAAAGCTCACCTATGATGCACTTTATATACATTTCACCACTCTGTAAGTGAATGAAAAAGGAGTCAAACATTTCTTCCCTACCCAACACATAACAGCACTGAAGGTCTATTATTTCATAAGGCATATTCATCTTCAGTGAGAATCCAAGCACAAGCAAGAATTCTGCCAAGTCGTGCGATCCTACAACCCAATGTCTGGAAATTCCAGTATATCCCACTCTATCCCTCAGGCGGAAACATCCCTGTCACAGTGGGTATTTTTTATTTAACACAACTAAAGAGCAGGGCTAAATAAAAAAATACCTCAGCAGCTGGACCTCTGTATCTTTCAAAAAGAGGGACACACAAACGACCAATTTTTGCAGTTCTCTGGCTTTATCCCATAACCTGCCTTTTTACAATATCTCTATATATATAAATTAGAAAGAGATAAAGCCAATGATTAACTGCAGCAGCGTTCATGAAAAAACTTCAGTCCGTATTACACAGTCTCTTCTGATTGGAGATCACTGAGGTGTAAAGGTGAGAATCATCCAGCTGATAACAAAGTAGAAGAGGAAGATGGGGTAGACAACAAGAGCTTTGCGGTTTGGAGGCTGACTGTCTGCCAGGAAAGCTGTAGATGCTGGTGGAAAAGAAAAACACTTGAAATGTGAGCAGCACAAAACTAAAAGTCTAAGATCCACCGCAGATGTTAACAATTTTGAATTAGGATCTGCATTACAATTATGTTGAAAGAGAAAACAGAGTAATCCATTGCTCAATACCAATGGTCTATAATCACCAATTAAAACTTTATCATATAAAAAGATAAATGCTGATTAACATTCTGTAAGAGTCATACTTACAGGTTAAGAACAGGAGAAATAATGCAAATACATCTGTATGAAATTAGCATTTTCTAATAGTATGTATAACATAGATCACGGAATAAAATACCCAGTAGTCTCACATGGGGTTCAATGTTAAATTATTGTCCTTCTGCTGAAGGCAATTTGCATATGACCATGAAAATCAACAGAAGCTTAGGGAGAGGCTGAATCTCTGCCAACACAAGGTAGTGGAAGAAATATTTCTACAGTACTTCAGCAGCCTAGGAAACACCTTAAACTACAATACCCATTGGCTTTACCCAACAGAATTCTTGCAGATCTATCTCCTTAAGCACCACGCTACTCAGTGCATACAACAGAGTTATACTGCAAAAAGGTACTTACCTAACGTTGACCAACCAAACATAGCTACTACTACAATAAGACGTATAATGAAGCTGACAGTCCCAGAACCTGCCAGCAGTACCAGCCTGCACACCAGCATTGCCACTGTCAGGGGCAGGACACAGTAACCCAGAACACACAGGCTCTGAAAAAAAGATCTGGAATAGAGAGACAGAAATGGGAAAAAAGTAGTCAAACCAGAGCACTGAAGAAACTCCATTCATGGAAGTATTTTAACTGCTACTAAATAAACCAGCACTCACATAGTTCCTCCGAGAAGCTTTGAGTTTAGTGTGATGACAACTGCACCAAACCAGATGATGACAAAGACCTCAGCAAACTGGGGCCCTCCGTCATCTTTACTATCTGCTGATCCACCCTGAAGCATCCTGTTGTAGGCAACAGAGAAAAGGAGTCATTTACAATTGATGACTGAGTTTTCATAGACTTGGAGCAGATGGCAGAATAGGAGCCTGAAACATTGACTCCCAGTTAGGCTGCAAAGCAATCAGTTTTTGTCTGTTATTTTTAGTAGTATCCTCAATTTTGTATAGAAAAGAAAAATGGTTGTGGCTCAATTGAGGGCATTTCAGTCCATTTGTTTACTTGTTTTGCAACCGTGTAAGCATACAGAAGAGAATAAAACCATAGACAACAGGCTAAAAGATGAAAATTAAAGTACCAAAATTTTGATAACCTCTCAGAACAGACAGTGTAGTGCATGGTAAAACATGAAAGCCTTAAGAAAAGCTTATAATAACTACAGGATACAAGCAACACAAAGCCTGGAAAAGTCAGTATGCACTGATTTAAGTATTTAAATTACACTGTGTACTTCTGTTAAAGCTTTACCAACATTTTACTGGACGGTTTCTGTACATTGAGTACATAGGTGAGCCTTAATTTGTTGGTATCACCAACATTTCCAGCCTACCACAGGCAGATCTGCACACACATGCTCCAGCGGAGCACCAGAAACTCCTGGGAGCCACCATCATCTCCTATCTATGAACTCCTACAACAGCCTCTCTTTTTCCATTGCTTCTCCAGGACACGTAGCACATACACTGCAGCTCTTAGACAAAGGTTTTGGCCTGCAGGTTAGGGTCAAAGTGAGCCAAACGCATTAGAATTAAGGACAACGTGAATCAGGATACCTTTCAGTGAAATCATCCTTACCACAGGGGACTAGGAAGAGTTCACCCTTAAATCCTAAATTTAAAGATGGGAGGTCCTAATAGGCTTGAAGTGTCACAAACACATTTTATAAGAAAATTGAAACAGGCAGTATTTGCAGAAGACCACGGAAGGATCAGATGAACTTCATCTCAACACATGTAATCAGAAATTTTTAATTTCTCATTTCTCCAATGTAAAAGACTATAAAAACCCAAATCCACCCACTACAGGTACTTACAGTGCAAGCGAGACACAAAGCACCAAAGGGCCCCAAAGATCCCCTGTAGGTAAAGGAAAAAATAAAATCATAATTACCATAGACTGATGCTCCATTTCATTATACTGGGAGTAATAAAGCACTTTTTCCAACTTCCAGTATATCACTTTCCATATTACGCTTTCTTATAATTTTCTTATTAAGCATCTTACACCATATTCTATAATAGAATTTATTCAAAGCCTGTCAACTGTTAAAGCTGACTGTTCCACATATTCTGGCACATGTTCCACCTTTAAAGAGCTTTGGTAATGCTCTGAATTTTCATGTTTGCTATTCAGCATTCTACAACAATAGAAAGAACACAGAACAGACGCTTCTGAATCCCCGTTCCCATGAACTCCTCCTTCTCCAATGTAGGGAAAGTCTGTTCGCAAAACATCCTTTCAACATTTTGAAAATCTTCTTATACGTACAGTCTCTGAGGAGCGCACTACTCTTCTTCGGATACATGACATGGACAAATTTCTTCCCAACGGCCTTCAGATCTCTCATCTGAAATAAAGAAGTAACACTTTAATTCACCCCTTCATAAAAATTACAGTTCACAACTAAAAGCAGAAAGATAGAAGTAAAGCAGTATCAATGGTAAATCAAGATGAGATCCAACCCAAAGATTTCTCTGGCATCCTCTGCACTAAACAATGCCTACTTTTTCTACATTCCTTAATGACCACAATATTATATCCTTTAATAACACCCAATTAAGACCAATAATTTGTTTGCTCCACTAGGAAAATAAAAAAAAAAATCCTATTAGCCAGGAAAGTTTTCTTCCAAGCTCCACCTGAGGCCTTTACCCTTGCAATGATCTTGAGATCACAAAGAAACTTTGGGGATGTTATTCAGAGATTTTTTGACCCACAAGAATTCATTTTACATGATTAATTCTAAAAAGCATCCCCAAACTTACAATGCAGTACACGTCAAGTAGAGTTGTGCAAAAATACAGTTTTTGCATAACAGTTGGCCAAAGACATCAGCAAAACTCGTGTTTTACTATACAAAGAGACACAGACTCACAATAGTATCCCTAACAGGCTCATCCAGTGTGGAGTAGTCTTCGTCAGGAGAGTGAGATCCGACTGGAACAGTAATCTCCCCTTCCACTGGAATGTCTTCAGATATCGACACATCTGCAAGACCTGCAAACTAAATGATTTTTAAAGCCTTTAGAAAGAAAGAAGTACAAATCAGCTTATACTAACTTCAGACTTTTTTCAGCTGGCTTTAGGATGAAAACAACTGCTCAGAATTCAAAGATACAACACTTAATAACACAGCCAACAACACAGCCCAGCCGTTGTCTGCTTGATTTAAACAGCTCACAGTCTAAAGAGTTGAGTAGATATGTACAAGCAAAGCATTTGTTTCCTTCAGTAATTCCCAGTAACCTGCTTTCTGTCCTTTATTATTTAGAAAGCAATAACTAATGGAAGTAAAAAGTTTGTGTTTTTTAAGTAATGAAATGTCTGACAGATATGTACAGCCACACCAACGCACAGGAGTACACTGTCTTTCATGGACTCCATGGGGAAACAATTCATAAGAAACTGTATGGCCATCTATACCCCGAGCACAAAGCCAAGGCTGTTAAGCGCCGAACGCTAACGAAACTGATTTCTGTCACCCAAGCGGCACGTTAAAGCACTCGAGCTCCCAGACATGGAAGCAATCAGAGAGCAGCCCGACCAGTTCCACAGCGAACCTTCGGGCAGGCAGGGCAGGTGGCGAGCCGCAGGGAGGGAGCGGCCGGAGGCCGATGGCTCCCTGTCCCCTGTCCCTGTCGCTACCCTCCGCGCCAGCCGCCGGCCGCCGGCCGCCGAGGCCTTCCAGCGCCCCGCTCCCCCCGCCCCGGCCCGGCAGCCTACCCCGGCTCCACAGAGGGAGGGCCGAGCGCCCCGGCCCGCCCGGCCCCGCCAGCCCTCCCCGCGGCCCCCCGAGCCCTGAGCACCCGGAGTTCCCGCGGCCCCGCTGGGCCCCCTCCTGCCCGGCAAAGGCAGGGGCCGGGCGGGCCGCGGCCACAGCTCCAACCCCGAAGCCGAGCTCCGCCGACCCGCCCAGAAGGACCGAGGTCTCCAGCCCGCTCCCGCCGCCCGGCTCACCAACGGCCCCCCAGCACTGCTTCCCTCCGCCGCCGCCATCTTGGCCGCCCAGGCGACGTGGAGGCCGTGCTTGCGTCATCACTGGGCGCCGCGACCGCCGTCGCGTCACGCACCGCCGGGGCGTCCATGGCAACGGGGGCGGGAACCCGCCCGCTCCGCCCCGCCGGCAGGGGGCGCCCTCGCCGCGCGTGGCCGGCCCGGCCCGGGGCGGTGGCAGAGTGAGGGGCGGGAGCGGCGGCGCCCNTGGCATGGCCGCCCGGGGCGGAGGGAGGGGGCCGTAGCCGCGCCCTCAGCGCGGCGGCGGCGGCGGCGGCGGCGGGAGGAGCGGCCGCCGCGGAGCCATGGGGCACCCGCCGCTGGAGTTCAGCGACTGCTACCTGGACAGCCCCGACTTCCGAGAGCGGCTCAAGTGCTACGAGCAGGAGCTGGAGCGGACCAACAAGTTCATCAAGGAGGTGATCAAGGACGGCAACGCGCTCATCGCCGCCATACGGGGTGAGCGGGGCGGCGGCGGCGGTGGGGGAACGGCGGCGGCGGCGGGGGCCCGGCGGCCTCCAGCCCTGGGGGAGCGGGAGGGGCTCGGGGACCGCGTCCTGCCCTTCACCGCCGGCGATGTGCCGTTTGGTACCGCGGTGCTGGAGCTGGTCCGGGGATGGGGCCTCTCCAGGGCTGCTCCGGCAGCAGCCGGTGCTTCTCTGCCCTGGGCTGAATGGGATTTCTCCTTGAACACAGCCCTGCAGGTGTGTTTTTGGGAGCCCATCTTCGGCTTGGGCTCCCACTGAGCCTCATGCCCCCGTACCCCGGCGCTTGGCAGCTGCCTTCATTGCCTTCTGTCCCCGTAGCCTGGCGTTTGGCAGCTCCCTTCGTTGCTGGGATCGCATCGGGGTGGGCTGGCAGGCCAAGGGCAGCCAGCTCTGCCTCCCGTCACGCCTGGGTGTCCATCCAGAGCTGGCCCTGCACGGGGACAGGTCAGACTCCATCATCCGGGTGAGCTGCGTTGACACCACCAGCGTTGCAGGGGACCCGCCACTGAGCCCGTTCAGCTCTCCCAGGCACCGCCTTCATTTAAGGAGAATAATCTCGTGTTTGGGGAAGATGCTTGATTGTCTGGCTTCACCAAAGAACGGGTGGAGTGTGACAGGGGCAGCACGGGTCCCCTTGTCACCCGGCCCTGCTTCCCTGGTGTGGCCCGCTGTGAGAATGGGAGGGCTCTGTCCAGAGGTAGTCCTTAGTCCTTGTTTTGTTGTGGGTGGTTTATTCTTTTTTTAACAATGATGAGAATTTTTTACAATTAAATGTCGATTCCAGTGTTGACTTTAAAGGAATTGCTTGTTCAGAAGTACTGACTGAGACCATCAGAGGTACCCGGGCCAGGTTGTGTCATCTGAAACCACGCAGTCCTGTGTGTTTAACGCTTTACTGACCTGTCCTTCTGCTTAGATTTTTTTTTCCCCTCTGAGAGCTGCAGATACACTTTTCCTGTGTCGTCTCTCACATCTTCTCCACTTTTATAAACGTGCATAAAAATATAGCCAAAGGTGTATGTCAGCACAGCAGCTATGAATGCTGCGCTTGCATCAGCCCAAGTGGAGACAAATAAAAAAAAATTAGAGGGGCAAACTCCGATCATGCACTGTTTTTCTTGCCAGCTGGTTGGGTTTTACTTGGTATTAATAGGTTTCGCTGCCGCCCTTTTGTTAAGAATAATTCAGAGCTTCCTTGTTATCAAGGCCATGGCTGGAATAGCCTGTGTTTGCCCATCTGGAAAACAGTGAAGACAAAAGCTAGTGTGACTGCAACAGCAGACATCACAGGGCTGTAAGACGCTAAAATGTATTACAAAAAAAACCCCCAAGTCTCTACTTAGTCCAGGGGAAAACAAACAACAAAATGAAAACCAAAGCGATTTTAACAAGCCTGCTTGTTAATGTAAATAGTTTGCTTTTTCTTCATCACTTTTGTCAAAACTGTTTCCCTTTTTAATGTTTGTAAACCCTAATGCTGTGCTTGGAGGAGGGATGTGAGGGGATTTTGCTGGGTCAGCAGACCCGTCCTAGTGAGACTGGTCAAGGAGGAAGGGAAGAAGTAGAAGGAAACTGAGTACACTCAGACAGCACAGATAACCCCCCAGAACTAAGGAAGCCCCACATTTCTTGCCTGAAATGCTGTGGGGATGGTTTTGTGCTGTTTTCTTTTTTGAGTGCAGCTGAACCAGCAGGCAGGGGGTGGCCTGGCAGAGCAGGCTGCTGGGCACAGCACCCCTTCCCATTTAACAAGTAACTTAAAAAAAAAAATTCTAGGCCTCGCTCTCTGAATCATGTCCATCTGGATAGGAATTTGGGGCTACTAACTGTCCGTTTCCTAAACACCTTGGGCTGATGGCTGGTAAGTCCCTCTTCCTGGTTGGGGACAGCGATGGCTGATGATTCATTTCTGCCCCTTGGCAGTGCTGTGGGATGGGTCTGTCCCTCAGCGGCTGGGAAGCAAAGGTGATGATGGTCTTACCAGGAGAGAGTGTGAGATCTCTTCATCAAGGGTAAAGAGTTAATTATGATGATTGTTCCAATTGTACCTGTTATCTGTCCAGAGGTCCTGTCCTCCGCCTTACCCTTTTAATGGGTGAGACACCCTCTTAGTTAAACCTTTGGCCAAACTGTTCCAAGCTACTGACTCACTGCACTGAGTACAGACCTCTGGTGACTCTACAGATGTATATATTGTCTGCATGTTTACTGATTAATTAATGAATAAACTCCAACATAAGATTTAAAGCAAATCAGTCCCCTGTTTTGCTCAGACTTGTAGACATGTCCAACACCTGCTGCCTCCAGCTGGCGGACTCTTCAGCCTGACGTGGTGATGGAAACGGCCGAACAAAAGACTCGGGTGCAGCACAGCCTGGATACAAACACATGTACCCACGTGAATTATGCAATGCTCATGCAGGCTACCGAGAAAAGAAATACAGTTCCCCATTGCGGGAAACATAGGGTCTGCTGGACTTTTCATGGTCTGCCATAAACACACAGTCCACACTTAGATTCAAAAACCTGAGACTGCCTGAAGCTGTCTCTTATGTTCCATTTACCAAGTAATAGGGGAAAAAAAGTGAGTGTGACTTTACATGGAGTTCTGCAGGACCATCAGTTCATGTTCTGGGCGAAGTCGTGTGGTTTTGAGTTGTCTGCAATATGGGGAGCACGTATGTTCTTCTTTTCTTGGTTGCTGGCAGTGTTCTTGTTGAAAGTATCCAGCCAGTTAAAGTTGTCTCAGCCTACCTGCTGGGTAGTAAAATATTAGGAGTGTTACATCAGAGTCTCTTGAAGCTAAAAAAGAAACAGCCCACTTGGTGTCACTTTATTATGTCAACACCACAAGCTAGGGATCCATTGTCTAATAAGTGCTACTTCAGTGGCTTCTATTTGGAGATTTTTGGATGTCTTTTGACTTCTTTGTAGCCCTTTTACTGGTAGATTAATTCACCATAATCATAGTTGTAGCAAATTAATATGTGAACTCGAGTGCAAATTTTTTAAACAAGTTATTCAAGTACCATGGAATTGTAAATGCATAATATTACATGCTTCCAGTGGTATATGTCTAGCTGGTAGATGTGCTGTTTTAATTAAATGTATTGGTCGTTTTGCAAATGCACGTACTCCTTTCCATTTCCCAGTTTTAAGCCTGTCCTCTCCATCCTGTCTGGCAATGGTCAGTGATGGCGAGCGGTGAATCACTGTGAGTGTGACCTGGCTGTGATGTGCTGCGGGGGGCAGTTTTAAGGCAGCCACATCTTTACTCCAGACTTGTTTACTGGCGCTTTTCTACCCAGCGGTCTCGAGGCTCGCTGTGACCTGGGCCCTATGTCAGAGGAGCATTCCTGTTGATCTGGATGAAGTGTCATTTAATCCCCTTCCCTCAGTGATTTCCACGTGTGGCATGCACGAGTGGTGCAGGTGCCCGGTGCTTTCTCAAGGAGACGAGTGAAAGCTCAGGGGAACCCTGCTCATGCATGCCCACTCGCTATCCTGGAGAGGAGGAGAGACGAGTCCCCCCTTCCTGCGGGAGAAGCCGTGGCATGGAGATCTGCCGGGGATTGTCCCTGCTGGGGAGTCCATCTGTCAACACAGCTCTGGAGCATTGCTCCTGCTGGGCCCCAGTCCGAAGCTGCTGCTCCTGACCTCCCAGATGGGGAGGCAAGGGCAGTGGAGAACCATGGCAGGGGCACTTGGGCCTTGGTGAAGAAATTCGTCTGCTTCTGAGCTGCCGCTCCTCTGCAGGAGTCTGCCGACTTCAGCTTCCCTTCACGTTTCTAATGAAAAGCTGAACTTGCCTTCCCATTCCCTTCCCTTCCCCAACCTGGGGAGAGGCTGGAAGTGCAGCCAGGCTGCGGGGTAAGTGCTTTCCCAGGCAGCAGGGCTTCCCCGCCTCTTGCTCCTCTGCAGGGAGAAGCAGGAGGGAGTACTGTACCCGGCGCAGTTGTTCTGGGGCCAGCACTGGAAACAGTCCCTGGAAAGCCCTGCCTCTGTTGGGCTGGCGGTGGGGCAGAGCCAGGAGCAGCTCCCACACGGGTTAGCTCAGACTGGGGAGCGGGGCTGAGGGAGGGCTTCCAGCAGCAGCCATGGCAGGTGTTGCTCCAAAGCACGCGCATTGAAGGAGGCTTTTCTGGGGGCTGCAGAAAGCCCCTGCCCAGCTCACACAACAGGAAGGCATATGCTTGTGGTTTTAGTCGTGCTGTCCTGCTCTGCGGAGGAGGGAGGCAGTAAGGGGAAACTTCAGCTCCCCTTTGTTTGCTGTGTGCCTCAGTTTTCCCTTCTGCAGAGCAGGTAGTGCTTCAGGGCTTTGTCTAAAGTGGGGGGCTGTTGCCCAAATGAGGGGTGCGCTTTGGTGCCTTAAACTTCTCTTGCCTTTCAAAGGATTAAGAGAAGCTGGTTCCACCCCACCCACCTGCCTCTGACATGTTACCTGCTGAAATAAATAAAATACCATGAGTAAGGCCCTCCGGAGTGCTGAGCAGCTCCCCATGTTCTGATGTGGGTCCTTGTGCAATTACAGTCACACAGTTGCTGCCTTTAAGTGTGTTTTTTTTTCTCTTGCTACTGACAAACCCCTGACAATTGACTATACGTGGGACACTGTCAGATGACTAAGTATAAGGTTTTGCCAAATGAGAAATTAAACTGACTAAAGCAGAGAAAAATATTGTTCATTTGTAATAATCTTGGGCATGAAAGTCAGTGATAGCAAATAAGTTACTTTGAGACAGAAATGTGAGTTATTTTTGTTGTAAAGTTGGCTGCATCCCTTCTTTTCCATGCCAGGAGTATGCAGAGTCGCTGGCAGTGCCAAATGGTGGTGCCGGTCCCATACGTTGTACTGGCAGTTCTGAAGCCTGCTGTGGCCTGGACCTGGCTGGGGAGGGAGAGGGGCTGGGAGGTCAGCCTTCCTCCCCAGGGCTGGGGTGGCCGGCCGGCATCTTCACTTGCAGCGCGGTTCCTTGGCGCTCTATAGTCCAGTGCTGCTTCAGGGCTGCTTCACTTGCCCCTGGAAGCCAAACTCGGCACTCCTTGCTGGTCCCTGCAGAAACTGTGAGGTCTGCTTTGCTTAGAGCACGGTGGGCTGACGTCCGTCCCCTCGGGCTGGCCAGGGTTCAGCATGGGCACTGGGGATCTGTCCCCGGCAGCAGCTTGTTTGTGCCTCGGAGCTCGCAGCCCCATGCCGTGGTGGCCAGCACTGGCGTCACAGACAAGCCTTGCCCCAGGCTGCGTGCTTGAGGCCATAAGCAAGGATGTCAGAAGCAGGTGACTGTGTAGCATCATCGTTGTTGTAAAAATGGCTTCTTTACGGCATTTTCTTTCTGTGGCTCAATACATTGGTCTTTTTGGAATCTCTTCTGCTCGCTGCACTCTATGTGTGTGGTAATGCAAAACCATGTATTTCCCCCTGGTCTTTGATCTTCTCTTGCAATTATATATCAAATGGAGTTTGAGAAATGTCAAGCTGAGGCTCTTTTTATTAATGTACAAGTTCTGCAATGGTGTAAACTGTCCTTTGAAGCTGGAAGAGCTTTGAGTTCTCATGCAAATGTTGTATACATGGTTTTGAACTTTATTTCTGTACCGCGTAAAGTTTTGCAGATTGCTTCTGACTTTGCATGTCAGTTAACCAGCCTCCCCAGGCAGTGCAAGTGTTTTATCCCAGAAGGCTAACGTTATAAAGGAATGTGTAGAGGCGTCTATGCCTGAGAAGCATGCAGCAGTCTGTAACAAAAGGGACTGGGTGGGCTTTTCCCCTATCATGGGTGAGAATAGGGGACCCAGGGAAGGTCCTGCCATCATCCTCTTCCCTGCAGGTCTGGCACTGCGGTGCTGTGTGTGGGAATTTGCTCGTCAGCTCAGGGGACTCTGCAGCCTCAGCGCGGCAGACCTGTTCTGGACAAGTTTCTGTGCTGATGTTAGAGGTGGTGCTTGAGGGTTTAGTTCTTTGGAGTGTAGAAAGCAGAATGTTGACAGAATGTGGTATATTAATGAGATTAAAGCAGCCTTGGAGTGGTATGTCTGCCCAGTTCCTGCAGAAAGCCTGTGTGCTGGTTCATGTAAAGTCTGTAGAGACAAAGGCTTGAATCTGTTACTACAGTATGTTACACCCAGATACTGGGTTTTGCCTATGTCCGAACAAACCTAAAGCTCCTCTGGAAAAGGAGGAAGAGGAACGAGTCTGTCCCATGCATGCCCTTCTGCTGGCACAAGAAAGGCTGCAGCTCTCCAGGCAAACATTAGCTCTGCACTCCAGGCAGAGCTTGGCATCGAGGCGTCTGCATTAAAAATATCCTGTCCCACAAAGACAGCTTAGTTGTGAGCCAGCATATGGCACATTAATGAAGATGTGCATAGAAATTGTCCGTGTGGATGCACAGAGGCCTTCTGTCTCATGGAAAGCCACTCGTTAAACTGCCCAGTATAGCCAGGGGAATCTGAAGCCAAACAAGACTTGTATAAGCAGTTTCTCTGATGCCACTGGCTGGGCGAGTGTGAAGGGGTTGCTCGTGTGCCCAGGTTGGTAATGCAGCTGCCGCTGAGCGGATCTGACTTACTGAAAGTTGGTCTGTCCTCTTCTTTCTCCTCGGGTTGTATCCTGCACTCTCCTGATGCTGTGCCACAGCAACGGTCAGTACCCAAGCCTTGGCTTGAATGGATGCAGGATCAGACCCTGTACTAGTACGCACAACTCGCAGAACAAATTGGCCCTGACTGGGTATAATCAGCTGGGTATAATCTTGGTGGCCTCGTTAGCTTGGCTGGTCTGCGGTCCCTGCATTTGGATGCGGCATTAATCATTACACCAGCTTAGGGAGAACCTGAGCCCAGAGCCACATACGGAGCAAGTGACTGAACACTCCTGCTTGGAGCAGGGCTGAGCTCAGCCGGGTATCAGCCCCGCTGCCTTGTCAGTCACCTTCCAAATGAAGGACGTTGGGGAAAGCATCACAGAGAAGAAACACAGACGCAGATCTGTTGCTTGTTCCCTGACACTTTCTCACTGAAGCATCACTAAAGTCTTTTGTTTCACTGTGGACCTGGTTTTCCACCCGTGCTGGTGGGGCTGGAAGGAGCTGCCTTGGGCTGACTCTCCAGAAGGGGATGGCTCACTGCTGAAGGGATACCTTCCCCCTTGCTCCTGGAGCACATTACACCAAAGCAGCAAGTGTTAAGCTGTTTCTGGACTTTAGTAGGGGAAAAATGACTTGCTGGAAAATACATCACTCTCATCTAGCAATAATGTATTCTCCTTGTACTTATCCGCTCCTTGCTGGTCTTCTCCATCCTCACTGGGGGTTTCATCCAGTAAGAGCTCCAGTTACTGCTGGTAACTTTTAAAATTTTCTCCTAACTTCTCAGCTCAGGTTGTCTGAAGAGACATCAGACCTGTATCCAGCTTAAAAACAGTCGCTTGCTTTAGGTGATGTTGTGCACACCTAGATACCTCCTAGATCCAAACCATTTACACTCAGTAAGTTAAAGACATTGAGGACATGCTAATTTAACCAGGAACCCCGATCCTCTGCAAAAGAGAAGCATGTAGTAATAGAATGAAAATGTCTTCTTGAGGATTTGGAGACCTGTGTGCTCCTGAGTATCACTGTGCTGCAGCTCTGCAGGCTGTGGTTCAAACCATCTTATGGCAAAGGTGGTAGTAGGAACACCTGGAAGCTGTTCATACAGAGACCTTGGGAGGCCTCGAGTAGATAAACTGTATGTGTGTGTGTATATCTGTGTTTGGGAGAGACCACAGTATTCTGCAGTACTGGTAACACACAATACCATTTACAGAAGTGATACTGGAAGTACTCTGGCACCGTTGACCTAATAGGATGTGCATAACAATATCCACCAAATGTGATTCTTTCCACTGAATAAAATCGCATAACGTTTTTTCCTCTGTGGGCATGTGTCTCTGCCTTTGAGTGGAGTGGGAGTTCAAATTCCCCATCCCCTGCAGCAGCTCCGAAGCAATGCTCAACTTGCAAAAAAAGTTTCTGTGCCTGTATGTCAACGCAGTGGACTTCAGCTCACGTGCCACCAGCACCACTTTCTCTGGCAAGCATGTGTGCTCTGTGGGCATCCTCAGGACAGGTAGGACGAGGGGAGTCTCTTTGCAGCCAGCAGGCAATGAAGCAGTTCATTTTCCTGGGCTGTAGGCACCGTGCACAGAATCTAGGGCCCCAAGTTGGTGCAAATCTAAAACAGATGTGCTTTAACCAGAAACTAAAAAACAATAGCAAAAAAAAAAGAACAAAAAAACCCTTCCAAAAAGCCAACCCTCCCCGCAACTGCCAAAGCCGTATCTTCAGTTGCAGGCAGGAAAGATGAGGAGCATGCACGGTATCTGCCCTCTCCGGTTGCAAGGCGTATCTTACCCCGTGTTTCAGGGCTCGTTGATGTGTGTTTGTTAGATTTTGCTCAAGGGCAGAGCGATTTGCTCACCCGGTGTGTTGGTGCTGTCATGTTCGCTTTGCCATGTGGCTGACGCACCAGTCTGGGTGGCTGCACAGCGGTGGCTCCCACGTGAGCTGCATGGTGCCGGGCTCTGCGGGGAGTGCCGGGACGGCCGCGCTCCCCTCCCTGTGTGAGCCAGGTCTGCCCCCCGAGCTGGGACGGTGGGGACCCCTGCCTCCTCCCCAGGAACTGCTGGCTTCTGCTGATTACAGCTGCTCTGTCTGTGTCCTTGTCACCCGCATGAGAGGTGCTCAGGCCTTGGTTTGCTGATAGGAAGCCCAGGGCAGAAATATCAGCTGGGGTCACTTCCCACCCCCCCAGCCCCTGCTGCAGCAGCAGCACACGCCACCCCTCTCCCTGCCAGCACAGGGACGGGTGAACAGGCTGTGGACCAGCCCTGGTCCGGCTTAAAACAAACCAATGTGCAATATTTTGTGATGGCTTTTTCCAGCCCAAACAGCGCCCCGATAATCTTCCTGAGAACTTTCCTGCATACATGGGCACAAAGGTCCAGGGCAAGAAGTTAAATTGTTTTCATGTGTTTAAGTATACTTTTTCTTCTGTCACACGAGACATACAGAGAGCTTTTCATCCATCCTCTGCTGCCTTTCCTGGCTCCTTCCCTGGGAGGATGTGGGTGTTATCCATGTTTTGTAATGTGTCTGACAGCCCACGGGCTCACAGCAGCGCTGCTGCTGACCAGAGTTTCCTCTTGAGTCACCGTGTGAAGACTCAGCTTTTCTGGCTTTTTTTCTTGAGAAATTTTTGGAATATTTTATTTATTAATTCTGTTGGTATTAATTCTGTTGGTAACTACACATGTGGCATCCCACGTTCGCCCACAAGCTTTTCATGGGTGGCTTCTGTCCTGCTGTGTGCCAGCCCAGCTTTGTGAAGCGGCAACAGCAGCCCAGCTTGTTCCACAGCCAGAAACTGCCCCGTGGCACGGTGCTGGCTGCACTGCTCCTTGGCCCTGTGCTGCATTGTACCTATCTAGAGAACATGGCTCTAGCACCGATCTCTGGCTGCCCGGCTGCGGATCTGGTCTGCAAGGAGGAGCTGGAGTGTCAAGATGGCCCGTTCCTCCAGCAGGGAAGGGTGTGAGAGCATGCCATGGATGCTGGGCTGCGGTGCCACGCGCTGCCAAAGCGGTGCCTTCGCTGCCAGGACCACTGCCCTTCAGCACGACCTTTGAGAAGTACAAAGTTTCTACACAGTTTGAAGAACTGTGAGGTTTGCAGGAAAAAAGGACAAACTTCTATCTTGCAATCAAGCAGTGCTATTTTACAGATGTTGAACACTCCAAAATGAAAGCTCCTTTGAAACTGCTAGTGAAATTTAGCAGGCAGCAGTTATTCTTCTTTCTTAGCATTAAAGCAGTGTTTCAAAAGTGTAAACCTTCTGATTGAGTTTCTGTTATGTATGCAGAGAAAAGCTTTTGGAAACTTCTCATTTTTGTTTTGGTGATGGTGGACTTTTCCTCATTGGCTTTTGTTTTGCCTTGCAGACTCCTCACCGCTTTCGGCTGAGCTCCTCCTTTGGGAGCGGCGATCCCCAGGTCGTGCTGGCTTTTCCTTTCTGGGGAACGTTCAAAAACTGCCTTTGTGGCTGGTGTATTTTTTTGTCATCGAATTCTCCATGCAGGTGAATGTACAGTCACAAGTTGTTCAAATAACGATAAGAGCGGCTGAATAGCCTGTGGTACAGTTTATAAATATAAGTAAAGCCTACAATTCACGTTACTCTCTGCAGTCTGTTCTCTCTCCTTTTTTTATCCTGTTTCTCCAGCCAAGGCTGATTATGAAGTGCTGAGGCTAGATATTTTTAAAACAAGAGTAATATTATTTATCTTACTAAACCTCTTAGATGTGAAAATGGAGAACACGGAACACGACCTGTTCCTGTGCCATCAAATGATGAACTGGGGACCTGCAGGACATTGGGATACCCTCTGTGTTGGAGGCACAGAGCCAGACCCGCGAATCCTCGTGGGATGTGGGGCTTGCAGAGGTGCCCAAAGGTGGGGTAGCTCTCGGCAAAGCCCACCTAATGGTGCTCTGCAGTGTGGGTGGGTTCGGGCTGTCCCGGTGCTGGTCAGAGGAAGGTGCCCAGGGGACACCCAGGTGGTGCTGGCTGGTACAGGACGGGCCGTGTCCACACTGGCAGCAGCTCCCAGCCCTGCAGCAGGAGGGATGCGCGTTCCTCCCTGCGCTGAACCGCTTCGGATCGTTTGTAAGCTGCTCGCAAGTCTTCCCCTTGCGCCGTGTGTGACTCATCTGGCCTCCTGCCTGGCCCTCTCTGCGCCCTTATCGAAGGAAACTCTGAAATCATCGCGTGCCGGGGGAGCGAGCCGCTGGCTCCGCTCGCTCGCTGAAGCCGCCTGCAAAAGCGCTTGGTTTTAACTCGCCTTGCCCCTGCCTGGGAAGGGTGGCTGCTGGAAAGCTGAAATGAGATGCATCTGATGGCTCTGCAGATCATAAGATATCTCTGTGGGGATTGCTAATGCTCTGCCCCGGATAAGAGTCTGTTGTTTTCATGTTTGTTTTCCCTGTGTTCGTACTGCTTGTACAGCAGGGAGCCGCGGCTCTTGGAGCACACCCTCTCCTGCTGCTTACGCCAAAGCAGCCGTGCCAAAAGCTTGCTCGGCTGCTCTCGGAGCCAGGGAGCTCCGGGCAGCCTGAAGCACCGCAAGGATTTGTGCAGCTCTGCCCTGTCCTTACTGACCAGCCACTTTGCACGAGGTTCTCCTGATGCCCCGGGGACATGGGCTGCTCAGGCCCTCCTGGGAAGCTTGCTGCAACTGAGGGAAGAGAAAACACATTTGCTTTCCATGGCTCAGCTTCTCATTTATTTATTTATTTATTTATTATTTTTCAAAGAGTCTGTCCTTTATTCAGCAACCCTAAACCTTGTCCCCATGGGCTGGGGAAGGCTGTTAGAAAAGGCAACTAGCCTCCATGGAATGGTGATATAAATAGGTATATAAATAGGTGCAGCAGACAAAGCCACCCGCTAGCCTCACCCTACTTCCATCTGGCCGCCTGCTTGAATTACAGCCCCGGTCCCCGCAGTGATGCCCGGCTGCCGCAGCTGCGGCTCACCTGGCACTGCCATCCCTGCGCCCGTCGGCAGCCTCTGCGTGCTCCGCTGCAGGGCCCAGGCATCCGGCAGCCTCTGCACATGAAGTTTGGTGGGAAAGCATCCCCGTACTGCTGCCCTCGGAGCCCTCCTGTAACAAATTTGGGAGCTGCTGACTGCCTCAGCACAGGAACGCTGGCACTACCTTTCTCTGCGGCGCTGGTGCCAGCAGTGGCCGGGAGCCGGGCAGCATTCCCTTCACACTACGGCTCTCAGCAGGCTCTCCTTTGTACACTCAAGTTTAGTACACTCCGGGGTGGTGCTGAGCAATTCACCGTTGTAGTGAAAGTTGGGTTTGGACACTAGGTGGTCTGAAATTCATGCAGGTTTAGCAGCAGCAGCAGCCAGCCCCTGCAGTTGGGGTTTGGGCCATGGTGGACCAAAGGGCTGTGGCGGCGTTTTCTCCTCGGTCAATCTTCTGTGTATTTGCAACCCTTTGAGCATTTGCTCAAAAAATAGTTATTATTCCTGTTGAAG
This sequence comes from Anarhynchus alexandrinus, assembly GCA_008711295.1. Classification (NCBI taxonomy): domain Eukaryota; kingdom Metazoa; phylum Chordata; class Aves; order Charadriiformes; family Charadriidae; genus Anarhynchus; species Anarhynchus alexandrinus. The sequence continues at coordinate 1,148,112 of VUYV01000006.1, read as the reverse complement.
CTCAACTGAGTGATGAAACTGAGTCTTTTATTGGAAACGTGCTGTGCGGCACTCATTTATGAGTGAGTTCCCTTTTCTATCAGCAAGGCGCGGAGCTCGACCATGGGCTGTGTCACCCATGTCCTGGAGCTGTGCTGAGCCCAGTGTTGACAGGCATTGCTTCCTGGCACCCTTGGGTGTTGTGTTCATGTGGTCTTCATGAAGCTTGTTTTCCTCTGCATCACCTTAACTCAATTGAAATACAAAAAATAGTGATTTCCTAATGGTCAAGCTTTGCTGGGAGCTGAATCACGAACAAAGGAATTCCTGTTGTGAGAGTTTGGGGTGAAATAATGTATGAGACGGGCTGACCACAGCCTCACTGCTGGCAGAGGGGTGTTTGCCAGCCCCTTTAGTTTTCTGGGGCAGTGGGAGCTCTTCCTAGTGCAACTTATCTGTAAACCTGGGGTTAAAATTGATGGAGAAAACTTGGTCATTTCTCCACTGGCGTACTGGATGGATGTCATGACATATAAGATTGAGACAAATTATAGTTGTACGATTTCTTAATGCGCATTTCAACATTTCTGATGATTTCTAAGGCTGCTAATCTTTTTTTAACTTCATTTCAGTTAGCCACGTGTTCTGGGCTGTCTGCCTCGTGTCTTTTTCCAGTTTTGCTGAAGGAACTCCTCCAGCTTTGCAGGGCTGCAAGATCAGTTCAAAGGGCCAGAAAAATGCCAGAGGTGAAAAATTGTCCTTTGAGGAGTTCAGGCATTCAAAGCATAGTTTTACCTCTCACTCATCATGAGGAGCATTAAATGAAGTGCCAGTGCCAGCGGTGGTTTTGTCGTGCATCTGTTGGTGGGGAGAGCATGCAGGTATCTGTGTGCCCGCTGTCCCCGCCTGGCTGGGGAGGAGGCTGTGCTGAAGGTCCTGCGCTTTGCGGGGATTTAAGATCATGGCTGTCCTGGTATTTCAGAAGCAAAAATCGTAAAAAATAAATCTGTACACTGTCCTTCATAAAAACATTAAAAATACGGCCTCAAGTACTGTTCTCCAGGAAACCAGTAGAAGCCAGTGGGTATCACTGGGGGAATGGTCTGCTCTGTGTCTTTTCTTTAACATGTGGCTTTGCTGCATGCTTTTCTTCGTGATCAACGGTACCTATCACTATGAAGGTCTAAGGAAGAAAAGTTATGCAAGATAATTAGCGTGCACTTAATCAGAAGTAGGGGAAGAGTGCATCATTCTCCCCAGAAGCTGTAACCTGCATCACTCACTTCCAGTTTTCTCCAAAACAGACCAATACACCCCAAAACTTTGTTGTCCTTCCAACCTTGCTTGTTTGGTTTTTGTTTTAGTTGATTTTTGGAGCTGATGCATTACCTAACTTCTGAGCTTTTGATGAGGAGACCTGCAGTCTCCTTCTGCTCCTGGCAGCCAGAAAAGCCTCTCTGTGTGTGTAACTTCCTTGATCTTCGATCCAGCGTAGTAAGAGTTGCCAGCTTTTCTGAAGTGTGACAGGTACCGTATAGCAGGTCTCCGTCAGTGAATAAGGGAGATAAGACAAGTAAGTATAAGGAACATATGATAAATGTCCAGAATTGCTGTGTTGGTCTTTTTTTTAATTAAGCAGTCAATAAAGAAAGTAAGCCTGTTGAGCAGGTTTGTGCACTTACCACAAGGTTGCCTGGGCAAGGAGGAGAAATTATGAGAATGAAAAATTTGTCTTAGGACAGGAAACAGTAACTAGGTGGGGGGAAAGTGGGAGGGTGATATGTAGGTTTAGGTAATGGTACAGAGGGCAGATAACCAGCTTGCAATGCAAAAGGCCACTAGGTAGGGACAGTTACTGAAAAATGTATTTGTACTTGAACAACAGCCCTGCTCTTCTCCCTAGAGCCTGTGCTGGATTGACTGAAGAAGTGATGTGGCAGTTTATAAAACACTCTGTCAATAAAGGACTGATTAGAAAAGATAAATATATAAGAGAAGTATTAGATATTCAGTAAATTCCTTTGCAAGAGATTTGTAAAGCACAGCTAAAAATAGCAAGTTATTTTTAGAAGTTCATGCTGGCCATTTACTTCTGTCAAGTGGAAAACCCTTGTCAGTGTGTGAAAAATGGCCTTTGTAAAACATGTCAGTATTTCTGAATCCCCACAGCATCCAGAAAGCCTTCAGGGGCACTCGGGAACAACTTGCCATGTGTTAATGCAGACCACTGTCTACACTGTACTGGGCCGTTTTCTAATTACCTAATGGTAAGCATCTCTCGTTTATGCAACAACAGGAGTGCTGTTTTCCTTGCGAGATTCTTGTGTAGATTTGGGACTACCTAGAAGACTGACCGGAAGATTATTTTTTTTTCCCTCATCTGAAAAAATCAACATGTTTTTGTGTTCAGGCAGCTGTAGAGTATTTAGGAGTGTTCAGTGAGTCAGGACTCATTACTCACGTTCCTAATGGCACATCTGGGCTCAGTCGGGGTAACTTCATTGATTCAGAGTTAAGGTATTTTGGTGGGACAATGTTTGGGGACTTCATGCAGTTAGTACATGCTGCGTAAATACAACAGCTCGGAGCTGAATCCGGCCCATTGGCCAAACACATTGTGTGTTGGCTCATAAAGCTTTGCTGCAAGTACAGAGAATCCCCTGGAAGCGGTGGGTCGGGTACCACGTCCAGAACCTCATCTCTGGGGTGGCAGCGTGGATGAACTCCGTCTCCTTCATGATGCAACTCCCTGGGAAATTCTTCAGTGGGAGTCGGTAACAATGGGCACATTCTTTTCCCTTCAGGGATCACAGCCCTCTCTTTTGCATGCTGGAGGAAAAAGCAGTATTGCTCATGTTCTGCATGTCCCATTGCTCAGCTCTCCATGAGGAAGTAGAAAATGTTCCGTAGTGACCAAACATTGAGAAGAAATGTAGGTGCATCCTCAGCTGCTTTGCATCAGGGTCTTGCAACATTCCCTTGAAAAACTGGATTTCCAGAGTTCAGTTCCTAACCCTAAAATTTGTCCTTGGCTTAAAATGCTCTTATTTAAGTACAGAATGAACTTTTATTGTCTTTTGTTTGTTTACTTATTTGAAAGAAAAAAAAAGTGTGTGGCTGGTTTTGATATTTCTGTTTTCAAGTTGGAGAAGAGGAAAGCAAAATACAAAAATCGAGCTTCTCTTTATGTTTGATCTGTTTGTTTGCATTGCTGTAGCTCAAAATTGTTTCAGGTTTTCCTTATTTTTCCAACTTCTAAGTAATATTTTGACAGTTACAAATAGTTTCAAGGATGGATTGTTGAAGCTGTTGGTAAGTTGTGCTGCACAGGGCACCTCCGTGCTGTGGTCCGGTGGATGCAGAAGCTTAGGAGCAGCTTGTTTCCCCTGGCGGTCTCTGCTGGCTGCTTTTTCCCTAACTGCCTGTGCGTCAGCACAGGGAGGGAAACCAGTTAAAGTCACTTCTCGCCTTCCAATGCGGGCAGGGTTGTCCCATCCCCTTCCCAGGGACAGGACAGGTCAGGGACGCTACAGGCTGTCTTGATTCAGCTGTCCGTGCTTTTGCCTCTTTGTATTTAGCCTGGTTGGAGACAAATGAAAGCACTGTTTTACTCTAGAAATGTCACTGGCCGATGATTGCTATGATGATGGGGTGAGGGGTTTTGTAATTTTTATTTTGTTTTCTCCTTAATTTGCGGTGCACAGTGCAGGGAGCAGTGTGCGACTGAGGATTAGCCAAAGACCTGCAGAACCCTCTGCGCGTTTGGCCCCTGAGCTCCTGCAGGAGCAGTGCTTCTTGCCTGGCTGTTTGCGAGGGAGAAGTAGAGACGGTGCTGGCTTTACCAACTGCTGCACAGCTAACAAATGTAAAATAATTGGTTTAACGAGGGGATGTTTAGGTATGAATAACCTGTGTGAGGGTCCGGGCAGGCTGGTCCTGGCAGATGTGAAGCGTGTGCTCTGTGACTGCTCTTCTACACAGTAGGAGGTTTTTTGTTGTTTTATAAAGTGTTTATTTCTAAAAATCTTGCTGCTTCCTCTCTGCATCTCTGTGACATCCAGCATCACGTTGTGTCCCTGTGGTATTAGATGAGGCAGTCTAAGCGTGGCCCTCCTTTTCTGGTGCACAGAGATCCTGGTGGTCCCTGTAGTTGTTGCCAACACGTTGTCATTGCCACTTCTGTTTCCATGTACTCAGGGACATGTTTTCCTCTCTCAGCAACAGGGGACCATTGCAATCACACAGATAGAAACTTAAGTAAGTGCGACCCTCCTCTGAGGAGTGCAAAGCTAATTAAAGATATGCATCTGTGACATCTCGAGCATCGCAGACCTTTGAGCAGCACCTCTGTGGCCCGTTCTCCAGCTGCATCCGCTCGTCCCTGTGGCAGCATGAGGTTGTGCACAGGGCTGCATCCCCCCACAGGGTCTATCCTGTGGTGCAGGTTTCCTTCTATTTTAAATTCTAAGCACTGGGGGGAAAAAGCAGCACCTCAGCCTGTTTTAGGGCTCCTGGTTGTAATCTGTGCTTTTTCAGAAGCCCATGGGTTTTGCAAAGATAGAATTTTTTTTTTGTTTTTTTTGTTTGTAGTCTTCGGTTATCTGTGGTTGCTGTGAAAGGCTGAAATGAGAATCCTCGCTAGGTCTTTGCTGAACAGGCTGTGGGGCACATCCCTCAATAGCTGCAGTCCCTGGAGGTGTGTTTATACGTACATAAATCCAACCAGAAAGTTCTTTGTGTACCTCTTAAGACTGTAGTGAGGCTGTAGCTGGCACTCCTTCCCTCCCTCCTGCCAGCCCCAGCTTGGCTGGGGTTATTCTGTGCAGAAAGATGGGACTTTATTTTTACTAGAAGAGTAAATTATTGTGACTGCAAATTGTGAAAGTTGGCATCGTGTACAGAACGCTGTAAGGAAGAAGAGTCCTAGAGGATTCCTGATCGGATTCATTTTGGTGTGTTTCCAGAGAAATGGGCTGAGCTGTACCAAGAGCAGGCAGGGTCCTTCGGGGCTGCTGGATGTGGGAAGACTTCGCGTGCTGTTTGCAGTGATACCCCTGGCTTGGAAGCACATTGTTATGCCTTCAGCGATGGTCCGGCTCTCCGCATGCATTCCTGGTGCTGTGTGTGCAGGGCAGACCCTGAGCCGCCCCTCTCCAGCCCGCACCCTCTCCCTGCTGCCAGGATTCGGGTGTGCAAAGCGGGGGGCATTTGGCAGCCGTGTGTTTGTACCAGGGGGGAAAAAATCTTCCGAGTGTCTGTTAAAATGAGGGAGAATACGGGCTTATCTCTTCCAGTGTGGAGATGTAGCCCTGTTTTTCCACACAGCTGATCTCTTCCTGCCCAGCTCCAGCTGCTGACCGCAGTGGCCCCTTCCTGCTGTCGAGCTGCTTTCCTGCAGCTCCGGCTCATCCCTTTCTCCCTGCCCCCCCCGCCTTGTCCCTGTCCCCTGGTGTCACCATGCCACCGTTCGGGAGCTGCTGAGGGAAGGGGTGACCTCCCACCGAGTGTCTCTGAGCAGTGCATGGCAATGCTCTGCATCGGGCCCTGGTGCTGTCCTGGCTGCTGGACCCTGCAGGGACACAGCCCCTCAGGTGTGAGCATCTTCTCTTCCCTCCATGGCTGGTGCCAGCAGGCACTGCTGCAGCGGGGTCAGCTGCCAGAGTCATCCCTATGTTAATTTCCCAGTAAACACCCCATCATTATGATGACACCCATAATACCATAGCAGTACCCGATGCTCTTGGTCCTGTGTGTATATATAGGATTTGTCAGAAGCCGGTGTTCAGCCAAGGCTCTGTACGTGTATGAGGACGAGTCACGTTGGTCCGTAGGAGTCTGGTTTCCATTAAATGCTCCTCAGGAGCTACGCCAGGCGTTCGCAGCACTGGCTGTCCCTCCTGCTTGTCCTCTCCTTTCCTAACTCTACATCTTCCACAGTTGTTTTTCTATAGTGGGGTCTGCACATGGCATAGGGCGGCTGCCCTGGCCACCCCAGGGATGTCCTTGGTGGTTGTCACCTCGGCGTGGGACAGTGGGGATGGCCGCCACCTTCAGCAGGTGTTAGCTCCGGGCTGCAGGGTGGCACGGCGGGGTGAATGCACACGGTCACTGCTCGCAGCCGGGGCTTCCTACACCCAACTTTGCTGAAGGTGAGGATGAGGATGGCTCCCCAAAATGAAAAAAATTCCTTGTCCCAAATGAAACCAAACAGGGCTGGACTGAGTAAGGGGATAGCTTTTTTTCCCACTGTTAAGCTAATGTGAGATGTGGTTTATAGCATGTCCACCTGAATTTCCTTCAACTAGAAAATTGGAAAATAAACTTTCAGGCTAGACAACATTTTGAAAGCAAAATGTAACTTAAATCAGCTATACTGTTTCTTTTTTTCTGGTTAAAATTTATTATGTTTGGCTTTTTCAAACCCTTCTTTGCCATTGCCCTATCCCCTGTTTCTATAAAAACCAAAAGGCAAGCAGCTCGCCAAGGACCGTTTCTCCGATGCTGGGGCTAAACACTGTGCTGACACATGCGATGGAAAAACGGTGCATGCAAACCCTCTGTCCCGCAGGCGCTGTCGGTGGGATTTGTGTGTGCAGCCATGCTCCTGCCTCACGGGGACACGCGCAGCTGGAGCTGGCCGGTGCCTTGTCACCCATGCATGTGGAGGGGGACGGACGGATGCCAGACAGAGGGACAGGCACCAACTGGGGCAGGCAAGGACGGCAATGGATCCAGTGCTGCGCTGGGGGTGTGGGATGGTGGGATGTGAGGACCCGTTTCAGGTGCTGCTGGCTTTCGGAGGGTCTGCTCAGGGACCCAGCGCTGGGTCAGGGTGGGCATTTAAACGGGGTGATTGAAGTTCACCCACTAATAAACATCGTTGAGGTGCGAGGAGGAGCTGGGCAAGGGCCATCAGCAGTGTCCAGGGAAGACGATGAGTGCTTGCAGGGAGACAAACAAAGATTCCCCTGAGCAACAACTGAATGAGAGCCTCCAGCCCCGGCCTGAAGCGAACGCTGCGGGGACTGAGAGTGAATTATTTGCTGAGGTTTTCCATCAAATCAATGACATCATTCTGTGCTGGAGTTCACCCATTTACGCGCTCTCGGCCCCCCGGCAGCTGTGCTTAAATAGCGACATTCAGGCCTGAATCTGCCCATTCAGGAGCAAAGGTTTGACCCGTCGGAGGAAACTGCTGAACGAGGCTTTTGAGGGAAAAGCCGGGACTGTGTGCGCTCCGAGGCCGCGCTCCTCCCCAGGCTGGGGACCTGGCTGTCCCCGCATGCCATGGCTGCTCAGGGGCCTTGGGGAGGGCTGGGGGGCTCTGTGGTGCTCCTGGCCTGGGGACAGGGGAAGCAGAGCAGTCTGGGGACCTGCCAGGATCCCATGTGAGCCACTCGATTTCTTTTCTCCACGTCCAATTCAGTGTTGTCCAATTTTTCTCTCCCTGTTGTAGCGGTGTTTCAGAAAACCCGACGTTTGCCACTGTGGTGATAAGTTCTTTTTTCACTGAGTCTGCAATGGAAAAGAACAAACAAAAATACACCCAGATCACCATTTTCCTTAGGCTAGAAATGCAGGGGGTAGCCTATACTGTGCAGACACAATTCCTCACTAATTCACACCTCATTTTTGGCTGTTATTTCCCCCCAGATTTTAACAACTGATGACAAAAGTGATTGTGCTTGTCTTATTTTTTTTTAAACAAAGAGACAAATTAGAAAAAAAAACCCTCAACCCATGTACACAGAGTTGCTCTGTTACAGCAATCCTTCCCCTGGTTTGCCAAAGCAGGGGCTGTGAGCTGGTTGCACGTTAACATCTGTGCCATCACATCTTCCATGCTTGCAGCTTCCTGAATTTCAGAAAGTGCCAGCTTCAGTGCACCCCCACAAAGGAATCCAACCTGTGACTGTGCTTATAGCTGGAATCCAAAATTAGGGAAAATAGCAACGTAAATCAAAGTATAAAATTATTCCTTTGCTTTTGTTTTATGGTCTACATCCCGTTCCCCAAGGTCAGGCAAGCTCAGCCTCCTTCTGCTTGTATCTCAGGTATTTGCTGCTGGAGAAAGACTAACACCCCAAAAAGCGTGTAAGTTTGTGCAGGAAGGTGTGGTTGATGTGAGGCTGTCAAATCCATCACACGTCCCTCTTGTGCTCTGCCAGCGGGAGAAGGACTTGTTTTTTTCCTGCGGTGCAGTGTTACCTGTGGCTGTCACAGCTGTCACTGGGTGGGTGATTTTGGCGCCGGGGTCTGCTGCGTTGTCGCTGCCCTGTCCCGGCTGCAGCTCCTCTGCCAATGTCAGCAGACGCCTTCACAACAAGGGAGCCACTGACGAAGCTGTGAAGCAGCCGCACAGGATGCAAAGACACAAAGGGTCCTTTTGGCTAGAAACTTCTCTGGAAAGTCCAAAAATAATTTGGGCTGAGCTACCAACCACCATCAGGAAGTGTCTTTGCTTCAAGACTGAACATTTCTTCACCAGCGGGGCAGGAGCGGGTCCCTGGGCCATCTGCAGACACTCTGATGAGCACCGCTTGAGCCCTCCGGCTCACTGCGCTCGCCTGCAACACTCTCATGCTTCTCTTAGGGCCTGTTTGTGTCTGTGACCCCCTAAAGAGGGGCAGTTATTTTGAGTCCCATCTTTTTCCCCGTGTTTATTTTCTGATTCTATGGATTTTTCTCCCATGTAACAAAAAAATTACTTTGAACAGTGAGAAGCCGGTCTGACAGCCTCCATGCTCCGAGGAGCTGTGCTGATGCGCGCGTGGCACCGGGGACGTCTACGTCTCTGAAAGTGTTCCTGCAGTGGTGGTGAATGCTGCATTTGAAGCTGCATGTTTTCCTGCAGGGGAAATGTGTCGGTGTCTCTTCCTGTATGTAGCAGGACATGAGGCTGTTGATCGGCTGTTTGTACAATTCAATGCATCCATTAGTATTGCAGAAGCATTTTCAACAACACTGAGAAAGAAAAAGAAAACAAAACACATGGTCTCTGCAGCCTCTAATGGATATTAACTTTGCAACACTTTCCAAAGTGCATAAATTCATGATGCCTATGGATTTTTCTAAGCACCTCACTATAGTTTTGTTCCATTCAGGCTAAATTTCTAAGACTTGCTGCTTCTGTATAACAATTGCAAAAGTACACAGCCTTATTGCTCTGTCCTTTTCCAGGTTATTCATCGGCAGTACAGAAATTCTCCCAGACTTTGCAGTCCTTTCAGTTCGACTTTATTGGTGACACACTAACGGATGACGAAATTAATATTGGTAAGTTTTCTTCTTTTTCATTCAAAATTTCAGTAACTGAGAAAGTCGCTCCTTCTCTAGGAATTTGCCTGCACTGATGTTTTTTAAACAGCATCAGGAGCCGTGTTCCTCAGATACCAGTCAGCTATTCCATAGCGTATTTTACAAAGTTGAACTTTCACGGTTAGAGTTTCACATTCCCAATTCAGCGGATAATTTGTGGAGGTTTTCCACGGCTCCAGCTGTGCTCTGTGCTGCCAGGCTCTGGGGAGGATGGCAGTGCAGCACTGGCTTCCCAGCAAGTCCCACTTCCCAGTGCCGCCACAGGTGGAGTGGGAGCATGCGTGGTGCTGAGGATTGGCCACGTCTCCTGATCCAGATGGGTACTGCTCCTAAAGTTGCCTTTGCTCCTCTGAAAATGCCTTACAAAAACAAAGTGGCTCCTGCGCTGCCCCGAAAAAGGGACCGGGCTGCAAACTGCTGGGAAAAATCAATTGCTGGATGTATCGTTGTATGGAAAATAATCGCCAGTCTCTGCCTTCGTGGCAGGGAAGCCCGTGGCACGAGTGTCATACTACTCCCCGCACATCTGTTTTGGGATTAGCAATCCTGAAGCCATTTTATGTCCCTGCCAGCCCAGTGCAACTGTGCAGAGTACAAAGCTGCCAGCTGCACCCAGGGAGCTAAACCGAATGGCCCAAATGTGCTAAACACCATGCTTTTCAAATTAATCCTGCTTTTGGCTTAGCTAGCGCTGTTGAATGGCTGGTGCAGGGGTGTGGGTGCTGCAGTGGTGGCAGGGGTGGCAGCCGGCAGGAGGGATGGCAGGCGATCCTCCAGCCCCCCAGGGGTCTGACCCTGCCCCATGGGACAAACCCCTGGGGGCGCCTGCCTGGGCTGAGGGGATGGGGCTGCCCGGGGCAGGGGGCACAGAGCATTAGCCAGGCTGCTCCTGGAGGCTGAACACAGGAAAAAAAGAACAAAACCCAAAGCTTTTGTCAGGCTGTTGTTGAAGAGTGGCTGCAAGTGTGACATTGCTGATGTCAGGTCTCTCGGCCATCGCTGAAAGGGGAAGGAAGTAAAGCATGTTCTTTGGGCTGTTTTATTTAAAGCACTTTAAAGCAAATTGCAGCTTGCCCTTCAAAATCTGATTTCCTTTATGGAAAGTCTCTAGGTGAAACCCGCTGGAAATGAGTCAGCCTCCAACTCTAATGGCAATAGAGGTACTGCGTTTCCGAACTCATCTGAATAAAGGAGGGGAAAACGTTGCCTAATAAATGCCCCTCTGGGAGCAGAGGGATCTGAAGCAAACAGCTGCCCAAGGAAAGGAGCGTCCCTCTCGGCTGGAAGGGACAAAGCTCCAAGGTCCCGTGCCCCGGCACTGCCTCTCCGCCTGCTTCCGTGTGCTGGCCGCGGGAGGGGAGCAGAGCCTGCCGGCAGCGAGCCGGTGTGGTGAGCCAGTGCGGCAGGGCTGCGGCGAGCCGCTGCGGTGTGGCCGCACCACTCGGCGGGTGAGGAAGACTTCTGGAAATGACAGAGGTTGAACGGGGGGATCGTGGGCAGAGTGGAGCAGGAAGAGATCACAGCAAATGTAAAACACTTCATGGTGAAATGAGCGCATTTCCCTACTTCTGTTTTTGTTGGGGAATATTTGTTTTGCTTTTTCAAGAAGAGGTCCTTGGTTTACCCTGTGAAAAAGCCCGTGCAGTGTTCCTCCTCCTGCACCAAACCCTGCAGTGCCTGCTGGGGCTGAACCGCTTTGCGAGTCTGCCTTATTCCTGAAACAGCAGCAGGGCGTTGACATCTCCATAACAGCTTCCATCTCCTACAAGGGTGCCAGAGATCTGCGTGGGAGCGTAGGAGCTCATTTGATGTGCAGGATATGGGAATGAAGCAAAACATTCATAAGCACTTCTTATCATACTTCAGGGAACGTGTTTGATCTGTAAATATAACTAATGGCGCACTTCTTTCTTTTTATGTAGGCAGAGAGCAGGCTGACACCCCTGCACATCAGGTGGTGGCTTTGAACACTGCAAGTGTGAGTCAGGACACAGGCGCTGGGTTGATGTTGTCTGTCGTGAGCAGTGCTTTGACCCAGGGACGTTAATTGTTACAGACGTACTCGTGTTACACAGTTGTTGTGGTCCCTCCACCGGTCACACGCACGGGACCCAAAGCAGCAGCTCCTTCAGAGATGAACGGAGTAATGAAATCAGATAGAGTGTTCCTCCCTCCCAGGCACGGGAACCTGAAATCCTGATTTTAGGCAGCTGATGTTCCTGGCGTGCTCCTGGCTGTGACCAGCTGAGTCACTCGCAGGCAGTTCCCAGGTGTGGCAGGCAGCGGTTGCAGGCAGCCCCCCTGCTCTGCTCTGCAAGGGATTCCAAGCCGTGACCCAGGCCAGTAGCATGGGTCCAGCCCGGTGGTCCTGGACACCGCTGGTCTGGCAGCAGGGGGTAGCCTGAGCCATGTGTTTGTGGTGCAAGGACAAATTCAGTGGGTTGCTCTGCGACTGCAGCCAGGCAATGTGTGCCTGCGCTCTTCCTGTAGAGCAAGACAAAAAAACACCTAGTGAAAATTTTAGACACTGATATTTTCCCTATAAGTTCAGAGCTGGGTTCTCTTTCTCCCTGTGATAATTCCTTTACTGGCTCAGGAACTGTGTGCACTTCAGGTTTAACATTGTCCCGAGTAACCACAGTGAAAGTCAGTGTGTCGGCACTGTGGTCGAACATAATAAACTATTAGGACATTGCATGTGCTGGGCTCTGAAGCCCTCACTCTGGAAGAGAACACAGAAGTTACTGACTCATCAAGAAGGTTATGTTTTGATGATGCCAGCTGAGGGACTGTGTCACGAGGCTGTGGTTTTTCCCTTTTGTGTCTGTCTCAGCAACTGCAGAGTGAATCCTCTAACACTGGAAGCTCACACTCACTGGCTGATGCAGGAGCATTACGGCTGGTTTTTAGCAGAAGGATGGGTACTTCTCCGAAGGTACTGCCTGTGGATGAGGGGAGAGGGCTCTCAACTTGCAGACAGAGCACAAATGCATCCTCTCCCCTTATCTGTGGGATGAGCTATTGCTGTATGTGCCTCGCTATATGCCTGATTTGTTTCTTCATGTGTTACCCCTGCCATGCCAGGCATGCTGGAGCTCTGGATGTCACCGTGCTCAAGAGCTCTGGTGTCAGCCGGGCGCTTCTGAGGTTCTTTGGTTCATTCTCAGACGGTCTTTAAATTGCTTAGCAGTGGTCAAGTGTTTCCACGTGCTTTGCAGAGAGTGCAGGGTCTGAACTGGAAGCACAAGACCTCCTGTAAGTTTTACAAAGTGAGTCATCCTGTGCTTTATACATGGCAGTGGAAGGGTGAGCACAAGGCCCACTGGACCTCTCCCCAGTGCTGCTCCGAGCAGGGCCAGCTGCACGCCGAGCAGGGTGCTGCTCCCACAGCTGGCAGGTGATGAGTGGCGCTGTGGGAAGCTTTCCCAGCTAATTCCCAGGTAGTTCCCGGGTACAGTGGGGCAATCAGACTATTCCCCGCAGGCGTTCAGCACACAGCCATGCTGTATGCGTAGGCAGATGTTTGCTCAGCCATGTCTTAAAGCCTCCCGGAGAACCGAGACTTTTGCAGTGCTCCTCATTTCAGTGCTGTGAGTGCTCTTCTGGTGAGAGAGGTTTTCTTCCCTGCTACAAATTCAGCCCCTTCCTGTGTTCTTCTTCAGTGGGCTGAACGTTCCCTCTCGGTGGTAACCTTATTGGTGTGGAGAGAGTCAACTGCTCCTTCCTAGTCTCTTTTTTTTCACCAGGCTAAATAAACCTTGTTGTTTCAGTTTGTTCAAGGAAAGGTTTCATGTTATTTTTGTTGTAGTTGGACTCCAAGAAAAGTGCATATCAATGAGAACTTTTTGTTTAATTTTTAACATTTTGGGGAGTGGTGTCAATGTTTATGAACATTTCTACACCTGCTGCCTTTCCTTCGTAGGTAAACGGACTTTGTGCTTCTTGTCGCTGAATCTAATCTTCGTCATTCTGGACTGTTTTCATTTTACAGACTTGTCTTGGCCCTAGAAAGCACCTGCAGCTCTTCCCAGCTCGGGCAGAGGTGCCGGGCACATTCCGGTGCTGCCGACAGCCGTCCAGGCAGGACAGGCAGCCCCGTCCTGCCCACAGTCCCCCGCTGTGGCAGAGCCCATCTTGTTTCGGCCCCTGGTGCTGGCAGCTGCCCCTTCCCCTCGTTTGCCCCTTCCCTGCCGCCCGCCTTATCGGCTTTGCAGTACAATTGCTAATGAAAGCTAATTAAGTCTTCCCTTCCCGGGGCATTATCTGCCTCATTGCTGCAGGCACGAGACCCCCCTCTCCAGTGCGTAAATAAATACCCTTCGTGGCCAGCCTTTACCAATGGCCTTGCCTAACTCAGTTTTTGCCAAAAGGGACCACCTCTTCTCTGTTTTTTGGCAAGCCTTTAGACAGCGATGCTGGGGTTGCAGCCACATTCGGGTACCCCAGTGTGTGTCCTGTGCTCCAGTGCCACATCCCAGCTCCGCTGACCAGCCTCTTCTTTTCTTTACAGCCGAGTCCTTTAAGGAGTTTGCAGAGCTGCTCCACGAGGTAGAGCTGGAGAGGTCTATGATGGTAAGATGATCTGAACTGTGCTCTGGTAATCACTACCTCGTCGCAATGTTTAAATGCTAAATCACGGACGAGTGGCACCATGTACCTCGGTGTGAAGCTTCCTATCGGAGGGAGGCTGGGGGCACCAGGACATTGTGCTTTTTAGCACATCTGGTCCACAGTGCCATTGCTGCGTGCCCTGAGCAGCAAAGGGGAGGTGCAGGGCAGGGAGGGGGAGAGGTTGTCCCACGCAGTGTCCCACACCTCGCCTGCATGCCAGGCAGTCACGGAGCCCCAGGACTCTGCCATCTGCAGCTGGTTTGCTCTGCAGAGCCAGGTGTGCCTGAGCTGGCAACAAGCTGGTTTTGTGGTGAAACGAAGTGCTAAAGAATAAGAAGCAAGGTGTATTTTTAGCCTCGTTTTTGCCAGGTGCCAGCACGCAGGTCCCTCTGTACCCCTGCCTTTGCCAGGACGGCTCCCGCAGGGGGATGCGCTGCCTTCGGTATCCCACTGCGTTGTGCCCTCTGCCTCTCCAGAGCTCCTCCAGAACGAGTGTTGGCTTCCCGTTTCACTCCTAATTCCAGGAAAAACATGAAGGTTAGGCTCGGTAGAGAGCTTTTACAGCATGCCAGGAATGTGCTGCTTGGCTCTGCTTTCCTCTGCCTCGTGCAGCAGTGAGAGCCTGTGCCAGGCTGCTGGCTGGGCCAGCACCGCAGGGGTGGCTGTGCCGGCGGGACGCCACCGTCTGCTCTGCGGGTCCGCAGGCAGGCAGGGATCGGGAGGAAACCGGTAAGAGGCTGAAGGAAAGCAGTAATATATTTCTTTATTAATTACATCCAAGGTACAATGGCTTCTTTTATAGTGGGTAAGTGGGTGGAAGGGATCATTTCAGGGATCATGGATGCTTTTAGGGATGCTGTCCAACTTTCTAAATTTTATTTTTTTTTGCCCTCCACTTGCAGGACCAGTCTCTTTACAGTAGCTCACTCAGAAGGTTTCACAGTCTCACCATGTCGCTCAGCTTTAAATTACCTGAAAGAGCTGTGGCCGTGTGGTGTCGTTATCCCCTTCTCTTCCCCTCTTCCTTCTCTGGAGTACAGGACAGAGCCTGTCACAGTAGAAGCGGGGACGGGAAGAGACGACAGGTCACCTCTCAGTGCCAGGGTTCAGCAGGAGCCAGTGATATGAACTGGAGTGAGATTGCCTGTGCATTCATGGAGAGGGAGCGCAGACCACGTCCCAGGAAAGTGTCTTTCAGACATCTGATGGGACTGGAAGAAGCACAGGCGGGTTTTCCTTTTTCCCTAGCTGTTACTGTTATTGTATTGCTGTGATAGATAACCTGCTGTCATTCCTGTTTTGGCTGGATCTCAGGAGAAGGAAAGTCCATCTTTTAGTTGAGAGCCATGTTATTAGAGCCATCAAACCCAGTGCTGTCTGTGATGAGAAACGCCAGACCATGAGAAAGCCATGGCAGGGAGCCAGCCCCAGCCTGCCCCAGCCCCGCTTTCTGCTCGCGGGAGCTTGGGGCCTTCGTCACATCTTCTCTGAGAAGCGGCTCCTGCCCATCGGGCCTTGCTGAGCTCTTACGGGTTGTTTTGCTTTGGAAGACAGCTCTTTTCAGGACTGCAGCAGCAGCTTTCTGGCAGTGCCCTCACCAGGATGAGCGTCTGCTGTGTTCACTGGGAGATGCTAGTGACTCAACACGTCACAGCCTCTGGGATCTTACCCATCACGGCTTTGCATTAAAGACAAGGGCGGATGCTGTCATGGAAAGCAGGACTAGTGCAGTGCTGTGCCTGGGTGGCAGGAGGGAGTGCGGCCGGGTTGTCGGGAGCAGAGGAGCCGGCAGCAGCGGCAGAGGGGAAGCAGCTGCAGCAGCACATCTTCTCTACTCCCTTCCCTCCCCTTAGAGCAGGCAGGGCAGCTCGCTGCAGGCAGGGACCCAGCTGAGCTGACAAGTAAGTAGTAGTCTCTAGTGTGCTTTGAGAATATATTTGGTTCTGGTTTGTGGTTGTCGGAGAGATAAACAGACAGCCTTGCCTCCTGGGGCTGCTCCTAGTGAGGGCTCACCCGGCAGCCAGCACACTTTGAGCATCAATTCTCTCAGCCCTTCCCATTTCCGATAGGGACAGCGGTTCTCTTAAAATGGGACGGGTGGCAGATGCTGTCACTGATGGGATTGTCCTACTTGTGGCACAGGGGCCACACAGGCTGTGCTTCCCCGGGGGCTCGCTCCAGTGTGCCAGTGACACAGTGCAGGGCTGGGCTGGGCAGCTGGGTCTGTGCAATGAAAGCGCATTACAGACCTGTGAGAGTCCATCCTAGCTTTATTCTGAGGCTGGAGAGACAGGCAGGAACACAGCCTGCCTTGGTGCAGGCGGGACTGTGGGGGGACTGGTGCCCCAGAGGGCTGCTGCTCTGGGAAGCTGGTGCCCGGGGTTTGGTGGGAGTAACACAGCATTTCAGGCAGAGGGCAATGGCTCACTGCACAGCAGTGCAGGGAAGGTGCAGGCTGGGGGAAACCTGACTGTCATCTACAGGATGTCCCTGAAGCCTTGTGTGTATTACAGATGGGGAAGAGGGGGTACGGATAGGTTAAGTGACTTCACCTACAGACAGAGAACAAGTTTGCAGTCAGAGACATTAAAATCTAGGAGTTCTTGGCTTCTAGCCCTGTTCAGTCTCTATTTAGGAGAAAATTAATCTGTGTCCTGTAATTAAACTGTTTCTTTCTTTGTGCTGTAGGTACAGAACGCTAGTGATTTGCTGATCAAACCTTTGGAAAACTTTCGGAAGGAGCAAATAGGGTTCACCAAGGTAAGGCTTGTTTCTTTGTTTTAAATTTAAACAGACTTATTTTCTATTACTATGTTTGAATTCAATTTTTGTCCTGTTTTTGTTTTTTTTGTTGTCGGTTTTAAAAAGTAGGTAATTGTTGTACTACGTTTCAACTTCATGCTTTCAGAAACTTCCCCATTTAATGCTGACTTTCAGCTGCTGGCGCGAGAGAGTCTGTGCTGTGACTTTTAGTCTGATTTTTCAATCATAAGAGGCTCCAAAACCTTTTCCTGAATTCTTTGGGTTCTCTTCTGGCCTAATTCCAACACTGTCTCCGTCCTGAGCAAGGAGTGCTTGTTTCACCCGGTGATCAGGAGATACTCCTTGCTTCTTTCTCTCTTCTCCCCTTTGTTCATTCACTGCTATTGAGAATTAAATATTTTCCTCAGATCAGTGTGTGTTAGAGCGGGAGGGAGGGAGAGCAGCAGAGGCCAGCAGTCAGAACTTGATTATAGTCATAGGGCTTTTGTTATGAAATATTTAAATTAAGCATCTAACGAGCCTTTCAGATGGACCAAACTTTTAAAGAAACAAACTATAAAAAGCAAGTCCTGCACATGTTGGGCAGAAAAGATTATTTTTCCCTTGTCTGCTATCAAGAAGTCCAGGTTCCACATTACTCGGCGGCAGCTTGAAATGGGGCTGGCTCTGAACCAGCTCAGAAATGGAGATGTTTTGGAGAACACTTGGGGCTTGGATTCAGCCCAGCCCATCTGGAGTCTTTGACGTTTAATAAATACAGGATTTGAGAAACGATACTTGATCACCATCCTGCCCTTCAGAATCCCCCTGTACAACTGTGTGTGTAGAACGCCTCTCTGAGAAGCCGCAGCAGCGTGAGCATGGTGAAGGCAGCAGCCGCGGCCATTGGTTTTGTGCTGGTGAAGCTCTGCCTGTGCTTCCCCGCCGGGCGCAGGGGGAGAGCCTCCTCGCCTCCTCACTGGCAGGTTTTGCAGCACACCTCTGTGTTAGGAGGACATGGATGTGCCCTGGACTGAAAGAAAACTCCCCCCTCATTGATCTGTCTGCATTAACAATAGGGCCAGCACATATTTAGAAAAGAGTCATGGGGAAGGAGTCATGAGGACAAGGTCAAGCTTATTTTCCCCTCTGTGTTTATGGAACACTTAAGTCAAGAGGGCAATGGTCTGCAAATGTTAAGATGACAGTACTAAAGTGTCCTTCAGGCTGTTTTCTTCTCGAGTAGCCATTCAGGTGTGTAAGGATTACTTCATCTACAGTCCGGAGCGCTCTCTGCTCCAAGAGCCATGCCACCTCCCACCCGCGGGTCACGTACCCTGCCTCCTGCTCCGGAGCTGGCCGGTGCCCAGCTGGCAGGCACGTGTCTCGGCACGGTTGGTGCCGTAGACCCTGCAGCGGGCTTGCTCCAAGTGCTGACACCGGTTCACCTGGGAGCTTACAGCCCTTCCTTGGTGAGAAAAGGGCTGTGCCGTGGCTCAGCAGAAGTGCTCTTGTGCAGGAGCTTGCAGGGGAGCGCTTTGCACCCCACCGTGTTTGTAGGTTCGCCCACGCTGACAGGGGATTCACGGGGAGGTAACGCTTTCTCCGCTGCTGCCCTGCAGCCTTGAGTGGGTGTGAGTTTTGGAGCAAGCCCCTGCCCGCTCCAGAGCCTTGCCTTCACCTCCGATGCTTTCCTGACAGGAGCCTGAGCTACACCGCTGGCCTGGGTCCCACTGGGCTGCATCCTCTGGGTATGGCCTCGGGCACAAAGCCTTCCTTCACTTGCCAGCCTGCAGAGCTCCTCTGGGTCATTTGCATCCCTCAGCAGAAGGCGTGAAATACAAATGAGGGCTCCTCACAACGGTGCTCTGTCCCTCTCCATTTCTGCTGTGCCTCTGCTGGCTGGCATCACCCGAGTAGATCCTTCCTGATTTACACCAGGGGAAGAGAGGCTGGGGCCAGGCTGTGGAGCAGACCAGAGACATGACACAGAGAATTTGTGCCCTCTGCTTCGTTTCCCATATTTTGGCAGAGTCGCCTCCAGTGAGATGTTTTCTGTTCTCTTTGCAAGATGCTGAAGCCAGATAGGAAGAGCCTTTGAATTGGGTCTTTGTGATGACTCTGGCTGGAGAGCAGCCAGTCAGTCTGACTAAGACATCTGAGTCTGCATTAACCCGTTTTCCCGGGGATGAATGGAGTCTCCTCAGTCAGATGGCACGCTTCCGCACCGGGGAGCCCCTGGGGTGTCACTAGGACTTGCTGCAGCTGCCCCCCTCCAGCCACCTTCCCCTGCTAGCTGCCGGCATCGTTGCTCTTCCTGTGACTTGTTGATAAATGTTTGTGTAGGCATCAAGAATAAAAGCGGAGGATCCAAGATCTCCTGAGCTGACCCATTTCTCAGCCCTGGCAATGGAACCTTAATCTGCTCAAAAGCTATAGAGCCAGTGAGAGTTCACGGCTGGGGTGCAGCACTGATTTGGTGAGCGTGTAAAGGAACCAGCGTAATCGAGACTGCTGTGAGCACTAGGAAGGGCACGGATGATATCAGGGAGGTGGAGGCGTTGCTTAAGGGAGAGGGCGCGTAGGGTGGTCTATTTTTTCATTTCACATTAGATCATATTCATGGAGGCTATAAACTGTGGGCTCGGTCCGTGCAGGCTGTGAACTCGGTGGATCTTGCGCCATGTGCTGTTTCTGCTGAGCAGAAGCCGAGCCCCAGGCGTGCCTGGTGAAGCTGTGCCTGACCGTGAGGTTTGAAAAGGAGCAGAGTAGCATGTGGGGTGGTGGAGTTCTTGATTCGCAGGGGAAGGAGGGGTAATTAGAGGGATGTGCTCACCACACATGGGAATGCGAAGCAGGATGCTAGGACTGACTGTGGCCTGAATCCCTAAATGAGCACACTGTTACTTAGCGCACATTCCTCTTGACCTACAGAGCTGTGCGGCAGTGATGCATGTGTGCTGCAGCAGGTGCAGCTCTGCAGCAGCCCAAGGAAAGTCCCTCCTCGCCCTCTCACAGGACAGAGCCCCTCGGCATGGCGGGGCTGGGGCTGAGCTCGGGGTGCTGCCGCAGGAGCCTCACACACAGAGGGTGCCTGTCCCTCACATCCTGCCGGCAGCCTCCTGGCAAAGCCCTTGGCTTTCTGTTCACACGCTGTGGGCGAGCTCTGTTCTGGGGTTGGAGTACTTTCATTAAGAGCCTTGCTGCAGTCATTAAGTTTAGGAGGATTTGAATAGAAATTCAATTCCAATTTCACTTGGAAGGAGACAGGGTTTTTTAATATATAAAAAAAAACAAACCCAGAAATGAAAACACAAAGCAAAACAAAAAAGTCAAGAGGGGAAAAACTTGTTTGGACTCATTGTAAGCTGCTGGAGGAATGTTTACTACTGTTGTGGTTTAACCCCAGCCAGCGACTAGGACCACTCAGCCATTCAATCACCACCCCCGCCCAAGTAGGGTAGGGAAGAGGGACAAAAAGGAAGAAAAAACCTCGTGGGTTGAGATAAAGACAGTTTAATAGAACAGTAATGGAAGAGAAAATAATAATAATGGTAAAAGAATATATAAAAAAGTGATGCAATACAATTGGTCACCACCCAGTGATGGATTGCCCAGCCCATCCCCAGCAGCGATCACAGATCCCCGCCCCAGGCCAACCCGCATTTATATCTGAGCATGGCGTCTATGGAATGGAATATTCCTTTGGCCAGCTTGTCCTGTCTAGGCTCCCTCTCAGCTTCTATGGGAAGCTGAAAAAGTCCTTGACTGAATATAAGCATTGCATAGCAACAACTAAAGTGATATGTGTTATCAACATTATTTCATACTAAATCCAAAACACAGCAGCTACTAGGAAGAAAATTAACTCTATCCTAGCGGAAACCAGGACAACTACACTCTGGGATGCTGAATAAATGCAATGGTTTTCAAAAAGTTCTTACATACGAGATAAAATGTATTCCTAAAAGCACTTTGTTAATTCTGTTATTAATATTTCATTAATAATAATTTGCAAAGAAAAGGAGGACAGTAACTTCTACTTGTTTTCATGTTTGTGGGAGCGAGATCTAAGGAGCATTTGAGAGAACACAGTGGGTGAGGGAAAGAAGACATGGTTAAATTGAGTGTGGTTTTATAGAAAAGCTCTCTCTATACCGTCAACAGCATTTTACTTTTTAGGAATTATCTTTTTTTGTATTAACTGCTGATGCATCATAAAAATCAGTTAAACTCAGGCATGAAGTATTTTTTTCCATATGAACGTATCTCTCTTTTTCCTGTTTCTTCTGTCCATCGTTTTCCAGATGAGGCTGCAAGCCAAAGCAGAACCTGGCACCCATCTTTCTTACTCCTTCAGCTTCTCTCCAGCAACAGCTTGCGATTTTCCCAAACTGATTTGGGGTTTGAATTTATTCAGTGCTGTCTTCTTTATCGAGTGATGGTGAATGCATCACTGTTTGCTTTCATTACTGGGCGTCTGTGTTGTGAGCGCAGTAGCTCTGCTGCAATTTCAGCAGGTTTATTGTTACCTTCAACAAAAAGCGGCATACTGGGGCAGAAAACGCAGCAGAAGTAGGTTCATTTAGTATTTACAGGCTTTCAACTTGCACTGTTTCCCAGGCTCTGCCCAGAGCCACATTGCAGCTTTGCTCTGAGGAGGCAGCAGGGACTGGGACGTGCGGGCAGAGGCAGGCAGGGGGGAGCCTGGGAGCACCCAGCGCCGGCTGCACGCGCGTCTCCTGTTCTTGGCCGGCTGCGCGGCCTGCTGGGTGCTGGCCCTCCACCCGAACCCCTCCAGGTGTGTTCGGAGGTGGAGGGTCCCGGCAAGCAAAGTGCATTTCCTTTCATTTTGGTTTGTTTTTCTTTGAGAAGAAGAGCAGTAGCCATGTGAGCTGGGCTCCTCGCTTGCAGATCACTCTACCTCTTCTAGGATGGGAATTTCAGAGGATCCTAATTAGCAACGGATTGTTAAGGAAGAGTTTTGGCAAGTCCGTTGCTCCTCTCTCCCCCACGTCGTTGGCTGCTCTGTCTTTCGCTCACGCTGGAACCGAGTGGCCGCCGAGGGCTCTGGCTTTGCCTTGCTCCCAGCAGCAGCCGCCGGTGTGCAGGGCAGGACGCCGCACATGCAGAGTTGGCCAAAGCTGCTGGTGGACTGGGCAGCCTGTGCTTTTCCAAGGACTCCTGCTCACTTCTGGTTAAAGCAGCATCTGCTGAAGCTTAGAGAGTGAAGCTTTTGAAGAGCACCCTCCTTCACTGCTGCACGACTCCACCTGCATTCGGGTGAAATCGCCTCGGTTTCTCCTGGTGAGCACGTAAATGAAAGTTGGGTGGCTTCTTGGACTTGGCAAATCTTAATGGGAAGGTAATGCTGTCCTTTGCTGAGTATTCATGAGGAACTAATTTGTGCTTATGTTTCCAGATTGTGCTTCAGTCTGGGTGGGTTTTTTGTGTTGTTTTTTGTCTTGGCTTGCTCTGTTCAGCAGCCAACTAGCTGTTAGAAGCCTTGGCTTCACAGTCGGGAGGGATTTGTAGTTCATCCTTCTGCTTTTCAGTTATATGTTAATTGGCCAGAGTGGGAAATGATTGGCAAGTTCCCTTTTAGTGGCCAAAAATGTTGTTCTGTGCTGCACTCCTTTCGGCGTGGCAGCAGTTGTCCTGCAGGAGTGAGCCATGCTCCGCACGCTGGTGTCCGTCTCGGCTGTCGTTCCCAATCCCCTCAATCCCTGGGGAGATCTTGGCACTCTGCTGCCCCGACACAGCCGTGTGCCTCTGCCTGCCCATGGGCACTGGCAGAGGAGAAGGCACTCCCTGAAGGAGTTGCTGTCTTGCCTCTGAGCTCCAGCTGCAGAAAAAGCTCTTCCATTGCTCCCTCAGGCTTTTTCTTTCTTTTGACCTGTCTTTGCTGCTGCGGAGATGACCCTCTGCTGCAGGACGGGCTGTGTCTTCCTGCAGGGCACTACCCATGCGAGCTGGTGGCAGAGCTGCTGCGTGACTCCCAGCTCACAGTCTCCTTGTGTCACAGGCTCGTGGTCCTGCGGCTGTCTGCATGGACACCATGGCTACCCACAGCTTGTGGTGTCTCTGTGGGCTCGTGGTCCCACGGCCATGTGCACAGGCACCACAGCCACCCAGTGACATTGCCTCTCCTGCGGACGAGATGCTCATCTTGCCAGGACCCACGCGCTCCCAGGCTGCCACATCCAGAGGCACATCCTGCTGCCCTGCCTGGCACCGCTTCCCTGCCTGCAGGCTCTGCTGTGCCCAGCCGTGGTGGCAGCAGGCTCTGGTGGGCAGCTGCTCCCTGGTCCCTCGCCCTGCACCCTCCCACAGCTTCTGGGGCAGACCAGCAGCCGCCCAGCCGGAGAGCGGATGGCCGAGTGTGGGAGAAGTTGGTCCCTGCTCTGGGCTGGAGCATGGCTGACGTCCCTCGTGGACACTCCACCAGGGTGGGGACGGGTGAGTCACCCTACGTGTGCTTCTCGCCAGCGTCGAGAGGCAGGAGAGGATGCCTGGAGCAGCGCCTCGAGAGCTGGAGCGTGTTTTAGCCCCTCTCCTTGCTGTGCCTTCAGCTGCTCGCCTGTGGGTCCCCCCTCACTTGTGGGACAGAGCGGGGCTGGCACTGTCCCTTGCTGTGTTGAGAGACCACCTCTGCTTGCCACCTCCGTGGGGACAGCTGAGCTATCCCCAAGAGCTGGTTGGGCTCAGAACTAGCTTTCCATCACTGGGGTATTTCGAGACCTGCTGCCAGCACAGCCGTCCTCTCTGAGATGCAAGAAGCCGGCAGCAGGAGAGGTGTGAGCTGTGGCCCGCAGCGCCGCATCAGCCGCTGGTGCTCTCTATGCAGCTGTGTTTTACTGCACTTCTGTGGCCTTGGGGTTTGGTGACTCCTCGTTACAGAAATGAAAACAAGCGTAGCTTCCCGGCGGCGTTAGGCATGGCATCTAACGGCACAGACAATCCAGAAGTGTGACCTTACAGACACAGTAATCGCTGCTTCACAAACACTTTTGCTTCTCTGGGTTTGGATTTACTTATCAAGGGTGTTGTTAGTCACGAGGGTGGTGTTTTGTTTTGACAGTCCTTCCTGGCATCGGCTCCGCAGCTGCAGCGCTGCTTAAATTAGGTTTCACTCTCGGAGGACTCTCTGCTCCTCTGGATTTGACGGCTAGATCTCTTTTTATTCTGAGGCATGAATTTGCTAACGCAGAGTTACAGTATCGCTGATATTGCAGAGGATGCTACCAGAAGATATACTTCTCTTCAGGGGTCTTGTGATTACAGGGTCTCTGTAGGGCAGTAGGTGTAATTACTGGGGTAAAAAGGTTTGCTGGTCTAAGCCTGCCCTACTCCAGACAGTTAAATATAAGCGGGGATATTTGAGTTGGTGCCTCTGCAGCATTACAGCATTTTTCCATAGTAATTGTGCTTTTGTGCAAGGATTAGAGAAACAGGACTCTTCGTGTGGGGTCAGAAATCCTTTTCGTAGGAAGGCAGTCGGCAGTAACACTTGTCCCTGCTTTGTCTGAGGTGCCTCTCAGGAGTTCTCCGACACGAGCCTGGGTGCTGGTGGCAAGCTGCTCCTCCAGCAAAGGCCGAGATGGCTATTGCCAGGAGCTGTTGAATGTGAGTGCCTTTGCCCTTCTCTAACAGATGCTACCCACAATGGGTAATGTGGGGAGCTGTGTAAGCTTCATGTGCCCCAGTAAACAACGTACGAGTGTCTCCCTGTGAGTGCCCACCAGAAAATAACCTTTCTTCTTCCAGAAGGAATACAGCAGTAGCCGCTATAAGTGAGGGGCTGAGAAGAAAGCACAGGGGCTAACCGTGCTGAGCCAAAGTACCAGTTTTGGGAGCCCCCAGGCGTCTGCTGTGTAGGACATCCCGTTAGACAGACTGGATAGTCCATGGAAGTGGAATGGGGAAGCAAAACTTCATGGCAGGAGAACTGACTAAAAAAGAGAAAGGACTTTATTTAGGAAATGCAGCTTCAAACTTTGCAGTCACTACTGAATTCATGAGGAAAGTAACTAATATCCACCAGTCTGGCAGAGTCCATCTGCTCTGTTTCGTGGTGGCATTGGTGTGTGTTGGCTTATTCATCAATTTCTGAATAGGGGCAAGAGAACAGGATTTCAGGTATTTTAGGAGATAATTGTTGAAAGATACCACTAATTCCACAGGAGGTTGGGATTTCCTGACTCTGCTTTCCACTTCCTTGAGCTTTCAAAAGCTAGACAGAGGATTTGGGTATCATATACATACCCTGTAGTATGTATACAGTAGTCCTCAGCTACTTGGACCTGGCATTGAGGCTGCTGCCAGGCTGGAATTTCCTTATTTTAGCAATTTAACTGCCTCTCAGCAATCACTGATGGCTCAGATACCATCTGATGTGGGTATTTGTCAACCTGGCTTCTACTCATGGTTGTTTTTTGATTGCTGGTCTTCTGTGGTTTCATAAGCAAACAGCCTGGTCCTCAGCTCAGCTCCTCCCTTTGTTCTCTCTGGGTTTCATTCTCAAATGTCTCCTTTTGCGCTCTTTCTAGACGTTTCCCCTTTCAGGTTTGCCAGTGCAAACAACTCTTTTTGTTAGAGGTTCCTTCACAAAGTCTTTTTTTCTTAACAAATCAGTCCACACTTCATGTTTACATGCCTGTGGTAGTGTTTGAGATGTACAATAGGTCAATAAGAACCAGCCCATCTGTAAGGGACCTCCAAGAGGTGAAATTTTCACATTGTGTGTTGTAAAACAGCTATGTTTGAGGCACGGTTCCCCAGGGCTGTATTTGGTCTGGGCACTACACAGTAAAACGTGTAAGCTTTGACTGCAAGGTTTGTGATCTGTCTTTCCACCACTGTTAATAAAGAGATGATGACTTTCCTCCCACGTATCACCCTTCTTGTCTTCTATTTTCATTCTGATATTTGTGTAGGCCAGGGGATGGCCTACACAGCACCAGGCTTGCTGATGTCAGACAGGATTCACCTTTCTCAAAGGGGTAAGAGGGTCTTTGCTCACAAGCTAGTGGGGCTCAGTGACAGAGCTTTAAACTAGGCTTGGAGGGGATGGGGGATGTCGTCCCGTCACAGGCTGTGGGATGACATGCCAAGGTTAGAGGGATGGGGTGCTAGCAAGGGCCCTCAGCCTTTTGCTCTGAGACGTGCTGGCTACACTGCAGCACACTTGAAGTCTTACAGATATGACCCAGGGGCTCCTGAGGTATTAGAAGCCAAGAGGGAAACACCAGTGAAATACCTCAAAGGAATTAAGGTGTGTTCCTCTAAGAAGGTGACACGACCGACAGCCCAGCTGAAGTGCCTCTACATCAATGCACACAGCACGGGCAACAAACAGGAGGAGTTGGAAGCCACCGTGCTGCTAGAAAGCTACAACCTAGTTACCATTACTGAAACTTGGTGGGATGAATCCCGCGACTGGAGTGCAGTTATTGATAGCTACAGGCTGTTCAGAATGGACAGGCGGGGAAGGAGGGGCAGAGGGGTTGCCCTCTACATCAAGAAATGGATAGAGTGTGAAGAGCTGTCTTTGAAGAATAGCCACAAGGGACGAGATGCCATCCAGAGGGACCTGGATGGGCTCAAAAAGTGGGCCCGTGTGAACGTCAGGAGGTTCAACAAGGCCAAGTGCAGGGTCCTGCACCTGGGTCGGGGCAACCCCCAGTATCAGTCCAGGCTGGGGGATGAAGGGATTGAGAACAGCCCTGCCAAGAAGGACTTGGGGGTACTGGTGGAGGAAAAGCTGGACATGACTTGGCAATGTACGCTCGCAGCCCAGCAGACAAACTGTGTCCTGGACTGCATCAAAAGAAACGTGGCCAGCAGGGCGAGGGAGGTGATTCTGCCCCTCTACTCTGCTCTCGTGAGACCCCACCTGAAGTATTGCATCCAGCTCTGGAGCCCTCAGCATAAGAAGGACATGGACCTGTTGGAGCGAGTCTAGAGGAGGGCCACGAAGATGATCAGAGGACTGGAGCACCTCTTCTATGAGGAAAGGCTGAGAGAGATGGGGTTGTTCAGCCTGGAGAAGAGAAGGCTCTGGGGAGACCTTATTGCAGCCTTCAGGACTTAAAGGGGGCTTATAAGAAAGATGGGGACAAACTTTTTAGCAGGGCCTGTTGTGATAGGACAAGGAAAATTGCTTTAAACTAAAAAACGGTAGATTTAGACTAGATACAAGGAAGAAATTTTTTACAATGAGGCTGATGAAACACTGGCCCAGGTTGCTCAGAGAGGTGGTGGATGCCCCATCCCTAGAACCCCCCCTGGTTGGACGGGGTTCTGAGCAATCTGATCTAGTTGAAGATGTCCCTGCTTATGGCAGGGGAGTTGGACTAGATGACCTTTAAAGGTCCCTTCCAAGCCAAACTATTCTATGATTTTCAGAAACACACTATAAAAGCTTCAAAGCAGAAAATGGCCAAACTCCTAACAAATCTTTTCTTATCCTATACATGTCTTTGTCATTGAAGTATTTGCCCGGTTGTTTCTGAATCATGTGAATGGCACATTAGCAAATGGTGAATATGTTTTCGTATGTCTCAAGTTTACTCAACACTGAAGAGATTGAGAGGGGAACAATACCTCATCGGTGGCACTTTTGCCACAATGCTGACATGACAAAATACTTCAAGCGTCTGTGCCACCAAGTATTGCCAGAGCTTGGTCTTGAGGGGTGACTAAATCCAGTGTAAGCAACAGACTGTGAAAGCAGAGCAAATGGAAAGTGGCCTCATGTTCTGGTGGGTCGACCAGAAATTCTCCATGGGAATACTGAATTGCAGAAAAGATCTTGGCATTGTTGCATGTTCTTATCTGGAAAACACCAATAACTGGTTCTGCTTCAACTCTTGCATCTACAGGAAAGAAAGAAAAAGTTTGAGAAGGATGGTGAGAAGTTTTATTCTATGCTGGATCGCCATTTGCATTTGTCTTCCAAAAAGAAGGAATCCCAATTACAGGAGGTCTGTATGGAGTTTTCTTCAACTGGGTCCAGAATCAACACCACCAGCTGCTCTAGATCTTAAAAAAGGGGGGAAGATCATCCCCTTCAGTAACCAGTTGAAACTGATAAGCAATTAAATCTACCTAAAGCCTATTCACATGGATGAGACCAGGGATATTGAGGTGGTAGTTTGGCATAAAGTGCCAAGCAGCAATAGTGCCTTTATGCATTGTCATCTCTTGTTCTCACCGTTGTAGTATAGGGCAGTGACCAATTATACTGGCACAGCTGGGGATTGGCCACCCTTTGAACTGGCTTGGGGAACTGACCTGGCTGAAAAATAACTGGTTATTATTATTTTTGCCAGCCTAGTTTCCTGCCTAGCTCCTGGTGTTTGCAGGGGTAGTTGTGGCAGCAGGCCCATGGTGGCAGCGAGCAGCGGGCGGAGGAGGGATGGTGCTCCTTCGACCTGATGCTGCCACCAAACATGTTGGAACAAGAAAGGAAAGCCCCAGCTGTTCCAGCCCACATCAGAGTAGTCGGATCGAATCAGGTCTGTCAAATCAGTAATCAGATCAACCTACAAGCATCTTTGCAAGGCAAAATTTGTGGAAGCTGCAGTAACATGGCATACCACGCTGTTCTACCTGGTTCTGCAGCTCTGGAATTGCTGGTTTCAGGTCACAGCAGGAGTCAGGCGAGAGGATCGTGACAGCGGCCTCGTCCTCACCGGTGCAGGGCAGTGGGTAGAGAAGCAGCTTATGCTAAAATAACAAATATGCTTTGGGAAAGCCTTATACTTGCAGAGGGGAGTGGGGTTCTAGATCCATAAATGAAAGGGAGCTAGAAAAGGCCAGACCTCAGAAGGGTGGCCAATGTTCCAGTCTTCTGGTTCTGTGCAAAGTGTTCAAAACCTGGGCGGGACACCTTTGGCAGGCTTTTCCTTAAGCGAGGGCAAAACTCTTTGTGGGCTGACAGGCAAATGCTAGTCAAATATTGTCAAGCTAGATGTGAAGTATTTATTTTTTTCACCTCTCCCTCTTTCTTTCAGGCTGACCTTCAGGTTGACAAAGAGAGACACAATTTCTTTGAGTCCTCCCTGGAGTATGTGTACCAGATCCAGGAAGTACAAGAAAGCAAGAAATTCAGTATTGTTGAACCGGTAGGAGCTTCCTTTTCTTTCAGGCCTTGTTGTTTGATGTTCAGATATGCTGACTTGCTAACAGTCACAGGAAAGAATGAATTACCAGGTTGGATTCGGTCCTGGAGAGTCTTGTGATGGAGCAGGAGTTAACCTTGCACACTTGGATTGCTGCAGCTTAACAGCCTCAGTGGTGTTTGCTGGAGCGCTGTGAAGCCACAGACTTGTTTCTCTTGTCTGTAAGTCAATCTGGAGGAACAGGCTAGATGCTCTAGGTAGCTAGAGATCTTGTTATGAATTATCTTGGACATGTTGTGTTTGGTAAATGTTAGCTGTGTTCAGAGGGAGAGAGTTGTTATCGGGTCCGCTTACCTGTCACAGCACTGGCTGCGCTGTTACAGCTCGTGGCTGTGTACAGGGACCCTGCCCTGGGTGGGTGGCTCTGCCCTGGCACCAGACGCCGTAGGTCTCATCATAGACAAGCAATCTGCAGACCTACTCTTGGTCTCCCAGCAGGATCTTTCATTTCGGGTGTGTTTTATTAAGACAGATGTGTGGGTGGTAGACCTGGGCTTTAGGGACATTGTGGTGGATAAGTCATACTAAGATTGGTCTCACTCCAAAGTTGGAAGAAAAAAAAATAAATTTATATATGTAATTTCTGAAACCCCACTTCCTGTCTGTCTTTCCTCTGATTACAAATATAGAAGAGAAGTTTAATCTGTGTCCTTTTGCTCCTTTACAGGTACTGGCTTTTCTCCACAGCCTCTTTACGTACAACAACCTGACAGTTGAGCTCACGCAGGATTTCCTCCCTTATAAACAGCAGCTTCAGCTCAGCCTGCAGAATGTGAGTTCCTGCCCAGCTGAAGTATTTTTTGCATGTGACTTCTATTCTCATTTGTATTTAAACGCCTCTGGTGGCAAGGCTTTTCCATACAAAACAGACTGTCCATGTTTACATTGTGGGAGGTGCAGATAGTTATTTAATTCACAGTTCATGTGTATTTTCTCCTCTCCTCCACAAGAGTCTGCAGGTGCTGTTATAGTGTTTTGTTCTTTCTAGAAGGGGTTATTGCAATTGCATCGTTTAACTTTGTCCGTAAACAAGCCTGAGAATTTCTTCCAATTTTGTGAGATCAAAATTGTACACGTCTTCTAAAAAGGCCTCCAGTCTTGATCTTAATGGTATTGGCTTACTACATGCTTTGGTAAGCTCCTCTGCTGGCTAAGTATGCTCGTGGGCTAAAATATCTGTGTCCTGGTTCTTTTATCCTCAGTATTTCATGGCTGGCCCTCATTCCCATGGAACAACAGCCATAAATCTGTGCCAAGTTGAGTTTGCTGCTGGCTCATTAATTGGTCTAAGTGGTGTTCCATAAAAATGCCTTGATTTTGTACCCTGTGTTGATGTGACTCTTGAAAAATTATTTCATGCCAAGCAGTGTAGCATGATCTTTTGAGGAATCAACGCCCTGGTTTTGTAGGAGAATACGCCTGTTACCTAAACAATGGTGCGAAGAGGAGTTCAGGTGCTTCCTTCTGCTCCACCTAGCCTTAAAATGTGCCAAGTTTCTTTTGTTGAAAGAACAAGTGTCCTCCCTGTTATGACTCCTCAACAGCATTGCCACGTACGCTATGTTAAACCTTGTCTCTTCAATCATCTTTAAGACTCCAGTCATTCTTTTAGCTGGAGTTTTCGTGTGAGCTTGTGGAGTGGCTTCCGCATTTTGTACATGGGGGACCAATTCATTTCTGCCAGAGCACCAAAATTTGTCCAGGAATACCTGAAGCTTGCTCTTTGCTCATGTTCAAATGTGCTTCTTTTTGTTTTCTCTTAACAGACAAGGAATCATTTTTCCAGCACGCGAGAGGAGCTGGAAGACTTGAAGAAGAGGATGAAGGAAGCCCCCCTAACCTGCAAGCTACCTGGGCAGCCAACCATTGAGGGCTATCTGTACACTCAGGAGAAATGTAATGGCTTTTATATGTACCTGAATACCTTAAAGAACGTGTAAGCCTGGGCTGCCCGGCTCATAGCCCCACTGCGTGGGCTACGCTGGGCTCCCGTGGCTAAGCCAGCTTTAGCCATGGCATCACTGTGGGCTGTGCTGTGCGGGGCAGCACCGCCTGCCAGTGCCCAGGGTGCCCAGGGAATCACCAGCAGCTTTAGCTGCCAGCTTTCTCAGTGGTGGCACAGAGCTTTCCCCGGGTTACGTGAGCTGTGTAAGCAAGGAGCTAATTGCCCTGAGCTCAAATTAGATGAGATTTATTACTCTGTTGTAGTGCTGGAGAGACCAGAGCTCTGGCAGATTGCACCTTGGCTGCGTTTTATCAGAATGAATCTGGTGTCCTGCCCAGCTTCCCTCTCGCAGTGGCTTTGAGGGCATCTGAGCACAGCTGAAGCGTTAACCAGAAATGAGAGTTGAGCTGCTAAGAGTGAAACTTGTTGTGATTCTGCATGGGATCAAATCAAACCAAATTCAGCCTTTTACAAATATTCACTGTAGCTTTCCATGGCCATGAGAGCCTGAACACTCAGGGGACAAAAGCCACTATGCAGAGCTGTGGCCTCTGAGTCTACAGACAACTTTGTGAGCAGTTAATTTTTGGATTGTATATACAAATGTATTTATACATATATTTGTATGTATGTTTATTCTGCTTTTAAAAGAAAACACATAGACTGTAATTTTAGACTACAAACAAATGTTGCACGTTCCTGCATGCCAATGAGTGTTTGCTGCCTCTATTTATGTTTCCCCTGTAAATTGTGTGTGAAGAGAGTTGTTCCTCCTGACGCTACAACTTAAGAAAAAATTACAGAAAAATTATCAGTTGAAGTATTTTATATAAAGGGGTTCAGGTAAGACAACAAAGAAAAGTGACAATAAATCCAGTGTGATATAAGTAGGAATTTTAGAGTGTTTTAAAGATGCTGTTGTCTTTACTGCCAAGTTTTCATCAACAGGAAAAAATAGTGGTGTCTGTGTGAAACAAGCATTCAAGACACGTAGGATCCTGCCAGTGTAGATCTTGGCTGGAGTTGGCCAAACCAGCTTGGCTCGCAACCAGAGTCCCACAAACGCCCTTTCACCACCCTGCGCTCCTCTCCCCCTCTCCTCCTCCTCCTGGCTCTTGCCAGTGGAGATGCTGGCAAGGGAGGTGTCCCCGTGGGGCCAGCGGTGTCTGTCCCCAGAGAAGCGTGGACATGCGGGAAATGCTGGCCATGCCCTGCCAGCTGTGTCCAACTCTAACTCCGGCACCATCTCTAACTCCAGTTTCTGTGTGTTTCTGCAGGGGCACTGGGCATCTCCTGGGTGAAATATTACTGCCAGTATGAAAAAGAGGCAAAAACCTTGCGGATGACGCCCATGGA
Source organism: Anarhynchus alexandrinus (assembly GCA_008711295.1). Classification (NCBI taxonomy): domain Eukaryota; kingdom Metazoa; phylum Chordata; class Aves; order Charadriiformes; family Charadriidae; genus Anarhynchus; species Anarhynchus alexandrinus. The sequence goes on along the minus strand of VUYV01000006.1, from coordinate 1,115,976 downwards.
TCAGAAGCCTGGGGCTAAGCAAGTGAGTTGGTTTCTTGGAGGGATGACTGCAAACATTGACAAAGGCATCAGGTCTCACCTTCAATCCGCCCACGTCATCTCTTTCCTTAAGCAAACAGATGTACAGATGCCACGTCCAGGGCAGCAGAGGCCAGCCCCGCTGTCGGGAGCAGTCTCCTGGAAGGACCGGTCCTCAAGACGTGCTGACAGTGGGCTGGTCCCAATGCTGCGGCTGTGGAAAGGCTCCTGGCCACAGAGCAGAGGGGTGGGCTTTGTGTCCCCTCCCTGCCCGGCTGCACAGGCAGGTGGTTTGGTGCAACCTGAAGGAAGCACCTCTGTGAAGAGAAGTTTCACCTCCCTCTCTCCCAAATGACCCAAAGTCCTGCAGGGTTTGGCAGCAGAGATGCGGGTTTGTGTAATGTGAGCGTTACTCGGGCAGTGGTGACTTGCAAGTTTGGTCTAGCGTGAAATTTCTGCCTTGCTAGACAAGCTAATTTAGTATTTATCCATGCAAATGGGTAGTAAACCTGCAGCCTGGTTTGCACGTAGGCCTCTGGCAGTGATTGCGAGTACTTGAATTACTTGAGGTATTAGATGAGTGCTCCAAAAGCAGTATTTCTCTGCCTTTGCATGTTTGCACAGTCACTAGTTTGTGATTTTGATTTCTGTTTTTAGAACTGGTTATGTGTGAGTGGGACTGGTGTTAGGAGAGGAGGAGAGGGCAGCAGTTGCAGCTCTAAGCTGCAATAAGGTGACGATTTGGGGAACTGATTCTTTCACAAAGTGCTTTGGTTTTTACCCGTGAGTGGTGTCTGGGAGTTCCCTGCAGTTCCTTGGGGTGACAGAGGAGGGGTAGGATGCGGGCGTGGATGACGGACTGTGGTTCAGAGTACAGCAACTGTGTCCAGCTGAGTCCATCCGCCCTCCTCTGCCATGGAGCGCCGTCCCCCAGGGACTTCCCAGTCAGGCGTGCTGTTCTCCAGTTCGTGATCTCATGGTCTGTTCTTTGGCAGCCCTCTGCACGCTGCAGCAATAAAATAAAATATATTTTTTGGAAGCCCTTGGCAGAGACCTTGGCAGAGAAATGTCCAAAACATTGACTGGAGAGATCTATTGTCATCTATGCCGTAAACATGCCTAGTAAGGCCAATTAACGCATGGTAGGGGCTTGTAAAAATGTAAATTAGTCCCCTTCCCAAACTCTTGCAGTCTGGTAGTCTGCACCTTCAGGCTGCAGCTGCCCACACAGCTTCAAATGCCATGATTACAAGGAGTGGTCTTGAAAACCCCAACCAACCAGCACACACACAAAACGCAGCCAGGAGATTATCATCAGGGCATGTAAGCTGGATGTAATCTTGGAAGAGGCAGTCCTTGCCGCCAGGCTGTCCTGGATCTGCTTGATCCGCTTCTGCCAGAGGTCTTGCAGATGCAGTGGCGACGACGGCAGTCGGGGTGTTGAACATATTCCAGGTTTGCACGCTCAACCCTAGGGTCTGGTTGGTTGTAAGGTCTCCTGAGTGTCTCTTCAAAGTTCCTACAACTATGTGGAGATCTGACGATCACATTACAAAATGACCCTGCTGTGGAGTGCAGAGGCACAAACGCAAAGGGCCAGAGCACAGCCCTGCAGTGCTGCTTCTCTTCAGAGTGCACCTACTCTAGATTTGGTCAGTTAACGTTCCTTTTCTGTAAGGTATTTTGTGTTAAGCTGTTTGGACCGTGAATGCTGTGGATCATTGGTAGCACTGATTAGGCCCGATTAAAATTAGGACCCAACTGCGTCAGATAACAGCCAAGCGTGGTCCTGGCCTGAAAGACCAAGCAACTGCCTCGTGAGGTTTGTTTATAGGAGCGTTCCTGCTCTGCAGAGGCATATTGCTTGTTGCTGAGATATTTAGCACTTGTTTGCAGGGTAGTGCCATGAAATCTAGGACATTCTGTGGCTGAGGAGAGGAAGCCGGGCTCACAAAGCCTTTGATCTCTGCCTTTGTTGATGGTAGGACAGACCCTCTGTGCTCCTGGTACCAATGCCATCAGATTGGCGGAGCACCCTCTGGGAGCCTAGTCCTCTACGGGCAGCGCCGTGCTGGGCTGCAGCCTAAGGGTGCTGAGGAACCCAAAATCTTCTCCCGTGCTTCTTTCCTCTAACCTTGGCTTTTGTTTTCTCTCCTAGGGCACCTTAGACCTGACACTGAAGTCCTGTGTAAGGAGAAAGACAGACTCTATAGACAAAAGGTTTTGTTTTGACATTGAAACTAATGAAAGGTGAGATGCTTAGTATTCAAATAGCCTCCAAACAGATAAACCCTGTAAACCTGGATGAAATCGCTCTTTGCTGTTTATTAAAAACAACTTTTGCTTCATTTTCCTGCCTGTCCCTGGATGAACTCGGCGCAGGTCTGGGACCATCACACTGCAAGCGCTCTCGGAAGCCAATCGAAGGCTGTGGATGGAAGCCATGGACGGGAAGGAGCCGGTAGGTGTTGAGGGAGCTGCTGCACAGCCGTGAATGTGCTGCCGAGCAGTGTCCTCTGCCGGCAGGTCCTGGGGAAGAGCAGTGACACAGGCAGGCTCCTTGTTACGGCTGTCGGTTCACTGCTGTTGCTTATTCAGGGCATCAGTTCAGCCCACATGGGATTTCGCGCTGTTCTGCTTGCGGCACAGCTTGCAATGGGGGTTTTGTTGTTCCCCCTTTAAAGCTCTGGTACGTTCCCTAGTTGTGCCATACTGCCCAAGGACTGTGGCCATACTGGGTCTGGAACGCTCGATAGTTCTGTTGTTCACAACTCACTCTCCAACCTGCCAAAGGTGATTTTTTTTGTCTGTCCCTGCTCTGAGCAGCATTTGGGAAGTCTGACCCATGGGAGTGGCCACCCTGCACCAGCATTTGCCTGCCTTTCTGTGCCTGCTGGTGTTTGGTGTTTCCTTCCTTCCGTCTGAGCAAAGCACAGTCTCCTGCACTTTACCAAAAGTCCTGTACATGGACAGCACGATGTGCAGTGCAGGAAAACCCATTTCTGGCAGCTCCCCTTGCCTTTGGAGAGCTGCCTTTCCCTCGGTGGGCTCAGTGAAAAGGGTTGGCTGTGCACTTGCTGGACAGGGTAGCTCAGGGCTGTGGGGCCACTGATGCAGAGATGGGACATGGGAGCAGGGAGATGGGACATGGGCACCCTCTGCAGCACAGTTCTCCTCGTTTAAACAGAAAAGGCCATGGTGTAGTGTCATGGTCAGTGTGCTTGTGCTGGGCAGCTGGTCACTTAGGGGATGTCTAGGGCTCATTCAGTTTACATCATGTGTTATTATGTATAAAGGATGGCACCTGCTGTTTATTATTAATAAAAAAATACAGAATGTATTTTTGTATGGGATGAAGGAATATCTTGGCACTTGAATTTTTAAAAGCAAGCAAATAAAGAAAAAAAAAAAACCAACACAACCCCTATGTGCCAGAATGTCCAGATGCCATTTTTACAGGGCACCTAAAGGACAAAGTTTCCTTTCAGTTTTGGGAGACCTGTTTCCTAGAGATGCTCCAGTGAAATGTAGAAAGTCAGCAAAATCTCATTTATTGTGTAGATAATGGTATCTTGCTTAATTACAAAATGACATTTCTTTGGGAGATTGTCTTACTGTTTGGGATTGGCTTTGGGTGATTTATGGGGTGCTGCATTTTCTTCTGAAAAAAATATCAAATCGCGTTGCATCATGTTTTTGTTTCTTCCTCTTCCATTCCCTCCCCTTTTTCAGATCTACCACAGTCCCATCACGAAACAGGAAGAAAGTGAGTCATTTCTGTTGCTGTTCCTCTGAGTTGTCGAAGCTGTCTGGAGGTCTGGGCAGTGTATTTCCTTGCAGATACACTCGTCCTCGATTTCTGCTGAATAGGCTGTGTATTCCCTCCGTGGCAGCAGTGTAACTTCTTTCCTTTTCATCACAGTGTCTGATATTGAGGCCAGATAAGAAATTTGCAAACAGTGAAAGTTATTGATTGCAATGTGCAGTTTTTATTTAGCAAGAACTACCGGGATGCGGAGTTCAATTTGCACCTCTAAACCCCAAAATAACAGAGGGGAAAAAAGAGCAGCGAGAGATTTTGAAGGTGTTTCCCTTAGCAAAGATTATAATAGGAAAATAAGAGGTGGTGTTTAGTTCCCTGGAGCTCCCATCCCACCACCTTGTCCCATGTCTCCCCTTTTGCAAGCAGGGTGTACCCTACCCACCACCCCTGCAGCCCTGGGGCACACTGCTGCCCCTTTCCCTTTCCTCTTTTACACAGCGTTACTGCAGTGGCTGAGCGTGCTGCCAGGGTAGACTCTGGGGCTTCGTTAGCTGGGTGAAAACTTGTATTCTATGCGTTAGAGCTTCCTTTTATCAGCACTTTAATTAGCTGACTTTAATGAACACAGAGGTAGCATTATCAGAGGCATAAGCATGAAACCTGTTGTTTGTCTGTGTTTGCGTTGCACGCCTGGGAAGAATGTGACTCAGTGCCTCACAAAAGTAAATACACTCTATTTTTAATAGATTAGAGCTAGAAAGACTTCAAATCATATCATACCACTCGGTGTCAAGTACCGAGTGGGTCTGTGCTTAAGGGTGTCTAACTCCTATGTTAGAGCTAAGATGCGTCTGAGCTTTTCATCTCTGTTGCTCAGAGAAGAGAGAATTGTTATAAACAACTTGCTGAAAATACAGTGATTTCATAGGATTCGCCAACATGGCCTGTGCTGTGACTGGAGTTGGTCCAGATGTGTCCTGTGGCTGGTTTTTCCAGTAAAATGTTGGTTTACATTAAAAAGATAAACGAAAAAAAAATACCTCCACTCCCCCCAAATAACCCAAACCCCCAAAATTCCAAACCAACAACAGCATGATCATTTAGGAGAAATTCAGTATAAACGTTTGCACTGAACAGAACGATATTTCACATTATAACTTGGACAATCCTTCCAGATACCCCAGAAAAACTAGCAGAAGTAGCAGTGTGATTACAGAAGTTGAAATATGTGTATAGAAAAAAATCCTGACTTTCTACCTGCTTCGTGATGCCTGCAAAACAGGCACAGAGATAGTCTGTGATTAATTGGCCGAAACAAAAACCTGTGTTCTGCTTTACTCAGCATATCAAGCTGTATTGTTTTTGCTTTTTAATCTAGTCAAGCAGATAAGCGGAAATTACACGATCCTATGATGTGGAAGAGCTTTAACTGCAGTTTTTGCAGTGCTCTGGAAATGATTAATCAACTCCTTATCAGACACAAATTCGCATGTGGCGGGACTCTGATTTACGCTTTTGTTATTGAAGACAGAAGGGGGGTAGGGAGCAATGCTGTAACCCAAAATAAATTCAAGGAAAAATAGAGAACATATGGAACTAATAATTCCTTGTCAGGATTTAAGGAATGCCTGTGTTTTCACGGAGGGGTGTACATGATGCAGATGCACGTGTGAATCCGGCTGTGTGCTGGGGCACTGCAGCTTTGTGTGCTTGGCAGGGTTTGGGTTATGGGGCCTTCCCAGTAGTTTTCCATGGGGAGCCGCGTGCTGGTGCTCAGGTAGCTAACCCTGCTTCTCTCGTTTGAAACAGTGGAGCTGAACGAGGTCGGCTTCAAGTTTGTACGAAAGTGCATCAACGCAGTGGAAACAAAAGGTAAGGTGCTCGCTCTGGCATCAGGTGGTGCCGCCGTCCTGGCGGTGCTTCTGTTGGCCTTGAATTATATTGTATTTTCTGCAGTTGTTAGTCAATGAAACGAGACTTTGACTTTTAACTGAAAAATGCATGTCAGAGGAGTAGAAATCCTGCACGGTTTGCAATGTTGTTATAGCAGATTCAGTTAAGATTGAATTTCCACCTTTATGCTGTTTTCATCTGTCAGTTTCTCATCTTTGGCTCAGAGAAAACTCATTGTTGGGCAGAAGGAGAACAGCTCTGGAAGTGTGTCTGTACTGGGGGGACAGGCAGGGGTTAACTGGGGTACGGGGTTCAGACCTAGTTTGTTAAAAGCAGCAGGACAGAAGCAGGCTGGTGGGTGATAGCTCACCCTCTGCACTTTCATGAAACACGCAGCCTGTACCCGCGTACGTCGCCAGTGTGGGCTATCAGGCGAGGACAAATCACTCCAGAACAGCTGGATCGCCCAGCTGCCGCAGGGAAAGGTGGCTGGTGTCTATTCCAGAGCCTTTGGGGGATGTGGCCAGCAGAAGCATTTCTGCGGAGCCAGCACCCGCCAGCTGGGAGAAGGGTTCCACTAGATGGGGCTTTTGGACTTCCCACCAGCTGGGGAAGACCCTTGGCTAACGCACTTTGGCTTTCTCCTGCTTAGGGATTACTACAGAGGGCGTCTACCGGACTGTTGGCAGCAATATTCAGGTGCAGAAGTTGCTGAATGCCTTTTTTGGTAAGAATTAATTATTCCGTGCAACTAGATTGTCTTGCTTTGCTATTGTTTAAGAGGGACAGAGAAGATCAGGTTTCACAGTGAGAAATGTCAAGCGTTGATTTTGGCCCCTGTGGCCCCTCCGAGGCACATCTTCCCCTTCTCTTCTGGGCTTTTTTCTGCAACCCGCTCTAGTGCCTCTCCCTTTAAACTGCAATTGTTCGTTGGTGGTGCAAACTGCATTTTAAGTTGAGTGAGCAGCAGTGAGAGAAAGCAAGGCAGTGACCCTGGAGCAGTGGGGACAAGCCTTCTCCCATCATGTGCTAAAAATATTCAGGCATTTTGGAGTCACGTGCTGGAGACACGTTCTTGCCACAGGCCCGGGGTGTGGGACATCGGCCAAGGAGAGATGAGCCCTCGCCCTTTCCTCCACTGCCAGCAGCCCCTCCTGCAGCGCTGCTGCCAGGGAATTCGCCCAGCCGATGCTGTTCGTGCCTTGTCCCTCGGGTCCAGCACGGCCATGTCCCCGCAGACGAGCTCAGAGGGACCCTTTTCCTTGGTGGGGTATCATGGAGAGCAATACTGGGAAGGTGGCCTCCACAGTGGGGCCGTTACTCTGGTTTAATGTTTCCATCTGGAAGGGCTGGGGTACTTCACTGTATGCAATGTATATGTTAATAAGTCAATACATGCACTTCTGCTGTAAGCCTTTCTGTGCGCTGAATCTTGTATTTCGTACAAGCTTGTAAATTGGTGGGTAGTCTTTATATAAGAAACAGTTAAACTCCGTGCAGCAGGTTGTGGGGCTCAGCGGCATTGCTCCGTGCCCGGACAGGCATTCCCAAGCTGGGACCTGACTGAGCCCATCGTGCCTCTGTCCCATGGCACACGTGAGCCAGGGCAGGCTGTGAGCCCCTTTAGGTGAGCCCCGAGGGTCCGTCTCCAACACATCCAAAGGCCAAGCTGTTCTCGCCATCCCTGCCTGAGCAGCTGGAGCACAGGGCAGAAAGTACGTTTCCATTGATACCTGTGTGCCTTGGGCTCACACCAGCTCCCTGCACAGACATCTGATATTAATGTAGTTTTCAAAGGCTTTTACTATTGTTTTTTACTATTGTTTACTATTGCTTTTACTATTGTTGTTGTTTATTAAAACGGCTGGTTTGTGCTGACGTATAGCTGTACCCAATTCCCATGAAGCCGCAACTTCAGACAGCTATTCAGTTACACTTGCCTGGTGACTAATCACTTAGCCTAAGTTTTTATTGCTTCTTGATTCTCACCCTCCCTGTGAGTAGCTCTGTGGTTTTCTCATCAGAACCCCACCAGTGAGTGGCTTTTCATTTTATTTATATGCATTGGTCTGGTTGACCACTTGCCACCCCACTGTGTACAAACTCACGATGGAAAGTCCAACACCACAGAAATAACTGCTGCAGAAGGATTTCATCCTGAACTTCAGTAAGGAGATAGATATTTTTTTCTTTGGTCTCTAGTCCTATTTCTTTTTGTAAATAAAGCATGCAGTTTATTTCTTTAGTCCAGATGGCCCCCATGCTCCAACCACGTCCTTTACTTCATCATACCACAGAAATGATGTGGTTGTTCGGTGACAGTAGGCAGGAGCAGTGTGTACTTCCATGCTGCTGTGCCTCCTCCTCTGAGCTCCCTCCTCTCTGTGCAGTGAGAGGGAATGGTTCCAGAACAGCCTTCAGGGGAATAGCTGCGAAGGAGGGATTGGAGCTGGACACTTAGATTACTTTGGATATCAGAAAGCTTGTCTTGGATCTGTTGAAACATGTCAGTTTTGCCAGTCTTGGCTGTGCTGGGAAAAAATTAACTGTAGAGAATATGCACTTGCTAACTTTTCACCACTGCTTAAATGTTACCTTCTGCTTCTGCCTTTGTCCCTAGTTAGCACTGCTCCTCAGCCTTTCCAAAATACTGACAGTGGTACTGTTGTTCTGCTTTTCCCAACCGTGAGAATCAGCAGCTTCCTTCTTCATGTGCTGCTGTAGCTCAGTTTGTCTCGAGAGCATACCATATCTCTCACCCTGAGAGAGTGCTGTTTATTAACAACCTCAAAATGGACCTTATTTTAAAGCCATTTTGTTCTTCCTCCAGATCCAAAATGTCCAGGGGATGTGGATCTCCAAAGCGGTGATTGGGACATCAAGACGATTACCAGCTCACTGAAGTTTTATCTCAGGTATCACTGCAGGTCACACCTGCCCCAAGTGGGCAAAGGAGCTGGGGGCTGATCCAGGCAAAAAGCGGAGTGAACTGCCAGATGTTAACATCTGGCTGTTGGAAAGAGCAAAGAAGTGACAAAGTCTTTGGGAAGAGAAATGGATTTTTTCTTTTTTTATTATTTTTTGAGAAACAGGCTTGTTATAGAAACCCCACATCCCGTGGGGGAAGCTGTTTAAGTAATACCGTATAGGGGGGAGATGCCACCGGGAACCGGTGGTGCTGGAGGGCAAGGAGATTTGCCTGTTGGTCCTTCGAGAACAGTTGCAAGTGGGTCATGGTGCCCTGCCAGAGCTCAGTTTTCTTTCTGGTTATTGCAGGAACCTGTCTGAACCCGTCATGACCTACAAGCTCCACAAAGAGTTGGTCCTGGCTGCCAGTAAGTCCCGCTGCTGCCCTGCGATGGTCCTTAGCCCTGCTCTCCCCAACCAGTGCACATCAAAATCACTTGACAGAGCTCTGCAGCCCGACACTGGGGTGTCTGGCTGCTTCCCCCTGTAGAAAGAGGAGTGACCCTCTCTTTTGAGTGCTTAATTGTGCAAAGGAGGTGGTGGTATTTCTTCCCTTCTTTCCTTTGCTATTGCAGTGCTCTTCCTTCTAATGGTTTCATGCTCTTGGAGGGTCTGGAGAGCCAGGGGATGTCAGCTAACCTGAAATCAGCACAACTGTCCCTGAAGAATTGTTTCTCAATACTATTAATATTTTTATTTTAAAACCTGTGAGGGAACAGGATGTGCTGTTGCCATACAGATAGATAGGTGCTCCCTTTAGGTAGTGAAATTTGTCCTGGGATGTTGAATCCAAAGTGTCTACCAGTATGTGAAGGACATTTTTCTGCTGCAGTTCTTGGGACTGAGCCACAGCCAGTATTAATGGAGATTAGCCAAGTAACATGGGTATACTGACAGGAAATTGCCTGTTCTAAACCAGCCAGTCCTCGGCTGTCCTGTTGTTATGGCCATTTCAAATAAGCCACAATTATTCTGAACGGGCTGCATCCTCAGAGGGTGTTGAGAGCAAGCATGCTGAGATGGAGACGAGAGGGAGTTGGTCATCTCCCTCAGCATGGGAGTACTGGCATTTGGAAATTTGTGGCACACTCAGAAACATTTTAGCTTAAAGCATCCTTCCCATCACCATGCCTCCTTGAAGTCAACAGCGGGGTAGGAAAGCGCCCGCCTCTCCTCAGTTTGGACCTCTAGAGAATTAATAACACTTGTTCTCACTTTGCAAGGAAAATTTTCCACCACCTACTGATTGTGCTCAAACCCAAGATTTATTAGTTTCAGAACTGGTTAAACCAATGATGGCTGGGTATGTGCAAAACCATAGTCCCTTCCCTACCCTCCCTCAGAAACTTGCACCATTAAGCTTCCCAGCTACCAAGATCCCACACTATTCTTTTCACGCCGAGTATTTTATTGTTTCTTGATTATTTATGCTTCTGAGGGTGACCTCTTTGGGTCAGGGACTCCATTTTTTTCCCTGCAGGACATTTTACCATGTTGTTCACTGTTTCAGCTATCTGGGCTGATAAGATACCCGGCAGAGAGGCCGTGTGTTCCCCAGGTGTGCTGGTGCGCGGGGCGAGGGTGCGAAGGGGAGTACCTGGCCATGCCCAGCCTGTTTCCCCAGCTGTGCTCAGAGGCAGAGTGCAACCCTGAGCTCCCTTTCAAGCTTCATTTCTCCCTCTTTCCACTTCATTTTGTTTCTCACAATGATTACCCTGTTGCTATGTAATCTCACTTTCCTTCTGCTTCCCATCGCCGGGTTTGGCCAGCCGACCCTACGTTGCAGCAGGAACAGCTCCCATAGACTTTCTTTGGCTTTCTCTTTCTCTTATGTATTTACTTTGAAAGTGGTGGGCACAAACTTCTCATTGTGCTATTTCTTTCCAGAATCTGAGAACCTGGATTACAGGCTGGGAGCCATTCACGCTCTGGTCTATAAACTGCCTGACAAGAACAGAGAGATGTTAGAGCTCCTCATACAACACCTTGTTAAGTAAGCAGACCTTTTTCTGTAAAGCCAAAGTAAGAGGAATAATGGAATTAGCCGAACAAGTCTTTTTTTTGTGGCAGGTTTGCAAAATTGTATCCACCACAGTCCCCCTAGGAATTTACATTTGAACTGCACAAATGGTATGGTTATCCTTGCTACCCACTGCATTAAGTGATGCTTCTCTTTCTAATTGCCACTTTCATCCCCTTTCTTACAAGCAGGAAATAATTTTAAAATTAAAATACCCGCTGACAGCAGAGCTTTAAATTGTCACCTCTCACTCCAGTTAACAAGAATGTTACGTCTGGGGTTTGGGAACAGCTCTAGGACCTGTGCCCATGGGCTGAACGTGAAGCATGCTTTGGCTTTATCTCCAGCTCTATGGTTTCAATGTCCTGAGCCCTTAGAGCAGCACGAAGGCTTGAGCATGTCAGTCTCTGCTCTCATACAGGCATGTTGGATGATTGGTGGCACTGAGCAGCACTGCTTCCACGTGCTTCCGCCAGTGACCCACTGAAAAAGTCTGTTACTTGATGGTAATGGCACCAGCACTGCATTGGGAAATGGGTATTTTCCTGCCTCCTTGTCACACCGAACGCAAAGGCTCAGTGCGGAAGCTCTGCCCTCTCCACCCCAGGAAGGAGCAGGGGTGCAGCAGGGAGAGAGGCTTGTGACGAGCCATGCTGAAGCTCAAAAGCAAGGGAGCAATCTGTGTGCAGGTCAGGAAGGACCAGGGCTTGCAGAAGCAATGGCTTTTGTATGACAGGGCTTGCTCTGGACCTTTGGAGAAGACATTTTCAAAACCGGGCTGTTTCAGAAATAAGCAGGGCTGATCTGGGAGTGTCATGCTCTAACACTCGAAGGTGGGTGCTTGGCCCTTGGTGCCATGCCCCTCTTTGGGGCGAGAAGGGCTGGTTGGGGGATCCTGCCTGCCATCTGCTTCCAGCCTTCCACGCACGTTTGTGTGGGTTTTAGAAACCTTTCTGCATAAGTGGCAGAGCCGAGTGTGTTTGGTGTGCAGTCCAATTAAGCTAATGCCGTACTTGTGGTCATTCTGTTTATTCCTTAAAGTGTTTACGCTTAAATTCTGTTCCCTCTCCCCTTCGTGCTGACAGAAGCCTCTTTAACACCAGAGCTACAGGGCAAACCCAGAGTTCGTTACATGTCAGCATCAGTCTCTCTCCTCTGGTCCACTTCTGGAAACAGGTGGTGCCCACCTAGGTAGTTAATACTTCAGTCATCAACTGGTGCTGCTTCACAGGCTTGCACGTTCCTCCAGAGCTTGAAGACTGCTGGACAGAGCGAGCTCTGTTCTGTGAAAACGGTGGTTCCTTCAGAAGGAAGATGCTGTGTAGAGATTTATTGAAACCCTCCAGTGTGCTCCCTACATTCAGTCCTCCTCCTTCAGAGCCGAAAGTCAGTACTAGAGAAATAGGATATTCAATTTAAATGATTCCTTTTGTGTATGTGTTGCGCAGATGACTTTTGATTGCAGAGTTAAAGGAGGCGCTAGGAGTGGAAAGGGATCAAATAAAAATGCTGTCAGCATGTTGCTCTCCCAGACAGTTGTCCTAGCCAAACGTGCGTGTCATAGCGAGAGACGTGTTTTATCTCTGGTAGGATTGGGAAACAAATTCTGCTGAAACAAAATGAAGAAAATTGAATGACTGATTCTTACTGTGTCCTTTTTTATTGCTTGGAATAAGATCTGTTTCAAAAAAAACAAACCAAACCAAACCGTATTCCTTCTTTCCTTCCTCTCCGCAGCATATGTGAGCACAGCCGAGAGAATCTGATGTCACCGTCTAACATGGGGGTGATATTTGGACCTACGCTTATGCGAGCACAGGAGGACACTGTGGCAGCGATGATGAACATCAAGTTCCAAAACATAGTAGTTGAGATCCTCATCGAGCACTTTGGGAAGGTACAGGTGGCAGCCCCAGGAGCACCTCCACTCAGCTTCTGGCTGCTCCATCATGTTTGTGCAAACTGTTGCTGTGGCAACAATGTAGAGCTCTGGCTCCTTTTTCTGGAGTCTCCTTAGGGGCTGGGATTTTTTTATATAATATACTGTTCTGAAATGCTTCAGAAGGAAACAAAAAGTGTAGCAGATTTGTTCCTCACTGTTGCCTTTAGCTAGTTCCAAAGGAAACCCTGAGTCAAGGGATTTTTGCTTTTCTTTTTAAATAAGAGGAATCTTTTTTGAAAAAAAAAACCCACATTATTTTATGCCTGGACATTACAGGACTTTACACATTCCTTTGCTGAAGGCAGGAGCTAGACCAGACCGTAACTGATTTCAACGGGCACAGTCCAAGATGAGACACTATACAACTATTAATACAGGGAAAAAAACCCAAAGCAGACAAATATTGAAGGGTTGATGAAAATAATTCAGCAGTGCATACGATCTGTTCAGATGCAGGTTAGGGATGGCGTGGGCAGGTCTGGGGAGGGGAGCCGCTGCCTGGAGTGGAGGTGTCAGAGCAGACTCTGGCAAGCGGCCGGCGCCTGTTGTGTTGGGGCAGTGCTCTGCACGGGGCAGTGCGCCCTAGTGAGGCTCCAGCAGCAGTTCCCTTTCATGGGACCTCGCTGAATATTTTTGTCTGAAAGCATGGCCTAAATGCACAGTCTGGATTACTCTGCTGTGGTGGATGCTGAAGGCTCACATGTAGAGAACAGGTTTTTTTCATGTGGCAATTTGTCTCCTGATGGAAAGCAGAATATTCCACTGTCTTCTGTATTAGCACTTTCTCTGCGTGATATCTGATATAATGGCTCAGGGTGGCTGGAGGATGATAGAGCTGTATGTTAATACTTAAAAACTTGAGCAGCATTTGTGTTCAGATCAGCATAGCAGGGACCAGATTGCTTTCCTGTTAACAGCGCTAGGTTCAAAGGAGGGAGTTTGGTCCTTCAGCTTTTCATAATACTTTACATCACAGAGTGTCCAAATGATTTCTGATGTCTTAGAGGTAAGGAAGGTTTGAAGCCATCCTTTAAAGGATGTTGCTTGCTGTGAGGAAGATGGGGTAGCACTCCCTGCAAACAGAGCAGCACGTATGTGGAAGTGAAGCTCCCTTTTTGGGAAAGAAAGAGGAGGCCGAAGCTGAAAGAGCAAGATTCTTGCAAAAGTGGATGTGGAGTCAGAGCAACCAAACGGGGACCAGATGGGTGGCGTGGGAGTCAGTTGTGGTGCCAAGGACTGGAACCAGAGAAACGAGATGAAAGAGCTCAGAGTGACTTTTGAGTATCCACACGAGAAGCTCATGAAAATCACATGCCAGTCTCTTTGTAGGTCTCTGCAAATACTTTTAATAAGTTCCCACAGCAAAACAGTGAATCGTTTGTGTGTTGGGAATTAAATCTTTAATTAAGCCAGACATCGCTTTGCTTGCTTTTCATTTCTTTAGCAATAAGGTTAAGTTAGTAACATTTATTAGATTGAGCTTGTAAGTTCAGTGTCAGCGCTGAAAGTGTCTTCAGCTCACACATGAGCAAACATTCTAAATGAGTCTGGAGGAAGAGGAGGATATGGTTTATATAGTGCAATATGAAGATTCTAAGGACAAAGTAACTATTCATGAAGACTTTGTGATTCTTACTGTTTCCACAGCTTATATTTCAGTGCCATGGTTAAATTAAATAAGTTGATTGCTCTGGAAACACCTTCTTCAGTGTACGAACCTTCTAAATATGAGGGTCTGTCAATATCTTTGTACCTTCAAGTTGTTTAACTTGGATTTTCATTTAGAAGGCAGAAGCCAAGCAGAGGCTGCACCCACACCTTGCAAAGAGTAGTTTGCGGTGGGTTTTAGCAATGGTTTTCAAATGTTGAAAAGTATCTTGTGAAAACAGCAGTCTGTGGTACCTGTATAAGCATCCATGGGGAACTTAACACTTTTTTCTTTAAAAAACAGCATTGAACACTTGTCAATATATAGGAATGAGGTTGATGTTTCCAAAAAATTGCCCTGCTGCAGGTAAACCTTTGCTATTTTAATAATACATGAGCTACTGCTTTTAAATCAAGAGCTGTTAATGTCACAGCAAATTCCTCTGAATCCAGGCAGGGGGAACACACTGGACTATGTATTTTGGAGTGGAGAGAATGTACTGCCCCTGCAAAAGGGCAGAGCCCCTGTTGGCATTAAGCATCAGCAGCCACACCATGTCACCGAATGGGGAAAGAAAAGCAGCTGAAGTGACCAGATCAGGGTCTTTGCCCTAAATGCCCCGAGAGAACCGCACGGGCAGCTGCAGAGCGTGGCGTTCCTCCTCCCTTCATGCAGAGTGGGGCAGAGTAAGTCAGGAGCAAAGCCGGAGATCTTTGGGATCAAGAAGGTTAAAGTTGGGGGGTGTTTTTCTCTCGCATCCACCATCTTGATTTCCCAGTACTGCTCTTTGGCTGGGAGAAGAAAGAACATACGTTTGGTTTAAATTACAAAAATGGTGCACTTAATCAAATCAGAATGTTAATATCTTCATTTAAAAAATTTTCTGGGTGACACGATAAAATTGTTCTTCCATAACAAAGCTTGCATTGAGGGAGCGGTGACCCTGCTCGTTGGTGGGTCTGGCACCAGCTCTCATCCTCTGGGCTTGAGCTGTCTCCTGCCGACAGCTGGGAAGGGACCAGCTCCATGTTCTCCCAGGATGGGCAGCGCAGCCTCAGGTCTCAGTAGCCCGTGCCACCCTATCCACAGTAACTCACTCTTTAAAGCCTGATATAAATTCAATTAATATCCATGGGAAAAACACAAGAGCAGTTGGTTTTGGTCCTTAATGTGGTGTTTCAGATCGTCAGGAGACTGCCCAGAAGCTTAATTATTCTCAGCCCTCAAAAAAAGCATTGACATAAATAAGAACCTTTAAATAAACCAAACCAAATAGGTGCCATATGACCAGTGAGAAAAAGAGATAAAACTCTTTATCAGCATTGGTTTTATGCCAGTATTTCATCCAAGATAATTTCAGAGTGCCACACACTTCATTGTAAGCCAAGAGCTGGAGGGTTTTTTAGCGTTAAATCTAAAACAATGCGGTGGTTTGTTCGGGTGCTTTCTGTAGATTGTATCGCCTCGCTGGTGTGGAAAACTTGATGTTAATCAGAACCTGTCAGCTTCAAAGCTACCTTCATCTGCTCCAGGATAATTTGCTTCTACACATTATGTCTATATTTGTGATTTTGCTGCGTTAATTAGTTTAGCGCTGCAGTTGCCGCAGTAGGTGTGCAAGGTGCGGAGCAGGCAGCCTGTCTGTAGGAGAGCTCACGGCAGGACGCGTCTGTAGAACCAGAACTAAAGCATCAGCCCAGCTCCAGCCCCTCTCTAGCCCCGGCAGCTGGGGCTTTCCCGAGTGCTGCCGACCTTTCAGAGCGGCTGGTGGGCACCGCGCTGTCCCTCTCCGGAGAGGCTGGAGGAGCTGGGGGTCGCAGGGCTGCAAGGGCCCTGCCAGGCTCTCGTGGGCTGCGGCTGGTCGGGGTATTTTGGAGCAGCCCTAGCTTTTCCAGCCCTCCTGGGTCAGTCAGAGGTGTCTCGGGCCATAGATGGCTTCTGTGTCTGCTGGAGAGCAGAGAGGAGCAGGGCAGCCCTTGGCAAAGGCAGCGGGTGGCCGCTTGCCGTGCAGGAGCTGGGTCTGTGCTCCTGGCGTGGCTCAACCTCCTAACGCCATACTCTGCTGCAAGGTGCCTTTTAATGACACCAGGTTAACGAGGCGAGCCTCTGAGGATGTCATTCAACCTGGTGGGATGGGAGGGTCATCTAAACATGTCTGCCTTTACAGATCTACTCTGGCCCCCCAGAAGACACCACCGCCCCCCCGGTGCCTCCTCCCAGGGTAGCTGCCCGGCGGCACAAACCCATCACCATTTCCAAACGTCCTCTGAGGGAAAGACCTGTCTTCTTTGGTGCTTCTGTGGAAGAAAGTGGAGGTCAGTCCAGCTGTTCACTGATGCCTTACCTGCCTCTCACCCCTCCTGTTTCTTTTGACACCTTTCCAGCAGCAATGGAGATAACAATAGCAGGATTGCATTTCCCAGGCCGTGAACACGGCAGACAGTGAGTTCTGTTGTTCGGTGGGAAAGGAAAGCAAAAAAATACTCACACATAAGTTGCATCATCTCACAACTCAAACTCCATAGTGATTTATTTTTTCTGTTACTTGCAGCATTCTCTGTTAGCTGAACTAAGACTGGTTCTTGCGTGTGCGAAGCCCAGTGGAAAGGTTTTTCAGCTTCAGAGGCAAAAATACGAAGTGATGGAAATAAAACTGAGGAGCAGAGTTGGTGGGACGGGGGCGGGTGTGCCTGGGCTGGGGTGGCTGCGTGCTGCTGGAGGCTTGTCCTGCCACAGCGCATCAGTCCCAAGAGGGCCTGCAGGGCTGGCTCAGCCGCTGGCGATTTTACATCCAGAGCAAGAACACTGAAGCACTTTTTCAGGGCCCAGTGACAGTATTTTCTAGACCGAGTACAACTCTGCTGTTAAATTCATTTAATTGTAAGGAAATGTTAAGGCCCTTATTATCATGTCGAAGGGCACATCCATTTAAAATCATGTTTCTCTCTGCACCCAATTTGCTCTAATTGTCATTGCAAGCTGTGCCTTAGATCACATCATCACCAAAAGAGATGAGAAGTCTTTTTCTCTGTTACAGTTGTCAGAGCTTTGATGATGTTTTAGGCTTAATACTACAAGTGTACTTTTTGGCACTGGTAAAGCATGATTGATTCAAATTGCTCTTTAAAATCTCAAGACTGCTCACGTAGTTTTAGATGGCCTTGCATTTAAATGTTTCTTTGAACTGGGAGCAGAAGCATTAGCGTTTGACTGCCCCAAGGCTGCAGGGTGCAATTTCATAGCACTGCTTCTGCATCCCGTGCCTGGGTCTCTAGCACAGCAAGAGGGATGCAACAAATTATTTTTGGAGGGACATAGAAGCATGGTACAAAACTTCTCATGAGCGAGAGCACTGGAAATTTAAAAGAAGCCCATAAGTGTATTCTGTGATATTCAGCATTGTTTCAGTTTTCTTTATTCCTCAGCATTTGCGTGAGCCACTCGCTATTTGTGTTTTGCTCAGGGCGAGGGTCTGTCGATCCCCCACCGCATGCCGCAGGCGTGCTTGTCCCTCGCTACCGCAGGAGCTGTGCGGCGCTGGGCAGAGTTCTGCGCTGCCGCGGGGCAGAGGCTGCAACGCTGCCGCAGGGCAGAGACTGCGACGCCTCTGTGCTGCTTCCTAACCCGATGGCTGTCTGTCCCCTTGGCTCCGCAGCAGACCGGCACGGCCAGACCCCCAACGGCAGCAGCAGCATCGGCGCGGAGGTCCCCAAACCACTGCACCGCAGCCGCCTGCCCGCGCCCCGGCTGGGGGGAGACGAGCCGGGGCGTCCCCCCGTCGAAGGCCGGCCGGACCCACGTGCCGAGGCGGAGGTGGGGAAGCTGGTGGCCAGGCTGCAGGATGGAGGAGCGAAGCCGGCCGGCAAGGCTGCCAACGGGGTGGTGGCCAGCCCTGCCCTGAGGACCTCCACGCTCCAGGCCAGGAGACCGGCTCCCCGGCCGGGGATCTATGGCAGAGAGGGTGAGCGTGCGCCCGGGGCTGTGGCTCGTGCGGGGTCCGAGCTGAAGTGAGGCAGAAGGAGTGCTCTTCTCCCAGGGAGAGCTGGAGGCGCCCGAGCCAGCCCTCCCCGCTGCGCACCAGGGACAGCCAGAGCGGGTGGTGGGCTTCTCGCCTTGAGTCCTCTTGATGTAGCTCAGCAAGAGGGGTTGGGAGACCAGAATAGCGTGAGATGTGGGCACGGGCCCGCAGCCCGAGAGCGTGATACAGCCTTGGCGTCCTGAGTTGTCCCATTTTATTGCAGACAGTGGTAGTTTTGGTCTGCTGCTTACTGGGGGTGCAGCTGCCGCGGGGTTTCGGAGCAGCCTGCAGAGCCCAGTGCCGGTGAGGTGCCAGCACCGGTGCTGTGCCTCCTCTGGTGAGCCGGGCAGGTGGCAGCGGTGGCAGCTGAAGCAGGCTTTCTGCGTGGCAGCTGCGCCTCTGCCTACCCAGCCCTCGACCTAACTTAGTGAACTCATAAAATTCAGGCTTGAGTAGTAGTATAAACATCACTAAACCCAAAGCAATTTGTACCCCGTCTAACCAGCTGTAAGCACTCTGGATTGTCAGCGCTCTCCGCAGCAGAGATGAGGAAAATGGCAAAAGTGACTTTCACATTTTAATTTCTGATCATTTTTTCTGTCAGGCCCCCTGTGACAGGTTCTGGCTTACTGAGGCTTTACTGGCAATGTTTATTTCAACAGTTCAGCCATTGGTGTTAAATATAAATAATGATTATTATTTGTGTTCTAGTAAGCTTTGTACAGAAATTTATTACAGAAATAATTAGTTTGGGGCCAGCTGGCATCGTCCGTTTCAGTGGAGGAAGGCAGGTTGGCGTTTGTGTATCAGTGTGCCTGTAGACGTGCTCCCATGCAGTGCCAGGGAGCTGTTGGCGGGACAGCATTGCTGTAACAGCAGGTATTTGGTGCTGAGTTTTATAAAATACTCGAGACGATGGTCGTAATAAAAGATGTATTGCTCTCTGCAATTTGCCAGCTTTTCCTGTGCACTTTCCAGTGCTTTTCAGATGCTGTCATACCCTGACAGCTTCACAGTCCTGTATTTAGAAAATAAAAACAGGGCTGCATTCCTGATAAATGACTCCCATGTGCAACGGAGAGAAAGAAGAAAGGCCTGGCTGGGTAGCACTAACATCAAATTCATCTCACTGACACTACTGGCTTAATTTAAATTTGTCGCATAAATGGTAGGTGGAAATCTGCCTTTGTGAGAGTAAGATAGCTTTTAAAATTGGCTTATATGCCAACTGCATTTAGTGCTTCCAAGTTTTACAGTTTTGCATTATCACACATAGTGTGCTGACAGCATGTCCTGGAGACACAGCATAATAAAACTGGCTGTGTTGATCCTTGGACACATGCATACAGAAGAACACTTAAGTAGTAATAAAGTTATATTACGTCTGTGTTGATACTTGCAAGTCAGTGCTAGAATGCTGTATAGAGCTTTAATGCGCAGAGTTTGGGGATAATTTTGAAAAAGTGGAGAAACCAAGAAGAAGTATAGGCTGAAGGATTAGAAAACAGGCCTTTTGCTGAGAAATTCAAGTTACACAGCTTACCAAGGAGAAAATTTAGGATCAGAATTTAAAACTGCAAGTATGGAAGAGAGTTGCTAGCTCAAACTGGTGTTTGAGCTAGCACACCAGGGTGTAATAAGGTTCAGTAACTAAGGGGTTGACAAAGCCTTGGTTAAGTAGTTGCAGCAATTATTATCTTACCAAACAGAAAAACATCTTTGACTTATTTCTAATCAGAAACAGGACTCTCTAGCCATGGAAATGTCTAAACTGGAAGGGCAGAAACCCAGCCCTTAAGATGGTTTTGAGCCATATGAATGGCCAGATGAGAAGATCGCAAGGATTGCTGCCCTGCGGAAACGTGCCCTGGAGGTCCAGGCGCTGGAGGGAAGGTGTGGGGTCACCAGGGGTGTCAGGTAAATCTGGCACTTATTCACTGAACCCTTGAAGACTTTCAAGGGTTTGGTGAATAACGAGGTCAGCTGGATCTTGGGGAAGAAAAGCAGCCAAGGCAGGCGCTCCTGTGAGCAGAGCAGAAAGCTGGGAGAGAACAGGTAGTGCCACTGTCTGAGATAAAAGCTCGGAGAATCAGCAGCCCCCAACTGCAGGGATTGCCAATTTGTGCTGTTCCTCTCACTTTTGAAGAGCAGCATGGCACAGGTTTTGTTTAAGAAAACTTGTTCATTCCCAGGCAATATCATCTTTGCAATCAGCAGAGATAGAAAGTTTGTCATCACAGCATCAGCCCCTCTCTCTAGTGCCAGGAAGGCTGTGCTGGGACAGGCAGAATGGGAACTGCCTTTTCCTGGGGCTCTTTCCCTAAATTCTGGTTATTGGTTGCTGTCGAGGAGAGGATGTTGGGGTGGACAGATAGACAGACAGACAGAACTAAGCCCACTAAGTTGCACAGTGCCTCTTCATAAACATCTAGCCCTCCGCCAAAGCTTCGTACTCAGTGTTTGCAATCCTCAACCTTGCAGGCGAGTACGACGGTGTCCCTAAGCCACGATCCCATGGTGATAAACCCGTGATAATGCGTCCCCCCGTGAGACCTCCGGACCCACCGTGCAGGACTCCTGTCCCTCCGAGACTGGAGCAGAGGCCGGATCTGATAGCAGGAACAGCAGAAGAGATGCCTTCATCCGTGTAAGTCAGCAGTCCTCCGAGGCACACGGTACCCAGGATGGGGAGCTTGGCCCAAGGGAGCTGCCAGCACCCAGGGACTTGGGGAGTGTGCAGGGGGACTAGGTCAGCCCGGGCAGCAGGAGTAGGAGCTGGTGTCACCTGCCAGGAATTTTGGAAGAGGAGGAGGAGAAATACCGTGTTGGTTTCTAGTGCTGGTGGTGTACAATGGCTGGAGCCTGTGGACGTCCTCTTCAATATTGATGCAAGCATGGGTTTGAAGGTGATGTTGGACAAGCTGTGCAGAGGGCAGGGCCTGGGAGGGAAGCGTGGTCATAACAAAGGCAAACACACAGGAAAGGCAGGAAAAACAAAGCTCTGAACCTTCTCAAGTACAGCCCTGGGGCTGAGCTTTGTCCCGTCACCTTCTCTGCTGTTTTTCATGTTAGTGAAGCTGGAGAGCCCCTCCCTGCCTGGCTCTGAGCAAGCCTCTCAAATGAGATACTTCCCCGGGAAGGACAAGATCCAGCTTGGATCTCTCATAGGGAAATTGGATGCAGTTCAGCTTCATCATCAGATTTCTTTCAGATTTTAAAGAGACAGAATTCCCATCTCTTTCAATGGGAATTAAAAAAAAAAGAAAAAAGGGTGACTAAATACCCAGGGGTCTCAGCCCAGCATCCAGGACCGGTTGGTCGGGAGGCTGTAACCTGGGTGCTGCTGCGGAGTTTGCTGCTGCTGCGCGTCCAGCAAAGATGTGCATTTCGTTCCCCTGCCATCCGAGCAGGGCAGCACCCCACGTCTGTGCTAACGCCCCTCACCCGGTGCTCTGCCACCGCGCCGCAGCCCTGGGGTGTGCGGGGGCCACCCCGCGGGGCCTCACCCTGCCCATAGTGACACGAGGTGCAAAAACATTTGTCATGAACTGAAGTGCCTCTGTACTGTGGAAGCCATGCAGCCAGCCGGTGACCAACTCCGGCAGTGGTCCTGGGGGAAGCGCCTGCCATGGGAGAGCTCCCGGGTTCACTCTGTGTGGGCCCCTGCTCTCTGCGGAGACCCCCCAATAAAGCCGCGTTGCGCAGATGATCAAAGTCCTGCCTTTTCACTCCTTAGCCCAGCAAAGGTGCCGTGAGGTTCAGCTCTGCACCTGCAGGGCAGGAACAGGCCTTGTCTTTGCTCTCTTGGATCACTTGTTAAAACTTTTCTTTCTGTGAGGACAGTTGAAAGCTAAATATGAAGCAGGCAAAAACTGAAGGAGAGGTTGTAAAAAGTCATGGTTGCAGGTTTATAAACCAGTGTGTAGGATTATAAGCAAGATCATGGAAATAATCATTCTAGTTAGATAAAGGCTGCCTGGCCAGGGCGGTGTGAAGGCAGAGGGGAATGGAGCTGGCAGCACAAGGAGCTGCCTCAACAGAAAAGACATCATTAGAAGATGATTGTCTTCAGTGTCTACTAATGCTACTCTTCTTTTCCCTGGCACAGATGTGATCTAATTAGCAAATTGCCTTATCGGATAACTGGAGTGACCTCTCTTGTTCTCTTTGCAGAGTGGCCTCTAGGACAAAGTTCTTTGAGACAGCTTCCCGAAGAACAAGCAAGTAAGCCTGGCACTGGGAAGTTGGCATGTAAATAAAAGCAGCCCTGCTGCGTAGGGTGCTCCCTCTGAAGCAGAGTGAGTCACCTCGGGAAGCCCCAGCCCCAACCTTTCTTGCCTCTCATACTTGTGGGCAGAAGATGGGTCTCAGCTAAAATGCTGGAACTAAACAAAGAGTACAAAGTGTAAAATGTGAATCCAGATACAGACTTGATAAGTTAAATGTAAATCTGCTAAGTAATAAACACACCTATGGATTCCTTTTATCATGTGTGTGAATCTAAGTCAACGTAATGCACTTTGTACTTGCTCCTCAGCCTTTGCAAAGAGCAGAGATAAGATCATGGGAGAGTTGAGGAGGGCTGTTTAGATCGCAGCAGCTGATCAGAGATGTGAGACCAAAGAGTGAATGGCCCTACACACAACTTGTCTGCGGGCATAGCTCAACCGCAGAGAGGTACGGTGTGATGAAGCGATAGCTTGGGCACCGAAGCCTTCGGGCTAGACTGGGATGGCAGGGCTTTGAATTGCAAGCATTGTGCTTTGTGGAAGCAGATTTCATTTCTAATAATAGCTGCTCAAATAAGCTTCAGCTTCCTGCTTTTAAAGATCACCAGCCTCTGCCAAAAGCGCGAGCAGGTTTGCATGTAAGTCTGTTAAATGTTGTCTGCTAGTGTTGCCAGTGAGTTCACTTGTTACATCGAAAAATATATCCCTGACCCAACTGTTACCCGGCCCTGTATTTAGGTTTATGGATCTGCGTTTGAGCTTGCTTAAGGCATTAATTTATTTTTTCTGTATTCTTCTCCTTCCTTATATACAGTTCTTCATCACCACAAGGCAGGATCCCAGGTGATGAGAGCTGAGGCTAAAGGTACGTGTTTATGACAATAAACCAAAAGCACACGTGTAACATAACATAAACTCAGCGTTTATAGGGTGGGGAGAGTCCAGTGGAGGCAATGGGAATCTCAACAGAAAGATGAGGAGAAATGTCCTTTCTGTAAGAGACCCTTACAGAAGGAAAGATAATGACTGGAGGTGGGCCATGCTCTTTGTTGGGGGTGTTAGTATGGCAGGGTGGAGTAAATCAGCCTGCTCTGCTCTTCCTGAGCCTCCTTGCTGCAGCGCTCAGGGTAAGTGTGAAAGCTATGCAAACAGCGGTGCTGAGATCTGGGCTTGCTCTGATTGTGGTTTTGCCATCGCTGATGAATTTACATTGCTGCATAGAGCATGCTTGTTTTCTTCTTCCAGACTTTGTAACCACCTCAACCCAGCTAGACCCAGGAGATTTTCTGTGCCTGTGAAACAGATGTGTCACAGCTAAGACTTTCCCAGTTCCAGTGCCCCTGGAGAGCAGCTATCTTACCGGACGATAATTTCAGAGCATGCTGTCACAAGTGGCTCAAGAAATTAGAAGAGAGGGAGATAACATTGGAGAGAAGACCCTACCCACACGTTTGTGTTGAACTATTCCCAGTCCTTCCGCCACTCCTCTCTGTGCAAGCTGTGAAGGATGCTCATGTGTGCCCGTGCAGGTGACCGGCTGTGTTTGCAGGGCTGGGCGAGCACCGACGGGCTGTGGAAGGGACAGCGGAGGATGGGAGCAGCCGTTTACCTGCTCACTTTTTGGGAAATGCGCCTTGGCAAGGCTGACCATGGACAGACATTGGAGTCAAAACGCAAGGGGCTGACTCCCCATGCTTGGATGCAAGGGTAGAATGACTGGAGTTTGGGTTGGCCACCCCTTGCCATGAGAAGCTCCTTCCTTTATGTTATGTTTTCCTCGCTCATTAAGCTATAGTGTGTTTTTCAGTGTGTAAGGAGAGCAGTGTATGTTATGGGAAACACTGCTTGTGCTAAGGCAGGCAGGACAGGAATTTGGGGGACCATCGTGCTTAGCTCTGCGGGATGGCTCTTCATCTTCTCCCTGGCATAAGCATGCCCCTGTCCTGGGAAACCGCACTGGCAGACGCGGCTGTGCCAGGGGACTTTGACTGAGCAGGGACGCATCCCCTGCCTGCGGGTCGGCTTTCTGGGCAGCCCCGGTCTTGTCAGCAGCCTCCAAGAGTGCAGCTGGGAGAAGGAGGGGGCAAGTTCTTCTCCTCCTCCTCCTCCCATGTGAGCCACTGTCCCACCAGATCTGCTTCCCACAGGCCCCCCAAGAAGTTTCTGTCTTGGGGTTATTCTGGTGGGCCAGCACAGAGGTGGCGAGGAACTGAAACTCGGTGAATATGGGTCAAAGCCCACCTTTTTTCTAAGAGGCACCCAGTTTCTTGTTTGCTTGTTACATTAATTTCCAATCCAAGAGATGTCCATCTCTTTTCCTCAGCAGCAGCCGTGTAGATGATGCCCTTTAGTCTGAAAGGTTTCTCCTAGCCAAGACCGCCCCTAGTACCCCTCTTAACAGTAGAGGCTTATTTGTGGTACCAGCTGACACTAGGGCTCAGTTCCTGAGCTGTAGCATTTACCTGTAAATAGGCGACGAGCAGCTTCCCTGCTTCCTCTCACCAGCCCAAAGGCAGCTTCCCTGTTTTGAATGATTTTCCTTGGGTGCTGGGAGCATTCCCAAACCAGTGGCCAAACATCCCCATTTGCTGCTTCCCGGTAGCTCCCTCCTCTTGAGCGCGCTTTGTGTCCTGCCTGGTGTGGGTTTGCTGGTGGGATGCTGCCGTGGTCCTTCCCATGCTGTCTCCGGACACTTGCCTTGTGTGTGCATCTAGCGCCTGTCTGCTTTATTGCTGAATGTAATTCTGGCGTTCACTGTACACACATGTGTCGTGTCAATGGTGCTTCTGCTCCCTCGGGCTTTGGCAGTGCCCCAGCTGCTCGTTCCTCTACTCCTGCTTTGAGCAGTGGCACATTAAAGTGGCTTTAAAAAAAAAACAAACAAACCAACCAGTGATATCAACACCTAGACTGTATTACGCACACTGGCATCTCAGGGCTTTTGAAAGCTATGGTGAGCCCTTTCTGCTGCACCCTCTTGCGAGCGTCCGGGAGGTGTGAGCAGCACTGAAACAGCACATCATGTTTTTCTGATCAGGTATCTAAGAGAGCAGGTAAGGCTGTGAGCCAGTGAGTCTGAAGGAGGCAGAGGTGCCCTGACCAGCCCAGAATGGCTGTGATTGCTGGGAAAGCCTCTCCAGCAGCCAGGCAGTGGAGGCCCCTGGTCTCCTGCTGCAGGCAGGCACTGGTGCCCGAGCTTGCCCTTTGGTGGCTTTATCACCTCTTGGGGTGGCTGTCCTGGAGGTATAAGGTCAGTGGTTCCTCCACAGAAGTCCAACGTTTCCCAAAATGCCTTTCCCTCCTGGGGCTGTGCATTGAGGACCCCTCAAGGCTGTCGGTTTGGGAAGCACCCGGCCTTCCACGGACACTGGTGCCACATGGTGGCACTCCCCATGCTGCATGTGGACACTGCACAGTGCTGGCACCCACAGTACCCATCCCGTTGGAATCAGTGGCTGTTGCATCCCCCACACTGCTCGTGTACAGTCAGCCTCATGCTCGCTGCCCATCGCAGATCCTGCGGGACAGAGCTGGGGTCCGTGGGAAGAAAGAAATCCAAGGGAGTTTGGTTTTAAGCCTGACATTGTGAACAATGGAAGGGAGCAGCTTATTAGAAATGTATTTCATTGTGTCATTTTAAAGTCATTTGTCATATGTGTGTCTGTGCTGGTTTTTCCTCCTCTGTACACGCAGCTGAACGCTGGGGACCAACAGTGGAGCGGTGGTTTGGTTGTGCTGGTGGAGGGCTGTGGGGCACAAGCCCTGCTGCCAGCGCCACTGGAGTGACACAGCTGGGAACAGGGGATTCACCCTGTGCAGCGCAGCAGGGCCCCCACACATCAGCCATCGGAGCCGTTTTGTCATGTTAAAAGCGTAGATTACTTCAAGTGTTTATAAAGTTTCCATGAAGTAAAAAAAGAAGAGTCCAAGTATGTTTTTTTCTTCTTTAAGCAATGCCCCAGTGTTGCACATGCTGTAGCCATCCTCTGCTGCGCAGATCCCACTGCTCAGGTCCCACGGGTAGCGCAGGACCCATCCCAGCACCCGGGGGACGCAGCCAACCCGCCCCGTGCATAGCCAGGGCACGCGGTCGTGGCTCTGGGGGGTGGGTTTGCACAGGGGTGGGTTGTTCTGCCTGTAGAGAGGCATGTTTGACACTATGTGTTTTTTAAATGTTTTCTCATTTTTAACTTAAGCTGCCTGATTCCTGTTCAGCTGCCTGTCAGCATAAACACCTTTCTACTTATTCATGATCATTGCAGACACAACACCGGCTTCTATCCAGCATCTTTTTCCCCTCCTCACATCTGTTTTCCCATCCCTCTCAACTCTGACGTTGTGCACCAGCATTTGCTTTTCAGGCTTCTTGCTTTTATTTAATGAACAGACCTCTCACAGGAGAAAACAGTGTTCTGTCTTAAATGGGAGTCTTGCAGCCTGATTTTGGGCCTGAATTTATGGAGAAGTGCCCGACTGAGGTGACCGCACAGGAGGTCACAGCAGCGCGCGAGGGGCCAGAAGAGGGAAGGTGTTCCCAGGGGAAGCGTGGGGTGGGCGAGCTGCCCCCGCCGCTCGGCAGCCTGCACACTCTGCTGCCCTCCCCAAAGAGGAGATACTGCCTCTTTCCACAAGATTTCCTAAATATACCGTCCGCTTCTTTGTTGAGGGTTGTTTTGTTTTGTTGTTTACCCTAATAATGTGGATGGAAAAGGCTGCAGCTCAGGAATCGCTCCAGCAGTTTGAGATGAATGAATGAAGCTCTGGTGCCTCTGAGGGTCTTCAGGTGAAGACAGGGGGGTGTTCTTACTTACACCCTTTTTAGGATGCCAGTTGCTGTGTTCTTCTCAGTATCCTTGCTGCGATTATTGTGTACCATCCCAGCCCTGGTTCAAGGGTGCTGAGCTTTGCGGCATGAGCTCCAGGTTTGCAGACTTGGGGCAGGTCTGTGCCTTGCCCCCGCTCCGGGCCTCTGAGCAAGCGCCCGGCTGGGCACCGTCCCCGCCGAGCACCGTCCTGCCTTCCCGTTCCCCATCCAGCCTTGCAGCGTGGGGCCTGAGACCCCACTTACAGCAGCGGGAGCAGTCCCCAGCAGCAGCACACAGTGCTTCATGGCTCCCCCGAGGGACAGCTGGACATGAGGTGCCCGTCCCCCGCAGCACCCTGAAACCACCACATCCTTCTTCCAGCCTCAGGCATCGCTGGTGCCTCTGCACCATCCGCCGCAGGGAGCAGGAATGGAAAAGGAGTCCCCGAAGCACCTTCCCCACAGTGCACGATTTACTGCACTTGGTGCATTTTGACAGTCTTTGCCTTTCTTCTCTTGCCAAAGGATAAAATCACTCTCCTGGCAGGCAGCGCGGGTGAAATGCTGGTTTCTTCATAGCCATGCTCTGCTGTTAGCGGTGGGCGAGTGCTGGCCAAATCGCACAGTTCATGCATGAGCCTCATGGCATGCAACATGCAATGCTTCCTTTGCTCCCTTTTTGTTTTTCCCCGTCTCTTCAGCTGGAAAGACTAATCCTAATAAAGTAAGCTGGCAAGAGCCTGCAGTCCCGATCAAATTACTGCAGCACCCGACAGGCCGGGGAGCCTGGCAGAGAACGCCTCCGCAGCTCCTCCAGCCTGATGTGCAGCGCGTTACAGCGTGAGCGCTCGCAGGGTCGGAGGGTGAAACCGCTCCCTCGCAAGGGCTCGGATGACATCTGTCATTAGGAGAGCTCAGCCCGTAGGTGTCTGCTCAAGGATCGGCACGGCCGTGGGGTGCATCTTCTGGCATGGGGCAGGAGAGGGGCCGGGGAGGGCAGGAGCAGGCTGGGAGCTCCGGCTGGCACTGGGACATCGCCTGGAGATGACAACATGTGTGTCTGTGTCCTTTTATAAATTAACCTAATCCCATCTTAACCACAGCTTGGTTTTCATTAACCCCCCGAGCAAGAATACAGGCTGCAAGATCTCATGTCTTTCATGATTAGAAACCTTCTCCTGATTTTAATCTGGGGAGTACGTGGGGTGTTATTGCTGAGTTACCTTCAGGCTACTGCAGGACGGGGCGCAGGTTTGTCAGCAACAGGGAAATGGTGACAGCGAGATGGGACCTGGGTCGTGTGCCGGGAGTGGTGCAGGATGCAGGGGAAGGCTGAATAAAGCGTGCAGGGGTGGGTGGGCATGGGAGCAGCCCCCACCTGCCCTTCCATCACCAGGCGAGCCACTTGTCCAGGTCTCGCTGCGGCTGCGGTACCGACCTGTGCCCAAAGGGTCCGTCGCAGCCGCAGCTGCCACCGTGGGCACCGCGGGGCTGGCAGAAAATCTCACTGCATGATTCAGCCGGAGCCGCTCGGGCTCTGGGCTTGCTGGTTAAGTATAAAATGCTTCAAACCCAGAACTAACAACAGATCCTTGTTAAAGCTGGAAAAAACAAACGGCAGCATCGTGGAGCAGCGGCTGCCCCTCGGGGGAGGTGGCAGTGGGTGCAGCCCCACGCATGACACCCACCACCGGGCACCTGCCAGGGGCACATCCCACCCTGCTCCAGTGCCTGGGACCATCCCCCGCCTGGGGCAGACACGGGGTCCCGATGCCCAGGTAGCACCAGCTGAAACAGCAGCTTGAGGGCTTTTTTCTTTTTTTCTTTTTTTCCTGGCTCCTTGTTTCTCTGAAGTTTCCTTTTGGGTTTGTAATTTTTCCAGGCATGGATGCCTTGAAAACGACAGTGTTTCAGGGAAACAAACTGTTTTCTTTTCTATTAGCCCTTGTAGTAAATGATTACAGATTGGAACCAGCACCAAGGCACTATCCCAACAATTCTGGTGTCCCAACCCACAGGTGCAGGGTTTGCTTTCTTAAGGAAAACGTTTTGATTTCATTTGAGCAAGAAAAATATTTTCCAGCATAAGTAAAACTTTGCTGTTTTTTACACAGAGAAAAGATACCAAAACAAGGTTTCAAAGCTTGAGACTGGGCCTCAGTGAGGACTTCCCAGAGGAAGAATTTGGAGAGGTTAAAGACACACTTCAGTAGACACATCTATATGATAAATTTAGAATTGAAATGTACTTAGTGGAGCACTGACATCTTAAATTTATGTGCTGCACAGAGAGCCATAAAGGCACAAGAATCCACCCACGCAGGACTTCTTGCAAGATCAGAGTCTTAGTTTTAAGCTCCATAATTCTCTCTGGCCCAGCCCGCTCCACAATTAACCAGCTGAATGCTCTGATTTAAGACCGGCTTTCTACACTGGACGTTTTCTTGGCAACCGTCAGGAGCATTACTTGGCCTATACATCCATAAATCAAGAGTCGGGCCACCAAAAAAAATCCTGCGATTGGCTTAAAAAAATCAGGAGATGCTTTGATCCAGTAAAAGCTGTGATATTTTCTATTTTCCTTATATTTTCAGAAGTTTATGGAAGAAGTGCTTTCACAGCCTCCATCGGAATCTGTGAGAGAGCTCCTAAAAGGCAGAAGTTCTGAAGATTCTTGGAATCATATATAAACCGCTGCCATTCCCATGGNCCCCAGGTCTGGCATCCTTTGCTCTGCTTCCTGCTCACCCTGCTCCCTCCCCGGTGCCTCGGCCCTGTGGCTCATCCCAGCACCGTGCTGCCGCGCCGTGCCCCTGCGGTCGCTCTGCTCTGGCAGGGACAGGACACGGGGCACGCAGAGCCCTGCTCGCCCTCTCCTTGGCATCTACCCACTGACAGCAGTGGGAGGTGGCAGCAATTTTGGGTAAGGAGCAAACCCCAGAGTTGGCTGACATTCCTCATGTCAAGAGCACACAAGTCGGCGTGACCCCAGCTGAGGTCCGCGGCTGCTGCGTGAGCCGCCGGAGCCCAGCGCACACGGAGGGCAGAGCGGCTCCCGGCGCCTCTCCCGGCTGTGCACGGCGCTGTTTGCTCAAGTCAGGCGGGACGCAGGAGGTGCCAAGTGTGCCAAGATACGAACTTCAGCAGGAGCGAGAAACAGGCAACCCCTGTCGTGGAACAGCCAAGTTTCTGGTGGCTCGAGCATCCCTCCAGTGAAGCAGCCGTGCCTGCTCCGCACTGGATGCTCCTCGCCCAGTGCACCACGTACTGGTGCTACTGATGGGATCTTCTGAGAGGTAACGCCACGTGCAAGCAGCCCCTGCCCCTTCCCTGCTGCTCCCTGGGCAGGGATGGGGTGAGCTGCAGGGGCGGTCAGGAGCTGCCCCGCAGAAAAGGCAGGTATAAAAGAGGAGCCAGAGCCCGGGTGTCCCCCCAGGAGCTGCCAGCCCGCGGGCTGCTGCAGCTGGACCGGGCAGGACACGTGTCTCCTCGTCAGAGAGATGGCTGCGCGGCCAACCTGATGACTTTGTCCCAGCTCAGCAGCGTGTGCTGCCAGTGCATGCTGCCAGTGTCCTTACCCAGCTCCACGCTTTTCTGACTGTTAGGAGGATTTCTGTGTGAAGCTGGTGTGTGCACACATAGCAAAAAAAAAAAAACCAAAAAAACAAACAACCCCCCCAAAAGCCTTGTAGCAGAGGCTTGGCATGGACAGCATCTTGCTGCACTCCCACCCCGGCTGTGAGCTGCTCCCCTGCTGAAACCTGCACCGTAAAGCACTTCGTGGTGCTCCCACAGGGGTGCGGGCTGCGCTGAGCAAACTGCTGAGCCGGGCAAGAGGGGAGCAGCGAGCTGCAGGAGCCCATCGCCGCCTGCGCCTGGGTCTTGGGCACTGCCGGGGGCTCTGCCGCAGCACTGATCACAGCCCGGGTACCGGAGCGGGGCGGTGGGATGGCCGCAGCTGAGCTCCAGGTGAAGCTTGGGGTTTTAATTAGCCTGTCCCGGAGGGAGCTGCAAAAACTTGTTATGCAAATTGGAGAAACTATACTAAATTTAAAGGACTTTCATAATAACCAATGAATTTGCTCATTACAAGGCCCTGTGGCCTCAGGCACACCATCCCATTCAGCTTCTCTCAGCTGGGAGTCCTTTACCACCCGGGTTTGTCCACACAGCAGTCTGGGGCCATTGTCTGCAATTGCTTTCGTTAAATAGACCATAGGCAGTTTGAGATCTGTGGAAAGCTAATGTCCTGGTGGCTCCTGGTCCTACTTCTGGTCTTTGACTGGGCTAAATAAGTGCTGTAAGATATCATCAGTCTCAGGACAGTTTGATGGATGGATTCTGCACCCTTCATGCGCTGCAGAGGCACGGCACCTGCGTGGCCTGGGCTGCGCGCACTGGCACCAACCTGCCGGCCGGCACGGCTCTGCTCCCACACCGCTCACCGAGCCCGGTTTGGCGAGGGGGACGGAGGGGCTGCCTGGGCCAGCGGGGACAGAGATGGTGGCCGCAGCGCGCTGGGGGTTCCCCGCGGCTGGAATGGGTTCGGGCTGTGCTGCTGAATGAGGTCTATCCACATCTCCTGACATAACCCAGCGTGCAGAGCATCTCCTTCCACCACCCTCATTCTGGTGCAGCCTTAGAGGGTCAGTGCAGCCCAAACCCTGATACAACTGGAAGGCATACAGGGAAATGGTTGCCAGTGCAGCTGTGTCAGTGTGCGCAGCGCTCCCAGGGCCCCCGGGGAGGTAAAGCCCTATTGAAATGTGTGTTTAAAGCAACTCATTATCGTTCCAGGAAATGGAACAATTTTTCTGTTTTAAAAAATTTCCCACTGGCTGTTCTAAGGACAAAGGCAAGCAAACGGCTTTAAAGCACGGAGCCATTTTAGGGCTGCTTGACATGAGATGTTTTCAGCAGAAAAAAAAAAAAAAATAAAGGCAAAAAAAGCAAGCCTTATTCCTCACTTGGCCTCTGCTGTTCGATCCCGTCCTGCAGCAGATGGGCCCCCTGCCAGGCACAGCCTGC
Organism: Anarhynchus alexandrinus; assembly: GCA_008711295.1. Classification (NCBI taxonomy): domain Eukaryota; kingdom Metazoa; phylum Chordata; class Aves; order Charadriiformes; family Charadriidae; genus Anarhynchus; species Anarhynchus alexandrinus. Next base: position 1,083,646 of record VUYV01000006.1, on the reverse strand, counting down.
TGCTCCCCGCTGCTTCACGGGGAGACGCAGCCCCTGATGGAGTCTTTCAGAAAAGGTCCCGCTGCATTCGTTATCGCAAAGGTCCAGAAAGGGCTCCCGGCAGCCTGCCTGGGACAGGGGCTATTTGCTACCCGGGCCAGGAGGGTTAGGGCTAGCGGTCTGCAGAGACCTACAGAAAAATGTACCTGGCAGGGTGAAGTGGAGCTCTGCAGCCCTCTTAGACCTCCCAGCAAGTCCTCTTCCCTGCTGAAAAGTGTTGCTTTTTCTAAATTGGTTAATGTGGCTATTAAGTGGGTTTCTGCTCCAGAGCAAGAGCGCTGCCAAAGACAGATCACTAGTCCCGAGTGTTTGTCCCTTCCCCCTGGAGGGTGGGCTGCCCTGAGCCCCCCGAGCCTCCCGTCCCCGCCAGGATGGAGGGCTGGGGCAGCTCTCCCCTGGGCCAGGGGACCATGGCTTCACCTGGCAGGAGCTGTGCATCCCGCATCCCTTTGGGCTGCCCGAGCCCTGGTCTGCCTGCGCAGCAGGTTGGGGGGCCTTGGACTTTGCTCTCCTGCAGTCACAGCAGAGATGGAGACACCCGAGCACCACCCACTGCCCTGAGGACAACCGGAAGAGCCCAACGGTGCCCTGCTCGTGGTCCCCGGCCTGGTAGGGCCCTGGAAGATGTTGGCTGAACCCATCCTGGACTTGCACACCATGATTACCTTCTTCTCCCTCACGGTAGCTGGACTTTCTTTGGAGAGATTGGTGCCGTTCAGTTGGAGAGCAGAGGCTTCTCCAAGGGCTTCTCTCAGCACAAGCACCGGCACAGCGCCGGCGAGGCGGCAGTCCCTGGCTCTGCCAGCCCGCACAGCTCACGCGCTGTTAGAAACCATAAGGGGGATCAGCAGCGTCCATGTGATCTGTAGGTCACGGTGAACATGGTGGCAGATGGATGCACGATGTGCAGCAGAAATGGCTGGAGCATAACAGAGCAAAACTAGTTCAGATGAAGCGAACTTGCCCTTTTTGGCCAGACCCAATCCTCTGCAGACACTCAGACTAATGTCCTTACTGTCCTCATACAGCAAATACTGTGCAAGCCACACAAGGCTGGAGCCCATTAAAGGGACAGAGGCGGCGTAAGACTGGGAGATGAGCAGCCACGTGAAGGACAGCCTGTCACCCCACTTCATGTTGGACTGGTGGCTCCTCAGTGTCCTAGGGGACACTGGTGGCCAGGTAAAAGTGTGATGGGGGACACAGGGACTAACAGGTTGCCAGGCATCTGAGACGGCACCGCAGCCCGTGAACGGTGGTGGATTTTTCAATGTCAATTAAGGGTGAATTTTGAAAATAACACATTCATTTTTAACGGTGACTCAAATAGAGGGACAGGAACAGATTCTCTGCAGATGACTAAGCATGACACTACTCCACATGGGCAAGGCTTTTTGTACTACTAAGTACATTGTGCTTTCAGCTTGTGGGGTATTGGTACGTGTACCACTGCTGTGCAATTACACACTAGACATTGCCAGCTATTTGTGGACTGATGAGGTATTATTTTTTTCCGAGCTCTTTAGTTTGTCTCACAATGAATAAAATCTTGACCCTGTGCAGTATACACATCTGTGCCTTGAATTAAAAAGTGGGCTGATAAGCAGTCTTTTTTATTACTTGGGGAGCACAGGTCAATTTTATAAAGAAGTTCCAGCAGAACGGATTTACAATTGCTCATAAAGATACTGAAAACAACAACAAAAGGAGGAGGACACTGGCCTTTATTAGCTCCTTGCTTTGAGAAATACATTAATCAAATGAAATTCAATTTAAAAGACCCAAAGAGGCATAGATGAAAGGATTAGTCAATTGATGTGTAAATGAATTAACAGTTCAGACATGTGATTAATAGCAAACTCTGACTGTGAAAAACAGCCTATGAACGACCCAACATACAGCCTCGACCACTGAAAAATGACCCACTTATTCCCGGCATCTTCAATAGCTAATGTTCGTCACACCAGATAACGTTTTTCATGCACATAACTGAAATGAAAGCCAAATACACGCATTGTGCAGTGTTCCAACAAACGAGATTTTGTCTTTATCGTACTTAGAACAACAACAGATTTTAAGATTCCAAAAAGAGCTGAACACCAAGCGTGAGGGTCTGCCCCGTGGCACAGCACAGGCTGAGGGCTCGCATGGGAACCAAGCACGGACCAAAACAGTCAAAAAGTGAATATTTCAGTTTCCCCTAGCGTAGTGTAATTGTGTTTGTCTTTAGCCTGGATGCCAGACAGAGTCCTCTTTTTGGTTATGAGAATAAATGTCCTTCAGTCCCATCCGGTGGTCGCTGAGTCATGGTCATCTCCTGGGCATCCTCCACTGCATCTCACTGGCCAAGGCAGCGGATGTCACTGCTCTCCAGTCTCAATGACGTTGTAACATAGTAGGTCTCTATTTTCCTTATTCAATGTAGCCAGTTCCAATTTAAAAAAGAAGAGGAGTGGCAACAAGCCAACTAACATCCTTCTCTAGAAGCAGAATTTGGCCTCAGATGCTATTAATTTAGGCAAAATACTGCCATTTCTAAAAGGTGACTGAAAAAGACTAGTGTTGCAACTGTAATACAATTGCAGCCGCGACAAAACGATACAAGGATGCTTTGACCTCACTGCACGTCTTGCAAAGGACAAAGGTTCGCAACGCAGCAGCAAAGTCCCACCGAGACAGGGCAACGGCTTTTTCCACGTCACACCTAAGAACCTGTAGGCTTAGCCCTCGCCTTGGAACCGCTCGCCTTGGAACTAGGCCTAGGGAAATAACCACATTGGTGTACCTGGAAGTCTCGCTGCCCATTCTGTAGGCTACTTGTTCTTTTCCTCTCAGTAATCCTGCGGTGTTTGCTTCAGGCCTTGACTCAGCTATGGTGAAACAAGCAACTGCAGAGACATTATGCTTTGATACTTTCATGAATATAGCTGTGGGCTGGGAGTCCTCCCCAGGCAAAAAGGCACCAGCAATGAGCTTTTTGGCTTATTACAAAGAAAACAAAATATATCAATATAGAGAACTCTTTTTATTACAGAAACATGTTAACAAATAAAAACAGCATTAAATTGCCACAGAACACAAAATACCCGGCACAGAGAGCAGCTTATTATAAATTTGCTGTGGCTTTATGCGCGGCGCAGATATTTACTTTTCGAATCACGAGTGCAGGTTCCCCTGCCATTTTAAAAGGCAATGAGCAGCAGTCCCTCCGTGCTGCCTGGGAGCAGGTGAGTGAGCGTAGGTGGGCGCCGGGGGGTGGGGGCTGCAGCCTGCACCGTTCTCCTCCAGCCCCACTCCGTTCCCCCAGGAACAGGCTGGAGCATCCTGCAGCAGGTTTGCGTCCCCGCTGCCCCGGGGCGGCAGGCGCGGTGCCAGCCCTGCGGCGCGGTACCCGCTGCCTGTCCCCCTGCCACACGGGCACCTCGCGTGGCTGCCGGTTTCCAGGTACTCTGTCCCTTGATAGCGGGCACCAGGACGCGATGGTGCAGAGCACGACTCGGCCAGTCGTTATGGTACAAGAAAGGGTTTCTGTGCCTCTAAAAGTCTACTTCGAAACAGCTAGAAAACAGCTACCGCTCTACAATTCCAGGATTCTGCCCTAAAGTGCAAGGACACTTTGTGCAGTCAAAGATGGCAGAAATAAAGGACACTCTGTTGTCCCCCAAGTGCAAATACTATCCCTGTCTAACCAGAATCAGCTACAAGAAAGCTGGAGAAGCAGATACCGACACCAGAAAAAATTATTAAATTAAGTTTCCATTAATATTGGCACATACTGACTCATCTCCTGAAGAAGATTTGGTTGCAATCAGTGTGCAATCAGAAAAGAAAATCTCTTAGAGCATTATATTAAATAGAGATCTTTAGCAATATAAAATGGGGCATGCCTTTTTTTTTTTTAAATATATATATATGTTTAACATATATTATGTTATTAAAACATCTTGGGAGAGAGCTCAGTAAGAGGACCGACAGCCGCATGTGGCAGGGAGCTGCAGAGAGAGCCCGTGTTGGCAGGTGACTCTGCCAGGGATGCCAGCTCCTCCCTCTGGCTGGAAGGCAGGTGACACCTCGGGTACCACCTCAGCATCCTGATGGACCATGGCAATGACCCCACCGGCACCACACAGGCCAGAGCGACAAGGGTGAAACCAGCACGTGGTGGTAAAGGCGGTGAGCGTCCTGCCTTCCCTCCACAGGGCTGACTCACTTGATATTTACCTTGCCCTGCACGGTGCATGATGCTCATGGCTTAACTCCGTCTCTCCTGAAGCCAAGCACAAAGGGCCTTTCGACTTCTCTGGGAACAGCGTTCAGATGCTGCCAGGCTCTCCAGAAACGGTCACACAGTCTCGCCAAGCGGAGAGCTGCTACCCTAGCTCTGACTCTTGCTAAGCGAAGCTCCCTGCTGACCACGGATGGTGGTGGTGGGAGTCTGCTGGGTGAAGGTGGGCGAAGGTCTGTGGTCGCTGGCCCGGGCACGCTGCCTACCCAGGCATGCAACTGCACCGCGTCATCTGGCTCGCTGCTTCTGGCATTACATAGGACTGAGGAAGACTTCCTCCTGCGCTAACCTCACCTCACACCCTTTATCTCATGAAATTGTGCCCTTCTGTGCAACAATGCTGCTCCCGGGCCGACGCCAATGTGTGTGTTCCTCGTCGTCCATCTGCTGCCTTCAGCAGGAGCTGATGGTCTGCGCCGTGACCCGGATTAAGGCAGCACAAAAGCCCACACACTTCCCAGATAAACAGAGCCACTGAAACCACAGGGGGACGCGGTTTGTTCGCTGGCTGTGCCAGTCAGTGACGCCAAGGGGGTCCCCTCTCCCGGGGCTCAGCCGCCCCGAGGGAAGCCTCAGGGACAGCTTCTACATGACTGTGAAGATGGCGAAATTCTCTTTGCTTTATTAAAGCAAAAGTAGACAAGAAAACACAGAAAAAAACCCACAAAGTACAAAGATATATGGCAGTATCTGGACTTTGGTATTTCTTAAACCTTTTTTTCCCCAGTTCCTGCAGCAGCTCATGAAAATAAAGAAATAGTGTTAACTTCCCCCCAGCAAATACACACAGGTGCTACTGATCCTGGTTCCCACATCCTCCAGTCATCCCTCTAAAAATATCATAAAAAGTCAACTTTTGAATAAAAAAGCTGCAGAAGTTTACTTTGGTGCTGAAGAGACAAGGGACGCGACCCCGGTGCCCCACGTGAGTGCACAGGGGTCCTTGTTGCCGAAGGCAGCCCGACTGCTCCCCTGCCCCATCGGCCAGGGGTACTTCACGTGAGCTCCTGCTCCCTCCTTGAGGCATATGCAGCAGGAGAGGTTGCACACACGTGAGTTACATGCATCTGGCAGATGATACATAGGTGGTATCCCCTTCTAAACCATTTTTCATTCACACTATGCTTCCACCAGCAAATCAGTGTATGCAAATCCCTATTAAGTTTGATTTCTTCCCAATCTCCCAGCAGAAAAGTACCCAGCAGGATATCTCCACTCTTGTTACCTAATAAAAACTTTACTGACATGAGCTTGTGCAAAATACAAAGCTCTCCAAAGGAGCCATTCAGATTGCTCACAAACATCCTCCTGTTGATGACAGAGATCGGGGCATTACCAACCCAGTTGTTCATTGCATTCTTCTGCTAATAGCCAGAAAATGTTCAAGAAGAGAGGAACACACCAGCAGGATCTTTTCACTGGTTCATTTGCAAATATTAGTAGATCATATCTACATTTAAAATGCTTGCAGCCCTCTAAAACAGGAAAAGCTATTGAGAACATCGTCCTGTTGGCTGGCATTCAGGAAGGTTATCTGCAGATTCTGTTGCCACCTACATGAAGGGATTTCAGGAGGAAGTGCACAATCAGAGCCATATCTAGTGGGGGGGGGGAGAACTCATCACAAATAACTGTAAAGAGAGATCCTCCCCTTCAATAGTTTTGGGTTTTTTTCTTCCCTACGCCCTCCCTAAATGAAAATCCGACAGCATGATTGAAAAGCATCAGGAAAATTAAGTGTTTGTTCTTACTGAGAGTTTGCAAAGAACCCCGACGTAGCATGAGGGCATTTGCCTGAAGAGCTGGCGGTGATGCTCAGCTTGCCAACAGTCCAAGCAGCAGAAGCATTAGCACTGTTTTCTGCACGACACGTACGTGGCAATCAGCCGGCCTAAGCCTCACGCCCTCCAAATTAAAGACATCTGACAAACACAGGTAGCTGCTATTACACAGGGGGAACACAGCGCCATGTGACGCACGTGTCTGATCAGGCTCACCTCTCCAGACTCCGGCATTTGCTTCGTGCTTGTGGCGTCTCTGTGCCGGAGGACCACAGCGGCGCCCTGGCCGGGCACAGCTCCGCCACAAGCTCCGCTCCGTGCCGCAGCAGCGGCACCGCTGCCCGCCAACGAACCGCGAACTCGCCGTTTGCCTGCGCCGGCACGAGGAGCCCTGGCAGGCGCCCGGCGGTAAGGCCGGAGCGCGTTGCAGCCCCCCATGAGAAGCATTACCCTGGCACAAGGCGGTACGTGCCGTGCTTGCTGACAACCCCCAGCCAGGTCTGACCGGGCGGTTTCGGTGGGCTCACAGCTGTGCGGGAAGGGGGGAACTGAACTACCGCGGGGAAGGCAGGCTTGGCCGCTTGGTGGGAGGTGGAGCCCACCGAATAAACAAATCTGAACAAGGGCGTCGGGTGGGCCTGCGTCGCCTTCTGAACTTGAGGTATGAACGGCAGTCCAGCCAACGCTTATGCCTGAAAAAACAACCTGCTTTTCCCAGATGCTCCTGACTGCCGGAGTCACCAGCAGCTGCAGACCCATCAACCGCTGCTGTTTGCTGGCTGTGGACCGAGCGCCCCCGTTAGCCAGGGCGCCTTTATCCATCCTCACGGCAGAGCTGCAGCCTGTCCTGTGCCAGCCTGGGCGCAGGCTGTGCCACCACTGTGCCACCCGGAGCTGCTGGGGACAGGCGGTGCACGTGGGATGGTGTCCCCCTGGGCTGCAATCAGCCACTGCAGTTAGCAGGAGCCGCGCACGCACCGCGCGGAAGGGCAGAAGGTCTCTTTGGCGTTTCCTTTACAACCCCCTGAAGCGCCACGGCGGCAGCAGCAGCCAGTCACCACAGCCACCTCCCGAAGGACAGGATAAATGGCGGGAGGCCCCTGGCCTCGCAGGTCCTGCAGATCCCGGCCCCGCTGCTTTGCTCCTGGGACACTCGTCTGCTGGCATCAGAAAGAATAGTCGGGACAAACGGAAAATAAGTAGTGTAGCTGGAAACGCAGGGTCTGGTGACAGCCAGCAGGAGCAGAGCTGGTGAGGGGCTGGGCAGGGGGCTTCGGGTGCCCACGGGAGGAGGGGACAGCGTGAGGTCTGAGGACATCAGGCACTTGCGGAGATGGGTACGGCTGTGTCGGAGGAGCAGCTGTCGAGGACGGGAATGTGACTGCTGAGCGCTCGGGAGTCCATGGGGCAGACCGAGATCCAGCTTGACCGGCTGCAGGAAAAACATCCCAGATGGAAAACAGTAGCCATCCGCTATCTCTGGGGATTTCCGAAGGTCACCTTCCCCTCCAGCCCTTTTGCTGACAACCCCGTAACGCTCCATCAGCTGGTATTAACGCCTGTCTGTGCTGCTGGGCAGGCAGGGCTGCGGGGCCGCGGGCGGCAGCGGCGTGCTGTCCAGGGCAGACCCCGCGATGGCTGCACAGCACCTTTCTGACCCGGCAGCAGGTCCTGTAAATTCATCAGGCTGCAAATTCATCTCTTCCCCCAACTCTTCGCTGTTTCTCTACTTCAATATTTTAATTCACCTGCTTCCCAGCACCATAATGCAAATAAAAAGTCCTGAAGGAGGCCAGTAAAGTAACCCACACTCAAACTTATAGGTTCAACCTGCTGCTTGTCTTGTTCTGTTTAAAAAAAACCCACAAAAGCCAACAAATCCAACAACTGCTGGCATTTCTCACAATCTCCCGTGGCCTGGGCCACTAAAAGTTACTGCAGAAAACACACAAACGAGAGAGCATAGACACGGTGCCGCTGCCACCGTGCCACAGTCCCCTGTCCCAGCACAGCGAGCCAGCCGAATCTAGGCAGAAGCCGTGGCAGGTAGTTCAGTTCAGAGGTACCTCAGGAAAAATAGAAATCTCAGGAATCCCAGCAGGTAGTCATTTGCTACTGTCCGTCTTCTCGGCCTCTGTAGAGGGGATTCCCCAAGGCACTGCAGTACAGTAGTGCAGAAATAACAGGCAGGAGATGGCTGAAATGGGGGTGGCAGAACTGGGGGGTCCTTCCGGAAGATCACTGTGCGTGGAAGTAGATAGGCTTGACTTTTCCAGACAGGATCTTGGGAACCTGCACAGAGATGATCTCGGCCATCATTTCAGGGTAGTCCACACTCACCATATGTGCCTTAATTAAAAGGTCAAATGTAAACTGATGCAGATCCTTGGCAATCTGGGAAAGGAAGAAAGCTTGTTAGGCAAGAAGTCCCTGGTCAGCCATTTCTCTGGGAAGATACCGAGCGGACATTAGCAGGCACAGCAGGTCAGGGCTGGCCCTGCTGCAGGGGGACCTGCTTTGCTCTCTGGCCATCACTGCCTTGCTAGCAGCTATCAGATGGCAGGTATGCATCCCGAGGATGAGCGAGGGAACTACCCAGTCTGGGAGCATGTAGCGTATTTTGCCATGGCCCTTCACACTCAGACATTACTGAGTCCCACCAAAATGGGGATGTATAAAAATGGCACTTTCTTACTCCTGCTGACTTACTTTTTGCTTGTAGACATATAACTGCATGGGCATGGAGCTGAGACCCAGGAAAGAGGAAGGGTCTGGCTCACCTTTCACCAGAACCACTTTAAGTCACGAACAGAGAATTTGTTTTCACTGCTGTAATCAGAGAAGATTAATTTGGGGCACTGAGATTCTGAGCTGTTCTGCTAGGCTGATGATGGAAAAGTATCGTCTACAGCTTTTCATTGCTAAAAAAGGAAACCCATAAACCCAAGCACTAGAGTGGTTATTGCAGGGAGTGACAGACATGGATAACTTCCACTCCCTCAGCAGAGTTAGTGGCTGTCTTTTCTCTGCCGCTTAATCTGGGAGCACAATGCAATACCGTCCCCGCAAAGGTATGCCAGAAGTTAAAAAACAAACCACAATGAATCACAGAATCATCGAACAGCCTATGTTGGAAGGGACCTCAAAAGGTCACCTGGTCCAACCTTCCCTGGGAAAGGGAGCCCAGACGAGCCTATCTAGTGCCCCATCCAATTGCATCTTGAAAACCTGCAGTGATGCGGACTACCGCAACCCTGGGGAGGTTGTTCCAGTGAATGATCATTCTCACTGTAAAACGTTTCTTTCTTAGAATGTTATGTGTATAGATAGACATTTCACTGTCCTCTCTTACAGGATGCACGGAGTCCAGGACCTTGGTGAGCTGGTAAAATCGCCGAGAGCAGGAGGTAGGGTTTTTCCTCTTGCAAGCGATGATACGGTCAAGTTCCTTAATGTAATTCATTCGAAGTTCATCAAAGAGCTTCTGGTTCTTCAGGCCATCCACTGGAACTGGATGGAATGTGGGAAGGAAACAGTAAGAGTTGCCCACAGAGTGGAGAGAATAAAAGAGCAAGAGGAAGGTTGGAGAAGCGGTCAGGGCAGACCTAAGAGGAAAGATCTGTCCCCCAGCCCCGTTTCTGCTATGGCCCTCACTCTGATCAGCTTGTTGGGACTACCGCTAACCCAAGGACCCTTGTTCAGCACTTGTTAGAAAAGACAGGCAATGTAACAAATGGCAGTGCTATTTTCGTGCTCAGCAGCTGATGCTCAGAGGTCCCCATGATGACAGCAGTTAGGCTGAGGAGCAACCTCTGGCAGGAGCTGCATGGGAGAAATGCTGTGCTGCCCACAGGTGGGACGGGCTAGAGGCAGGGCAGCTGGGTGGTGGCACCCTTATATTTGGCAGCTCATTGTCTCTGAGTGGCTCAGCTTGAAGCAGAGAGGAGAACATCCAAAGCCATCCCTTGGGAAGTATGAGTACATGCCCCTGCCCAGGGAAAGCACCAGATCCCTCCAGGGCGATACAGCATACAGCAACTTGAGATCTGTGAAGGAGAGGATGTGAGTACGTACTAATACTGAAGAAGAGTAGAGCCTTCATACAGAGAAACTCCTGGGGTGTGATCTGAAGCCACCCAAACTCCTGAGAGAGGTGCCGCATCCTGACACATTGGCTGTACATTCTGGATTTGTGCATCCGGTACCTGGCACGGCAAGGAGATCAAAGCGTTGCTTGTGTGACGTGTGGGGGAGGACACCCTCTGCCCAACCCAGCAACCCCAGCCTCGCCTGGCACGTCCCCGCTGCTGGGAACCTCAGCTCTGTCTCAGGGGATGCTGGCGGCAACACGCCTGCATGCAGGAGAGGAACGTTTTCCAAAATGCCCACATGTAATCCTCTTTGTCTGGAAATGGACGCCTACCTGGGATCTACAGGGTTTGCCTGACTCTCTGCCTTCCTGAAAAACGACTGCAGCGATTCACCAAATGCGGCTAACCGCAAGAGATGCGAAGCCGAGCTTGAAGCTCTCAGAGAGAAGGTGTGGTTTTGCTTGCTGCTGTGCTTTTTGACACCTTAGTGTCAAAAAACCCTCCCCGACTCCAAGGTGATGGTACACCAGAGAGAACCCATCAGGAACTTACAACATACATTTGTTTCTGTTTCTGCTCACTCCAGCTGACCAACCAAGCTGAAAACAGGAGCTCAAATCCCTCAGGAAAAAGGCAGGTCTGTACGGACCGGCCCTTCACACCCAGCACCAGCACTTGCTGCTGCCCTGATGGAAGCTGAACCCAAGGTGAGGTTGAGGGAAAGGGAAGAAGGACCAGGAGAGACATTTCAACTCTCTTTATTGCTCCTGGAGATCACTGCAGAGCAATTAGAGGGGAAAAGCAGGGCCCTCCTGTGCTTTTGTTGGGCAGCTCTGAAAGTACGATTACTCAAGCTGTACATTTCATAAGCAGACAGGAAAGCAAATTCCTTGTTTTGTTCTCATTTCTCACTTAGTCTGACCCAGACAAAGCACAATATTAGACTGTTTTTATTTCGTACTTACTCGTTAAAGACCAAATCTGGAGCGAAGTAAAGCATCCTGGAATTGACGTTGGTGAAAGATCTCCAACCCATAGCAAAAACCATAAGGCCCATCCAAGAGTACTGGATTATTGACATCTGGTCATCCACATGCAGGTTGCGAAATCCTATTGAAAAATGAGAGACGGATGTTACAAATTAATATTGGCTCCCTGCATTTACCAGGCCTGTTTTCGTGCAGGCTCCAGCTCTCCCGCAGCGCTCCTGTTATGACAAGGTGGCCCACAGCCTAACCTCAGCTTGTCCCAGGACACACACACGCAGCGGGGTGACGCAGCGGCAGTGTCAGCAGCAAGGTGCTCACACCCCGATGGGCAACCACAAACAGCCGAAGCAAAACTGCAACTGGAAGGGGAGAAAGGGGATCCCCAAACACAAGGAAGGGATAAAGAAAAACACAAGCAGCAAAGTGTTTTAAAGGAAGGCAGTGACAAGCGGTAATAAACAACATCTTCCCCCTAAGAGTGTCAAAGATCTTCACAAATTGTGTTTGAAGGCTTTGCAAGACCCAGGGAGGTGAACAAGCCTCATTCTGCAACAGACCGGACAGAAAAGATACAGCAGGATGGGATTCAGTGACTTTCTAAAGTCCCCCAGGATAACAGATCCAACGAGGGGCGCTGAGCAGGTCCAGCTCCCCAGCACCAGGCTCGCCCTGCCACAGCCCTCGTTTCTGACACTAATTAGACACCCAAACCAACTCAGTCTTACTGTGCCATATGTTCTGCAGTCACAGCATAACCCTCAAAGTCTCCACTCCAACACATTCACAACTGCCATGTGAGACAGTGTGTCAAAAGCGAGTGAAATGAATAGCCGATGAGGATTTGTTTGATTTGCTCCGCTAACAGAAATAAATCAGCTGAAGGGGAGCGGGAGCCCCAGCAGCAATGCAATTAACCGTATCGCATTCTCCAGGCACTGAGGCAGAAACAAGCCCTCATTAACCAATTACCTCCTTTGGTCCAATTCTGGCACTCAAGGAAAGAAGCTAAAGAACTTCCTTTATTTTCAACCCATTAGGACTTCACCAAATTTAAGTAAACGGATTTTAATGTGTAATGCTCAGAGCCAGCAAGTAAACCCGAGGGCTCATCCCACGGTTAACAGACTGCGGTTTCCCTGTCAAATACACAATGCATTTATCTAATGACTATGAAAATGAATAAGAAAACCTCTGCTGAATCGCGAGCTAAACAAAAATAGCAATTCAATCCAAATTAGTATTCCCAGATGGTGGTTCACAGTTAAATCCCAGGCATGTTTACAACACATGCACAAACATCACCTCCAACACTGTACTTTTTTCCAGATACTTATAAGCAGTCAAATGTAATCTGGTTTCAAGAAAATCATATGTTATTTCAATCAAATATTAAAGCAATTATAACACTTCCAGTGTACAATTATAATCCACTGAGGCAAGCATCTGTCTCTTGCTTGGGAAGCTGTCAACTGCAAACAAGCACAAGTCCTGTTTTACTGCTGACTAAACTTGCTTTACATTTGTACAGCTTTCAAGTCACCGGATTAAAAAACTGCAGCTCGCGTGCACGCAGTGTCCTACCGAACCTGAAGAGGTTCGGAGGGCTCTCAGCTGCTGGCTGAACATCAACCTTCTGGCAACCAGAGTGAAACTCGTTAACAGCACAGAAGTACAGGCAGACAAGGCATCTGAGCAACTCAAGGACTTCATAAAATAGGTCATACTCATCTCCAGGACGTAAGTTTAAGTTAGATTTTCATATTTAATTACAGTACTGCATGCTATAAAAACCATTTCTATTTATCCAGTACATTTGGTCAGAGATCAATCAATCCCCTGCCTAGTAAAATCTACGCCATTCACAGCGACTGCTTCCTTGAATTTCCTTCTGCTCCATATTTGCCACTGTTCTTTTTCCTTCCCTACACCTTCTGAAAAGATTGGAAAAACTTGAGATACTTGAAGAGGAGCCATGCTGCTCCTCTCACAACGTTGAGACTCTGTGGTGAGTAGGCAGTGAGCTGGAGCAGGGAACTCTCCTGCACCGGCACAGAGGGATGAGGATTAACATTTTGTCAGTCTGCTACACACTCATCCCGCCCCAAACCCGTAACACTGGGTTCTTCCCCTTTTTAAATTGCTCTTTGGAGGAAAAATGTATCTTGTCCTCAGAGAGAATTAGCAGACAACACTCTATTACAAAAAAGGGCGAACATGAAACAGTACATCAAACTGAAGACTGATGGCCAAAACTTCTTCCGTAGTTTGATGGAAGCTCTGAAGAAGGCTCAGTGCAGCTCTCCTGACAGGATGGTGAGGACAGACACCCCAGCAGGCTCGGGTGAAGGAGCTCCCCAGAAAAGATCACAGAATCATAGAATGGTTAGAGTTGGAAGGGACCTTAAAGATCACCCAGTTCCAACCCCCCTGCCATGGGCAGGGACACCTTCCACCAGACCAGGTTACTCGAAAGCCCCATCCAGCCTGGCCTTGAACACCTTCAGGGATGGGGCAGTCACAATGCTCTTAACCACACAGACAAGAAAATCCTGTGAATACAAACGTATTTATGACAGCGGATGCTCTGTCTCCAAAAGAGATGCAAGAATGTCTCAATGAGAAGTTGGGCCCAAGAGGTGCTGTAGGGCCAGAAATGAATTGCAATCCAAGGCATGATGGAGAGGATGAGGTGGGGCAGGAAGAAGGCAAATCAGAAGTCTCTGATGTTTGCCTTCCTTCATGCCTATATTCTGGGAGCGAGGCCCATAAATCCTACTACCAAAAAGAAAACCTATACACTGTAGTTGACTTGGGACAGAAAACATACCCATGAACAGCCAATTCTGTGAAATTTAGCCCTAATTCACAGAAGTGATCCATCCCCCTTTTGCTGGGTTCAGCATCAAGAGGACGAAGCCACTGGAGACACCAACATCCATGGCAGAACCTCCTGAACAGAGGCAGAACCTCCGTGACGCTGCAAGCACTGCCTGTGCCCGGGCAAAGCAGCGCCAAAGCCACCTCTGCAGTTCTCATCTCGGACTGGCATTCCCTTAACCACCCAGTATCAGCTGTGAAAGTGTTTGTTGCACCTAATCTTTGCTATGAGAAGGATTCTGGTGCCCTTGTTCATTACCTCGTAATTACATTCACTGAAAAAAAAAATATTTGTGCAAACTTTATCACTGGTTAAGGAAAGGTATTTGAACACAACGGTTTTGTTGTTACAGGACTTAAAGTTTGCTTTCTGCTTGTCCACAAAAACAAGTTCTAGAAACACAGTGCCTGACTTTTCTAAAAGGAATCACTGTTTCCAGTTTCTGAGCTGAAATGCCTTGACACAAAACTGATTTTCAGAAACCAGATACCTATCATTTCCTGGAAACGTCCTCCCTCCAGGCATCTTAGATGATGCATGGCCAAAATCACTGTAAAAGAAAATAAATACAAACCTAACACCACAATATATTGTTAGATTTTTAGTACTGGCATAGTTTGAAGAGACATAAACGAAGACACCCTCTACAGAAAGAAATCATAGCAAAACTAAAATTAAATTTACTGATAACTTGAAAAAGATCAATGCATAACCTTTCTCTTGTGAATAATCTTAAAGCAGCATAGTTTGGAAATAAATGCATTATCTTTTCTCTTGATGCACTGCTGTGCCAGAACGGTATCTTCCTAAGAGATCAGCAGCTGAATACCCCACCTGTCACCATAAAGGAACATTTCCAATATAAACAAATATTCATTTTGTAGCTGGAAATTTTGTTGTCCAGAGAAAAGAAAAAGATGCAGAATTAGTTGTATCCTTATAGTTAAAGGGTGATCAAGATAAAGTAGGAGGCAGTAGATTGGAAACAGCAAAGCAAGCCACGATCCGGAACACCCGTAAAGCCCTAACTAATGGCAAGTACGCAGAGATTTTGCACCAGCTCTGATAAATAGGTCCATCTCCCGTGATCCCAGGTGGAGCATCTCCCCTGATCACAGGTGTACTGAGCTGCTAAAAACGCGAAGGCTGTTAACGTGCCTCCCTGCCCATGCCCTGCCCCGGCTCTGCTGGGAAGGAGCCGTTCCCTGTACACTCGCAGGCCGGTTGTGTTTTATAGACTGATTTCCTAACAGCTTTGGGAATGAACTAAAGACTTTTCATTTGCTGCCAGTTAAAACAGATCTTTAAACTAATGTGTTTGAGTGCTGATCTAAATTAACTGAAACACCCTCACTGAATTTATATATATAGAAAAGGGAAAATACATACTCCTTTCACTTACCCTGAAGTGAACAGATTTTATGAATTTAATCAGATTTTTTAATTCTGTGTTTCAGCAGCTTTCTCAGCAAGCTGTGGTTATTTAATCTTTACTTTCCAGGGAAACCACAGCTTGATTTGACCTTCTCCTATGCAGAATTTCAATTGCATAGGGTCCAAGGGGCCATACATTACATTTTATCCACTGGACAGAGGCTGATATTGCTACTGTGGGCACTCAGGATTCAGAAATGCTCCCACCTGGTGCAGTCTTGTTTGTAGGATATCACTGAAACCTCACTGGAAGAAGCGCAGGAGTACCTTGCTGCATATCAGTCACTCTTGGTATACAGGTGATGTTCATTGCAGGATGCAAGGTTAATAATCACCTATTAACCAATATTAATCTATTGCCAGTATTATCAGGCTGAGGCTACCTCTATTACAGGTGCAAGCTCCCCCTCCTCCCACCAGCAGCAGTCATTGGAAAGTAAAACCTTTGCCGCTGTACATTGATATATATCTTAACTGACACGCAGGGCTGCTTATGCTTAGTTAAGCCAACACTCGTGCCAGATGTGCTTCGTTAATGGGGAAAGGGGAAGAGGGGATAACATTTCCCCCTTACTGTGGACCTACTGAGGACCAGGCAGCTGATGCCTGCTGCTGGGCTCCTTGCAGGGCAGGGGACAGAGTGAGGTTTGCCTGCTCGGCACCAGAAACCCTGGCTGAGATGCGCTGCTTCGGCTGTCGGCCGCGGGCACTGTTCCTCCTCCCGGCCGAGGCGGGCTGTGCCGTGGCACTGCAGCGGCCGGTCGAGCCCTCCGGTCTGCTCCATCGCACCTCGCCGCAACAGCGTTCATTAAACAGCCTCCAGTCTCCCAACAGACCGTGTGAAGATCTTTCTGTTTTGATAAAAACAACTGCATCCCGCTGTTTAAAATTGCTTGGGTTTTGTTTCCATTACTTCTCCCCCTGCATGCATTCGCCCGCATCGCCCCTCTCCTGAGCGCGCCGGGCGCCAGGCTGCCTACTCAACCTGCAGACCCGGGAACTGAACACACTTCTGCTTTATTAACCAAAATGTAATTCAAATAAATCACAGCCAGCAAACTACCTCTGGCTACGGGGTAGGATTCTGCAAGTTTACCCAAAAAGCGAGGCAACCGCGGTGCAGGCAGGGAAGGGCACAGCTCCCGAGGGAGCACCAGCGCCGCAGCGGGCAGAACCCAGCGGTGGATGAGACCCACCTCGCAGCGGCAGCTGGACCGCTGCTCGAGCGAAGGGGCTGCGTAACCACCGCCCGCAGCACCAGAACAGCAACAGTGCTGCGGTTGTTTACTCCTTCCTTGGAAAATATCAGGAGAATGACTAAATGGCGAATTTGTGGTTATTACTGTTGAATAACAGTTGGCACATGTCAGGGAACTGCTGAGAGAAAGCCAGGGAAAACAAAGTGGCTTTGCTTCTCGCTTCGGGCACAGCGATGCTAATGGTCCACGCCAGCTCCACGGCGGCCGGTGGGACGGGGAGGCAGCATCGCACCAGGCAGGAGAGCTGGCCTCCGAAAGGGATCCCCCGCCCTGCGGAGGGGGTTGTGGTTGTATTGTAACTGCCCAGAGAGCGGTGACCACTCAGACATAAGATTAGAATTAGTTTTGCCCAAATGCTGTCACCGGCACCGGGAGGCAGCGGTGCAGCAGCCACCACCGCCGCGCCGCCACCCACCGTGAGGGAGCACCACAGGTCTGAGATCCGGCGCAGCGCAGGAGAGCGAAAGCCTTTGATGAGGGGGTGGATACGACGAAAAATGTTCTTTAAAGCACTCTCACTTTCCATTAGCACTATTACAACCTCAGCCCCCAGACTGCCGGTCAGGTTTGGTGGTGTCCCCATGTACTTTTCTGAAGAAATCTTGATGTCTGATGCAGATAAGCCAGAAGAGAAAGCATGATTTACCCCTGGTTTCACAAGCTAGGTAAACCTTTTCTGACTCAAGAATATAAGAAATAGAATGGGCTGTTCTGCATTTAAGCATATGCAGACTAACACCCATCCTGGAGCACTGGTCAAGCTGCTTCCAGGGGAAATGCTGTATTTCTGGGAATGCCAAATGCCTGACTACAGTTCATCACCAGGTTTTGGCATATAGTGGCAAACTTATTTTGCCTCAAGTTCCTCCTTTGGTCATATCACCCTGCACATAAAAAGTATGATCCCTGTTTTCTGTGGCATTTCCTGAGCAACAGGGCCAGGGTGAGGAAGGCATCTTGGTATTGTCCCCACGCCCCAGTCTCAGGGATGTGGGAAGGCGAACTGGATCCCATCGCACCCAGTGATCTCGGTCTTCTGTAATTTCACTCATTCGGTTGGCAGGATTACTCCACGCAACGGGCAGTGTGTTACAGACTGGTAACCTCTATGCTCAGAACCAAGGAGCGTATTCAACAAAACACATATATCACCAAGATGTTTTCATTTACAGAACCTCATAACTATTACCATTTGGAAACTTCCCAACGCTAAGGTACTCCCACATCACAACTCTGAATGCATCATAAATATATTTCAGCAATCTGTCACACAAGAGCAACCTGACTGCCAGGAAGAAGCTCTTTGGGATTTTGTATCTCTCTTTTGCTCTTTTACAATTAACTGGCTTGTGAAACACAAAAACGGCGAGGAAGGATCTCTCCCATCTCTCAAGCCTCGACTCCTTTCAGCCCAGTTTCCCCCATCCCGCTTTCACATCATGAAGTGGCCCACTTCTCATTCACCTGGGGAATTTACCCTTTTCACCACTTCATGCAGGTTACGGGATGGGGCTAAGACTAGTTTAGAGAAGACTTGGGCAGGTCTGGTAGACACAGCCCTGGAAGCGGTGCAAAACCCCTGCAGGGAAAGCGGGAAGAGAGCTGAACCCCTGACCAGCAACAGCCCTTCCTGCGTGGGGAAGCAGACGTCTGCCTACACAGTACCACGTGGTGGGGGTTATCAGAACCCAAAGCGTAAGTTTTGACATACTTTGTCACCCTTTAGTCACCTCTCCCATCAACCAGCCACCCAAAGGAGACAAACCTGCCGCAGCCTGCTTGATGGAGATATTACAGAGGCAGACGCCTTGTGAAGATGCTCCCCAAGGAACCGTGTGATGGTGGGACACAGGCTGCAGACCACCTCCTTCAAAACCCATCCCAGGCCATGCAAGAGAGGGGCTTTAGGAACATGCCAGGGAAGGGGTGGGATTTGTTAGTTTTATTCCTCACCTGGCAAAGCCTTTGCCCATTTGACCACGTAGACCAGCTGCCTCTCCCCAAGCTCATTCAGGCTGGTCAGCAGGTTGGAGAAGGAGTCCGGCTGGCTGTTGTCATGGCCGGCACACACCACGCCAGGCTCAATGGCCTCCAGGACGTTGAGGAAGATGGGCTGGCACTCATACCCATCAATGCGCGTCATCACCATCTTGGGAGCTTGCTCCTCTGTGGGGCTGGATAAGCTGGCTGCATCAGCATCGTCTTGTGTCTTCAAGTTACCCAGCTTCTTCAGCTTGCGGGCTGTGGAAATGACACATTTTAGGGTGAGACTTAAAAACATAAAAAAAGCTTGAGGTTTCTTGGCTTCCAGCTCCATCACTTATATTTACGAGGAAAGGGAAACCGATGGCCAGCAGCAGCTACTCCTTCAGTGCACGCTGCCCAAAGAGCGCCCCAGCATCGCAGACCTCACGTAAGCACAAAAGGGAGCACACACTGAGCAAGGAAACCCATTTGCTCATTAATCTTATATGGAAAAGAACAAGTATTATTTACACTCCCAGCCGTGACTCGTCTCACATTAACTCCCACTTAGAAATGGAGAGGAAGAACTGGGGAAAAGAGGGAAGAGGTGACTCTATTCAAACAACTACTCACATGCAATTAAAAAGGGAAACAACACAAGCAAATAAACTCAGTACCCAGTCACATTCCAGGGAAAAAAAGCCATTGCTCAAGTGGGATTGTTCCACCCCAGGCCAGAGTGGAACCGGGATGCAACCGAGAGAAAAGCCTTCTCCCTGCCCGGGGCCCCTGCAATGCCTGCTGCCCTATAACCAAGGTCTCCCAGCCGGCTCATTACTCTACAAATATATTATGGAAAATACATTTTAAAAGCTAGCAGGTGATCCCATGGCTGTTTTCCCTGGCTAGCCCACCGACGAGGAGGAGACTCTAGCAGGGGTGACCTTGGTCTGCCAGCCAGCCTCAAGAGTAACATCCACAGAGTGGGCTTCTGGGGTTGGGACTGGAGGCAGCCAACGACTGTGCCCATGTCACTGTGACAAAGTGTCTCTCCTGTGCACCCGGCTCATATTTACAGCTGCTAGTCTGCGAGCAAAATACACCAGGAGCTTCAGATGTGTGACTTCAGAACTCTTTGAGAGCTGGCATTCACCTGATGTGATACCTACATGGCGGTGATCAGCTCAACACAGGTTGGCAGGCTACTGCAGACAGGAACAGCTTTCACCCCTTACCGACTCCAACAAACACTAATTAATTACGGAAAAAAAGCCCATCATTTAATTCAAGCAGAGAATATAACATCAAACCAATTGCCCTTGGGGTTCTGGCTCCTTCATTACATGATACTTATCTCAAATTTCCTTTCAGCTGTAATTAGAAAAATAAGCAGCGAAACATAAAAATGTCAAGTTAAAGTGCAGCTTTGTAAATCAATTCAAAATGTTGATCTTTAACTAATGTACTTTGGATGATCTACTGTACGAGCAATTAAGACAAGGCTGCTCTGTAAAAAAAGGAGGGGAAAGAGTAATAAAAATAAAAGAGGGCAACGGGAAAAGAGGGCTGCAGTGCGGCGTGACATCCTTCAGCCACGGTCTGCTCGGCGGCAGCCCAGGCAGGGCACTGAGCCCCCCTCTCCCGCCCCTCCAGGAGCCGCAGGCAGCACAGGCAGCACCAGGACCCCGCAGGCTCCCGACGCTCTCCTCTCTAACCCCCGGGGAGATGATCCCCCGGGACAGGGATGGCACCGCCCTCCCTCAAAGCTGCGCTCGGGTTTTGTTTCCGACACGCAGCACGGAAGGAGAGGAGCGCACAACGCTGACCCGCGTCTCCAAACAACCTCGCGTTGTCAGCCGGGGCTGACTCCACCTGAGGCTGAAACCATGTCTCATGGTCGTGCTTGGCCCTGGACCTTTAGAGACCGGAGTGCTGCTAAGAAAGAAAAGCTCCCAGGCTTAAAAGAACAAATAAAAACCAAACTGTATCTTCCAAAGATGAATAATCAGTGCCCACGAGGTCCTGCACAGAACTGGAGCCAAACCCACACTGTATAAAACACACACATGGTTTACACACACATGGTTTGGCTTAAATGTTACTTTTTTTTTTTCCTTAAAATTGAATTGTCTAGTACTAAAAGATATTGAGTGAAATAAGAAGAGAGCAAGCAACCAACCACGCAGGCTCTGAGACTGCAGCCGTAAACCAAAGCCCTCTGTGCCGGAGAGCAGTGACGGTGGATGATAACTGCTCTTATCAGAGGAGCCTCATGTCTGCGCTTTCCAGGAGCAGCTCTTCCACAGACCACCGAAATACTGTGGTATTCAGAGGTAAAGAGTAGCTTATATTCAGTCTAAAATCTATGGATTACGGCAGGACTTCTCCAGGTTTCTTATTGCACCCTGAAATTCAACTGCTGCAATGGCCTTACTGGACTCTTCACATTTATTTTAAAACTAAAGAGATTGGGATCCAGGCCTTCTCACAAACACAACTTTAAAGACACTAACCCTCTCATAATTAAGCCAAATACTTTTGTCTTAATTTTATGTCACTTGTGCAAAACCCCTTTTTGCTGGTAGCTCCTACTCAGCAGCTACTGGAAACAAAAACAGAATTAAAAAAAAAAAAAAAGAAATTAAAGAGATCTATTAATACTTTTATTCTAGGATGAGCTAAGCTAGGCACTGGACTTCTCCAAACCAAGGTGGGATGAAGCGTGCCTGAAAGCCGGCAGTTCACCGGCGGGGCTGTTAGCAGGGACAGCAGGACCGGGGAAGCCCGGACACGCAGGGCTGGCACCGCGCTGCCCCCAGCCACCCCCCAGCGCCTCTGCAGTTCGGCTGGGCTCAACTGAGAAAATATCACACCAGTTTGGGAAAAAAGCTTAGAGGACATAATTATATGGTAGCACGACAAAATATTCACCAGCGCATTCACCCCAGGGAGAACACTATAGAGCGATTATCCAAGCAACACACATTTTAAGCAACTTAACCTGCCCGCCCTCCCGCCAGGCGTTTCTGAAGCTGGTGAAAGAGCGCTCTGGGCTCCAGCACAGATTTTTCATGAGTGCTGGGACTTGGGGAAGTTCTGGGGACCGGGAAGAAAACTGCTGTTGCGCTAGCAATGGCAGAGAAATCCTGCCAGCCCCAGGCACCACGCGCTGATTTCAGCTGCAGGCAAAATGACACGGAAGCTGAAACAGGACTTGACATATCCTGTTCTTCAAAGTTTTTACTAACATCAGCCAACATGTGGTTTGTCAAAACCAGACCCTGTCAAGCTATCAATCTTTTCTGGCACGATAATTTTAGTTGATAATTGTAATAGTGCTGGTATAGCAGACATGTTTAAGAGATCTGAGTCAGTCAGGCCCACACGAATTAAAAAAACTCAAACAGTATAAAATCAGACGGTACCGCTGAACGGTTTTAAATTACTCAGGTGATACATTTCAAAAGTAATTATAAATGTTGAAGCAACATCAGACGGGTTTGTTTCTCACAAGGGTTGCTCATGGCCCTTTGCTAAGTGAATGTCTACATTCATTCCAAAAAGAAAATTAACCATTTCTACTAAAAAAGCCTGTATGACTTTTCATGGATGGGAAACCAGTAACGAACATTAAGGACTGAACAGATTGATCAAGGTCTGCTGATAAGCTCAGTCTATTAAAGCAAAGTACATTTCACTGTAAGTAGATATATCGAGCAACTGAAAAAGTGAGCCGTACTCAATGAGTGTCAAACTCCATCCTCAGAAGCCTGAACTCACACCAAAGGCGGATGGACAAACACAGCGGCCCGTGCGGCAGCATGGTTCAGTGGACACAGCGCTAAGAGCATCCCGTGCCATGCGAAGGAGGAGAACGCTGGCCTGGAGAGCATCTTACCACCACCCTTAAGCACTGATGCTGCTGACACTGGGAAACTGTGGTTAGAAGTTCACCATACGAGGGAGGTGTTCGTAAACTGCAGAAGTCATAAGAGTAGTAAAGACTAGACAACACAGCTTGGAGCATGGAAGTAAAGAATTTTACCGAGGTGGTTATGCAGAAGGCTAAAGAGTTATTAAGTCACAGCCAACAAATACCCATGGCAGGGACAGAAATTCAATTAAAGTAAGTTTTTCAATCTTGCAAGCAAAGCTGTAATAAAGATCCACTTGTTGGAAATAAAGCACAGACAAGATGAAAAATAAGGTACATCTATCACAACACTGAACGTAATTAACTACTGCAACTGTGTGACAAAAAATGTGTTAGATTCTCCACTGCTGGAGATGTTTGCCTCGGTATCAAATGCTTTCATAAGACAGCAGCTCTATTTTAACCACAGCAACTGGACCTGAATTAGGTGTAAATACAGGTATGACTCATGCCATGGGCTTTTACGAGATACTGGCAGTAATTACATAAGTTTTCTAGTCTGACCATCAATAAACTGAACTGAATTTTATATGTTTGGGAGGTTTTGCCCCAAGACAGGACCCGCACGGAGCGCGGTCGCGAGGCTGAAGGTGCACAGCAGACGTCCCGCAGCACAGGCAGGCTGCCAGCTCCGGCCGAGGCGCTTGGGAACAGCCTCCGCCACCTCGCACGCCACGATTACAATGCACTGGCAGCACTCGAACAGGAACAGGAGGCGCCTTAAAGCCGGAGCGCTGCAGTTCAGCGGGAGTTGCGCTTCCTGAGTGATGTGCAGGGTCCGGACCAGAGCAGGACAGAGGGGTCCGGATGCCCGTGTGTGCACGGGGGCTGGCAGGATCCCTGCAGCGGCAAACTCCCCATAGAATCATAGAATGGTTTAGGTTGGAAAGGACGTTTCCTTCTTCTTTTCTTTTCCTCCTCTTGGGCTTTACAGCGTTCATCAGGAGAGAAGATTCTGTTTAATGGATTTCAGCTTGCAGGTCAGAGTGATCTCAATCAATAATGAAGTGCTTCGACATATTGCTATTCTGTGCCAAAGCAGAGAGTCCTAAATAAGGTATTCAGTGTGTCACCTCCTCCTCCCATTAAACATACTGAGAGCTGCAGATCTGCTGGTCACAGGCAGCTCTATTATACTCTAACAAGTGACTGGTAATTAACAGGCAGTTAAAAACAACTGTTTGGGGCTTGGAAGCGTTTTCAAATGCTCTGCCTCTCTACTGTGGGAGAAATAACTGTGGACAAACTCATAGCATGCATGTTTTTAACAATTGCCTTTAAACCGACATTCAAAACAAATGTAAAACAGACCAGGCAGAACAGGTCAGGGTGACCCAAAGAGCTTAAGAAAAAAAAAAAAGGGAGGGGGGGGGCTATCAGTATTAGCATTAATTTTGTCAGTGTGTCCTGCAGAAGGAGGTTACACTGATGTATGTCTTCTCTTACTTAAGGAAATTTCACCAGAAAAGAGCCCTTAAAAACAAGAGCATGGTTGTTTTGGATGGCATTATGAAGCCCTTCTGGCTGCGGACTGGGGAGCTGGGTTTGGCTCCTCACCCCTCTCCCCAGCTCGGGAGCCCAGCCATCCCGCCGGCAGGGTGGTGGTGGCATCCCGGTCCCGACCCTCCCAGGCAGACAAGGGAAGTGTCCCGGAGGAGTCTCCCTGCTTCCCCTGGGAAGCCACAGCCACGAACGGCCACCAGTGGCCACGAAAATTACTGTCATCAGGAACTCCTGCAAGGCATGTGGTCAGGCACGGACGGCGCTGGGACAGGCTCCTCCGCCCTCGCACCCTCCCAGCTGGGCTGGGTGACTGGGGCTGGGGGCAGCACCAGTGAAGCAGATCCCGGGGAACTGAGCCGGAGATAGCCGCTTGGTAGGTTCAGCAAGCAAACTGCCTGCGTGGTCCCATCAAGTGGATGGGGCACCTCCCTGGTGCTCCGAAATCGCAGTGTGCCTTTGCAGGTGCCCATACACATGGCTCCCGATGTGCTGCAGCAGCAGCACCCTGCTGTTTGCCGCTGGCTCGCCTGCGATGGCGGGGGGGGGTGTCTAAGTGAAGAGCAGTCAGAGCCAGCGCACCTCGCGAGGTTTTAGGACTGCATTACCTTTTGGGATGTTTGTTTTCTCTGCTTGCTACCAGGAGGAAAGGAGCGAGCTGCATGTCTCCCCATCACCCCCCCTCCCCAAGAGCTGCGTCCCGACCACGCTCACGTTTACTCCCCGCTGCTGCAAAAGCAGAGGGGAGCAGGGTGGCTCCTGCCCCGCCGACTGGATGGGTTTGTTGGTACCTGAGCTCTAAGAACTGTTCTGGGGAAGAAATAAAATGGTAACCACCGCTCCCCAATGAGCAATAAACCAGCACCTTTTCAGCAGCAAGTCCTTCAAGACAACGTTCCAGCAGTCCCGCAGCTCCGGGAGGCACTGCCCATCCCAGCAATGGTGGAAGTATTTAAACTAAAATGTTGGCAGGTTTAACTAGCCAGGGCTCCCCCGCTTCCCTCTGCGCTGAGCTCACACCGCCAGTGGCTTTCCTTTCTGTACCACCCAGGACTCCCCCCGGCTTTGCTGTCAGGGGCCTTTTCGCCGTGGCTCAGGTCCATCAGCTCTGTTTTTCAGGGTATTTTCTTTCTCGCTGTCACATCAAATGAACTTAAAGATAAACCACCCACTGATCTACATCGTAGCTTCTAGATTTTGAGCAGAAAACCGTATTTTGGATGCGGGCACTCATCAGGTTTTGGTAGAGCTACAGGTTTTGGAACAGATACAAACAGTAACACGGATCTTTACTGGTGACACAGGAGCAACTTCCATTCAGTGAAGAAAATTACTGGGGCTGTAATTTTATATAGGAAATGCCCCTTTCTGCCTGGGAAAAAAATATCTTAAAATGGGACTGCTCTATTCAAAGAGGCTTCGGTGTGAGCAAGAATCCAGCTTACCCGGCCATCTACAGTTTTTTTCAGATTAACAAGGTTTTAAATTAAGGAAAAGAATGTTTCCTGAAACTCAAACAAAAGTTTAATGAAATTCACAGCTTTGGTATTAGAAACCTGCAAATGTTTTCCAAAGCCCATTACGCTCCATCAGGCTCATTTATTCAGACATTTACTGACTATTAATATGCCAAGTGCATTCGTTATCTGCAGGATTAGCCCGGCATCCCCAGCCCATCGCAGGGACCCAGGGGATGTTATTCTGACAGTACCTCCGAGAGTCATCCCAGCTTCGTAGCACTTCCGCAGGCGGCAGGACGGGCAGTTTTTCCTTCTGAACTTGTCGATGGTGCAGTCATTCCGGCTGGCACAGAGGTATTTCTGTTTACCTACAAACATCAAGGGAAACGGCAGGTGGGTGATGGGTACCGACCAGACCAGGATTATAAGGAGAAACAGGCTCAGGCTTTCTCAGTATCACCGGAGAGGAGAGGAGAGGAGAGGAGAAGAGAGGAGAGGAGAGGAGAGGAGAGGAGAACCATATCCGTGCTGATTTTCCAGTTCACCCCTCAGCAGGAAATTTAAGTTGGAAATTCGTATCTTTTGGGAAGGCAGCACAGTTCTTCCTCTGTTGCTACTGGAGTGGTTCACTGCCAGATATACACGCCTTGTACAAGAGCTGGCTACCCGAAATGCAGACGCGGTCACTGCTGTTTTGCCATACTTCAGCATCCCTCCTCTGCCTGCCCTCCCTGCTGCCAGGCGGCACTGCTCCCTCTTGACCGGCACACAGCGGAGGCTTTTAGACCAAGACGTCCAAGGAGAAAATTCACTCTGCAGCACAGCAGTCAATAAACAGCAATTAAAAAGTAATGAAATATGTATAGCTGGGTTCTCATTTTTCAAATGTCAAACATCTATTGCTTGGCTTTTTGCTGTGAAGAGCTGTTTTTCTCCCAGAACGCCTTCAAAACACAGTGTGATCCTCCTGCCACAGCACTTACCTACAGCTTGCTGAATATAGTCCCCAGACAGCGGCCACCCCTCTGCAACCACGACTCTCTTTACAGCCCCATTTTGGGGCTGGATTATTTTTTGCACCATCCATTAATATAACTGGGTTTGCTGCCTGCAGGTTACAGACACTGGGGTTGGGAACCCAACCCCATGGGGATTGCATGGGGAGCTGCTGCCCCCNAACTGGGTTTGCTGCCTGCAGGTTACAGACACTGGGGTTGGGAACCCGACTGCATGGGGAGCTGCTGCCCTACAGGCTCTGCCACCGTGAGCCTCATGGCACCAGTCACCCTGTCCCCTGGGCTGCACGCACAGCCAGCCAGTGGCAAACTGGGACCAGCAATCCCCTGCAAGGGAGACCCTGTGCAGCAGCAGGTTTAGGGGAGCTTGCACAAAATTCAGAAGTTACTTATTGTCAGACCAGCTGGTATCTTAGACTCACCTTTCCACTTGTTTAGAGAGCAGCCCTTAGAGCTCCAATCTTCATCTCTTTTTTCTCTTTTTTTTTTTTTCCTGCCCCATTTGCTAGACATGCCAAGAATTAACTTTCCTTCCTGACTCATCATTTGTTTTCTCGTCAAGTCTAAGCACGTTTACTGGATTGGGATGTATCTGATGTTCTTCATACTGTTCCAAACTAAACCAGTCTCATTAAATAATAGAGCTGTGCACCTCACAGACTCTGTGTAAGTAGCCTACATGGGAAATCAGTCTATATCCAGCTTGACCTTTATTTATCATCCTGCAAGTGTTTGCTTTCTATATTCTTACAGGAATAGCCCTTTGGAGTCATCAGAGATCCATTAAAAGGATGAGGTTGAATCTAACCGCTTAACATACCAGTTTTGACAAGAGATGCACTGATTTGGGTGCACCAATTTAACAGCTCCCCACCTCCCACACACACATCCACAACTTCTGAAGATGCTGGAATCATAAAAAGTGGCAAATTTTTAGCAGTCCAGTATCATAGACCTCACTGGCACCGTCTGTTGCTTCTCCATTGCCCTCCCAGCTCCAGGGAGCACCTTTGTTCCCTGCACCCTGCGGAGCGAGGAGCCCACGGAAGGT
Organism: Anarhynchus alexandrinus; assembly: GCA_008711295.1. Lineage (NCBI taxonomy): Eukaryota > Metazoa > Chordata > Aves > Charadriiformes > Charadriidae > Anarhynchus > Anarhynchus alexandrinus. The sequence goes on along the minus strand of VUYV01000006.1, from coordinate 1,055,964 downwards.
CTCACCGCTTCTCCCCGGCTGTGGCTTTGCCGGCACGACCGGCCACCAGCTGTAAAATCCCACCTGCAGCCCCTCATCACAGGGGCACGGAAAAGTCATTATAAGCCTCAGCGTATAATCAACTCCTCATACTGCGTGTGCACAGCGCTGCGCCGAAGGGCTGCACAAATACCACGCTTTTGCACTTCTTAGAATTGTCCCCATTAAAAGCTGATCATTACACCACCCCCAGTGCCTTAGCTGTTAAGACTGGAGACATAATGGGGCACGAGTGCATTACCTGCAGCACGTGATACCTCGCTAAACCCTTTTAACAACGTTCTCATCAGCACCTCTTCTCATCCCCCCGCTTTGCTCATTACCAGTGTTAAGGACACTTAGACAAGCCTCAGAAGCAGCGGTTACACCAAATCCCGGAGAACACAAGCACCATCCTCCCTTTCAACGATTCATTGAGGAGGTTGAGTAATAAACAACTTCAGTTGAAACTGGGTTACTTGGAGTTATTTTTGTGCTATGGGAAGCGAGCGCCGAGGCCATACGCTCTCCACTTGACCTCTTTACGTGCATACATCAAACAAGAATGGATGCCCTACTTTCCAGGCATGGGCATGGAGAACTGTAAGGTGATTTTGCTCTCCTTTCCCTCCAGCTGCACGGCAGAATTCCTGTCTTGTGACAACGTCTGGCACTGGGATGCTCCAGAGCCCATCAAAACTACAGGCTGGGGTGGGGACTACCGGGGAAGGCTCAAGCCCAGCCCACAGGGATAACTCGGTCTCTGGCCGAGGCCATTGAGCTGCCGCGAGCGCTGCTGCCCTGCGAGCATCTGCACAACCCTCCTGCTCTCCCCTCACCCACCGGCTCCTGCTCCTTCCCTATCTTGCCTCTCTAGTCTAAACTACAGCATTTTTGCAACAATAAGAGCTCAAAATCTTTAAAAAGGTCAAGCCTCTCCTGTGAATGGCTTTAGGAGGGGAAGGCAGCGCAATCACTGCCCGAGCTCCCCAAGGACGCTCCGGGGCCAGGCGCAGCTCTATCTAAATTCCTCTGCCAAGCGGAGGCACATCCACCAGCCCCAGCCCCCTCCTCTCCCCCACGCTCCGGGCAGCGTCCCGACACGCAGGCTTGTCCCCAACCCCGCTCTGTCCCCACAGGCACCCACGGGAAGGGAGCAGGGAGCGGATGAGACTTGGGAACCGGGTTCAAGCCTTGATCAATGAAGCAGCCACGCTGTTTCCCACCAGCTCTTCAGCAGCATCCTCCACCTCTGGCACTGCTGGGAAGGGACATGGAGAGGGAGCGATCTCCCACCAGCCGAGACCAGGGAGGCGCCTCAGCGCCTGCGGCTCTCCCGGATCACTGTGCACAAAACGGGCACTTGGAAAAGTCTCTATGACAACTTTACCTCCCTGCCGATGGGCTCGGATGAACGCAAGCTTTTAAGTTGCAGTCAACAACTCACCCCCACGGTCATGGTACAGTGATTTTGCTGAAATAGCGAGGGCCTGCTTCCTGGTTCACAAAATAAACTCTTTGGGGCAGGAACCGATTTTCTGTTAACTGTACTCACATAGTCTGGCACTGTTTATTTTAAGCTGTTAGCCATTAACAAAAAGAGAAACAAATGATCATGCAATGGCTATTCATAAGTCTGCTTCTGCTCAGCACGAGAATAAGCTGCTCTCTCATCTTGTCCCAATTGCTAGGGATGTAGAGTTTCCCTTTTTAACTACTGGCGAAACCCAGCGCCCTCATCACTACTATCCCCAGCTGTGGATACGGTCTGTGAAAGGAATTCATGACCTGGTAGAGGGACCACACCATGCCACTGCCCTGGTGAAGCCAACCGTCCCAAACCTCCTGCGCTCGTCCCACCTGCGCGACACCGCAGATGTATGCCAAGGGAAGTCCCCCCTCCTTCCCTGCCGATCCAGATACTGTTTGACATGCATGTAGGCGAGAAGTGAAGTTACAAAGGTACTCAGCATCCCTCTGCTATGTCAGACCAGAGCAGGAATCCCAGGAGATCAGTCTGTGCAGCCGAGGCTCTCGCAGGCTGCTGTAGCCACCCCCTTCACTGCACACCACGAATTCGCTGCCGTACCACTGCCTCCTTCGCTGGGAACACCCCCGCCAGCTCCAGCTCCCTCCTGTGCCACCTCACGGCAGGCACAAAGACGCTTCTGCCACCACTAAGTCCTCCTGCTTATCACCTGCAATAACCATCAGGAGCAGAGGCAGTCGGGGAACAGCAGTTCTCCAGCCTCGACTGAAAATAAAGATTTATGGAGAGAGATTAGTTGTTTGGTCCAGGGAAGTTATTTAACTAAAAGCCTGTTGCCACATGAATTGTTGTGCCTGGAGTAGCTTTCTCTTCCAGAAAGCAAAGTAATCTATGCAAACATCTGGAGTAAGATTTACGACTGTGAATGTGAAAACCCATTAAATGCCTTTTGGAAGAGAGATATATCCTCGTATTTCAGGGCATAAACCAAGTTCTGACAATTGAGGGATAAGGTCAAGCTTTCTAAGAAAGCGAATCCCCTAGGGCCTCGTGTAACCACAGGGTCTCTAGTGCTCTTCTGTAAAAATAACTAAACCACTATTAATAAACTATCTTTGCAAAGTAGTTTTCATAATAGTCACCTGTATTTACCAGAAGACTAAAGAAAACAAAAGGAAAGCATCCAGCCCCAGTGACAGGGTGCAGGCTTCAGCACCAGCCCCAGTTCTTTTCGAGGGCAGCGACTCCAGCAGGCAGCGGTGGCTGAAGGCGGGCTGCCCGCGGGAAGAGCCAGGGGGAAACCCTCCAGGGAACCAGAAACGATGGTCTGCAAGGGAGAACATTAGCTAGCCAGAGAAACGCAAGCACAGAAGTTAGAGATGTTGGTGAACTAACAGCGTGGGCAGATAACAGCTCCGTAGAGGAGACAATCTAGCAAGAAGCCCGGAGCAAGCCAAGGCTAAGTGACGAGCTTTAAAAGTAAACAACTATAGGACTGTGCAAACTGAAATGGCTTTATGCTAAAGATACCTAAATCCAGCAAGCAAAAACTTTTTAATTCCTCAACTCTCTGGCAACAAGACAAAACCGTAATGTTTTAACTCCTGAGCCTGTTTGAAGTCAAACTGTCTGCTTCAGATGCCAACCAACATCACGGCTGACACTTCGCTGACAGCTCGCTCGAGCGCAGGCTGAAGCAGCTGCCGGTTAGTGGCACAGTGCAGAGAGCAGCCACCCCTCAGGGCACCCAGCGGGGCGGATGCTCACGTACCAGGTCACCCACAGAAAAGCACTGCTGTGCCGGGCTGGGAGGAGCTGGTCTGTGGACACCAAGGGGAGAGAAGAGCAATCCCACTGGGCAGGGAGACACGCAGGAGACAGGCAGTAGGCTGTGCCAGGAGAGCCTGACCTTTCAAAGGGCTGATTATTCCACCTCCTGCTCTTCCCGTGGATTTTTAAGGCCAATAATAACCAAAGAGTAGTGAGAAACCCACCACTGCAGCAGGAGCATCATGGTGCTGCAGCACCACAGAAGTCTTTTGCAGACACGACTCTTTTGCATACTGTCAGATCAGCCACGAGAAGGAGAAGAAAGAACTTTAAAACATGCAGATCATCCAGCTCTGGAGTCGCCAACATAAGAAGGACATGGACCTGCTGGAGCGTGTCCAGAGGAGAGCCACGAGGATGATCCGAGGGCTGGAGCACCTCTCCTATGAGGAGAGGCTGAAAGAGTTGGGGCTGTTCAGCCTGGAGAAGAGAAGGCTCCGGGGAGATCTTATTGCAGCCTTCCAGTCCCTAAAGGGGGCCTACAGGAGAGCTGGGGAAGGACTTTTTACTAGGGCATGTAGTGACAGGACAAGGGGGAATGGCTTCAAACTGGAAGAGGGCAGGTTTAGATTGAACATTAGGAAGAAGTTTTTCACTTTGAGGGTGGTAAGGCACTGGAACAGGTTGCCCAGAGAGGTTGTTGAGGCCCCATCCCTGGAGGTGTTCAAGGCCAGGCTGGACGTGGCCTTGGGCAACCTGGTCTAGTGGGAGGTGTCCCTGCCTATGGCAGGGGGGTTGGAACTCGATGATCTTCAAGGTCCTTTCCAACCTAAACCATTCTATGATTCTATGATCTTGGAAAACAGTTAACTATAACTTGTTGTCATCTTGAAAACTGGCAAGAAACTGTTGAGTTGGCCCGGAGACATTTCTCTGGTGCAAGGCAGGATCCCCAGCAGGTCGGGATGTAGAACAATAATCCATATGGATAGTGACTGAAAGGGAATCGGGACAGACTGCACAGCAGCCTGCCTGTTAGCCCTCTAGGAAATTTGCCAAATACTGTGTTATTTTTTTTCATTTAGCTCTCTGCTATTTAAAGGCAGCCCCATCAGGAACACAGCCTAAGGCATCCCAGTCCTGCGCTGCCAGATGGCCATCAGATTTCATGCAGTCTTGGAGGGATGAGGAAGGTCTACCATTTTTCAGGGATGGATGCAGGCGACAGAAAACCGACTCCCTTCCCAGATAGGATGGTACAACAGGAACCCCTGGACTGCCAATTGATTTGGAAGTATGTCGTGTTTGAAGCATTTTTCTGTTTCAGGGACAACTAGGATACTATGACGACCAAACCATAATGTTTTCAACTCATCTGAGCCTAACTGTGCATAGAATCATAGAATCGTTATGGCTGGAAAAGACCTTTAAGATAGTCCAACCACTATCTAACTCTACCAGGTCCACTTCTAAACCATGTCCCTAAGCACTATATCTAGACGGCTTTTCAATACATCCAAGGATGGCGATTCAACCACTTCCCCGAGCAGCCTGTTCCAATCTTTGGTAACCATTTCAGTGTAGAAGTTTCTCCTAACGTCTAACCTAAATGTCCCCTGGCACAACTTGACGCCATTTCCTCTTGTCCTGTCTGTTGTAACTTGTGAGGACAGACCAATGCCCACCTCTCTACAACCTCCTTTCAGGTAGTTGTAGAGAGCAATAAGGTGTCCCCTCAGCCTACTCTTCTCCAGATGAAATAACCCCAAGTCCCTCAGCTGCTCCTCATGAGACTTATTCTCAAGACCCTTCATCAGCTTCGTTGTCCTTTTCTGGACCTTCTCCAGCACCTCAATGTCCTTCTTATACTGTGGTGCCCAAAATTGAACACAGTACTCAAGGTGCGGCCTCACCAGTGCCAAGTACAGGGGGACGACCAGTTCTCTAGCCCCGCTGGCTCCACTGTTCCTGATGCAGTGATGCCTGGGATGCAAAGTGATGCCTTGCCTACGGCTCCTGAGAAAAGCAAAATCTGCGCTGAGGTGAATGCCCTTTTGCTTTACCAAACCTTTGTTATTGTAGGAGAAAGAGTAATTAGAAGGAGGAGGAGTCCTCCTTTGCAGGCTGCGAGGGTGTCTGGCAGCCGAGGAGCGGCAGCACTTCTTGCCGGGGCAGCGAGCCCCAACCCTCTGCATCGCTCAGCGCTCGGACACCAAAGGGGTGACAGAAAGGGAGAGACAAATGCCCGGTTTGATTACAAAAATGAGGCCGGCCATCTTGCAAGTGAGGAAGTCCACATCAGAGCTAAAGAATCTGCAGGATGTGTTTCAGAGCTTGCCTATATATAACCTGGACATCTTGAGATAGTCTATAAATCGAGAGCACTGACAGAAAGAGATCAGGAAAATATCCATGCCTTTTCTGTTAACTCTTCCAGCATCTTTCTGGAAAAATCCATTGGACTTGAGCTTGGAAAAAAAATCAAATCTGTCAAACATTTTATCAAAGCAGGAGTGATGTGCTCTACTGGAAACCACACAAATCCCTCAGTGTGTTCCGAAAACAAAGAGGAATTAATATCAAAACTTTTTTTTTTAAAAAATCTTTTACCTTTCTAATCCCTTAGAAGCCCGTGTATGTCTATAAAACCTTCTTAAATATCCCTGAATTACTGCCAAATAAGTTCAGTATATGATAAAAAAAAAAACCCCTACATGTCTAGCTATTCTCCATTCCCTCTAAGGTGATCTGTTTGTGCTGCTCTTCAGTTCCCAGTCCATTGCTTCTCTGACCCATCAGAGGCTGCCGGCTTACACCAGTAACAGGATGGTAACAGAGGCAGAAGAAAAGGTTTCTTTTCTCATCCAGGAAGCTTTCTGATCTGCTGTTGTAAAAAGTCTCCAAAGGTGACCTAAGGTTTTCAGAGATGCATTTTATGAACTTTAAAGCATGAGAACACACTGAAATATCAGCTTTCAATATTGGTCCTCAACTTTAAAAAGGAAAGGTCCGGCTGGAAAACCGCCAAGAGTTAGGATAGAAATCATCACCTACCACTACCCTGCATTCGGTATTTATAAAGGGCTCTGATTTATTGTCTCTTCTCCAAAACAAGGACTCTATCCATGTACCTCAGGGTAACATAAGGTGAAACCTCACACTCGGGCAGGTCCCCCCCACCGCTGCCGCTCCTCACTGCAGACACACTTCTCTCCACAGTCTCATCCAGGGGAAAGGCAAAGGGCTGCTGCTGCCCGATCCTAATGCAACCGAACACTTCTAACCCTTTGCAATACCTCGAGGCTTAAAACTAAGAAGAGGCATAAATACGACTTAAATTAATGATATAATACAATCAGGAAAGGAAACAACACCACAGCATACGATTAAGAGCAGTGCAAGCAGCCCCCTCTCCCCCAGAACATCTCACATCGCCCGCCGGACCGAGCCCACCCTGGTGTAAAAGGAGGAGCATCGCTCCGGGACTCACCAGCTGACACGGGGCATTTCATCAGCACTTCATCTGACAGAGAGAGCCAAGACTCCACTTACTATAAATCAACGATAACTTGCTGACTTAAACAAGCATCTGTTATTTACTCTGGCTGCACAAGCCAATCCATCTGGCCTTACACAGAATTAGCGTATAGCAAAGAGACATATCTGTAAATAATTTACTTGGGGGAAAAATGCCAAACTTATTATCTATTAATATTATTTGACTGTCCTATTATGGCAACAGGATGCTGCTGTCCTCTACGGCACAGCCCCGATTCATCCCTGAACCAGTGCTAGCAAGTTCACTGGTGGCATGCATGACGAATGAGGGAAAACGTGACTCCCAAAATGTGCAGGATAATGCTGGAATTAAGCAAGAAGCAGTGCTCTGACAACAGCAGGTGACCACCCATCGGTTTGGGACCTCCGCTCAACAGCGGGGTGACGTAAGGTGCGGGAGGAGAAGGTCATGGTGAGACAAGCCAGAGACAGCAACCTCCATGCCTGTCACTGGCCACTGCTGGGAACTGCGGTGCCTCCCTCTCCCAGGGATGCCACGGCCTCTAACACTGACTGCCAACGGTGTGCCGGTGCACCAAATAAATTACATTAGCACCAAGGAAGAATGATGATTTGTATTGGTTCTTCACTCCAGAAAACAAGTCAGATGTGTGATTTACAGGCACATTACATTACCGGACAGTTAAGCTTCCACAATAGAGACTCACTGCCGCCAAGGAATCACAACTCCTAGAAACCAGACACTGCTCACCCACAGCCGAAGGAAACAGCTGGATGAGGTCCTTCTACATGCTAATTACCAAGGAAAGATGGTGAAAAGACCCTGCTGTTGAGAGGGAACACCTGGGCTCACACGTATCTCTGGTGAGCCTGACACTACAGAGCTGGACGTGAAGAAGTTGCTTTCTCAAGGGTTGAGGAGAAGGATCGTGGACACCAAGGTCAGACCATGACTCTTGATGGACAGACGGTTCTGCCATTTTGCAGGTATTGAGAGAAGTGTCCCTCTGAAAGGGATGCAAGAGAGGAAAAGCACCCCCTAAATTTGGAGTTGTGGGTCTGAGCTCGCAGGAGGGTTGATGGGAACTTAAAGCACCCTTGAGAGTCAAGAGCAGAAGGAGACACTGGGTCTCACTAGGGCACTAAGATAATCAGGCATTAAAAAGGACTGTGCTTTGCAAACTGCTTTGGCTACTTTTTGAGGGGAATTTGTAATGTGGAATGACAAACATATGACAAAGAAATCAATTTATCCTTGAATTTTCTCCTTTACTAGGTTAAGAGACCTTAGAAACCCACCACACTTTGTCCCCACCACTCCTGCCTCAGTCCTGTTGGCTTGGCAGGCTCCCCAAAGCAAAGCTGCTTAATCTCCTTCAACACGAGGAAAACAGATCACGATGCTGCAAATGCCTCCAGCACTTATACGTTAATGACTGGTGATGAGAGAATTTGTGTCAGCAGAACTTGACTCTTAGGCTACTACGGTAGAGAAAGCCAACACCTGGAGGTGGGAGTGATCTTCCCTCCTCTCTCTGTATGCGTTACCTTCAGCCGCCCGTTTGAAGAAGACTTTGCAGCTACCACAAGTGAGGGCTCCATAGTGGCACCCAGATGCTTCATCTCCACAGATCAGGCAAGTCTTCTGCGGTGGAAAGTAATAGTCAATGGGCAAGACATGTTCATGGCCAGTCTCCAATCTGCAGTGTAAAAGAGAAAGAGAACAAGGGAAAGTGTCAGCAAACGAGGTTAGGATGAGCTATGGGTGAATGCAGCAGATGGCGCTTGGGAGAATTTTCATGGCAAAACCCAAAATTTTGGTGATGGGACAAGCCAAGCACTGATCAGAATGGAGGCAAGAGATGACTAAGCCAAACCTCGCTCTGGCCATGCAGAAGACCATGCTGGGGCGCCCCTCCTGACATTGCCCTAGGTACAATATATGACAATGTGTGGCAAAGTACAGGCACGGTGACAGCACATCCTAGAAAGAGAACATGACTGAAACTGGCTGTTGCATTGTTCATGTAATTTTGGCTTCAACAGTGAGGCTTGTATATCAAACAAGGACTCTGCGTGCTCATTAAGCTATGTGATCCCACTCCACTGAAGTCACTGTTGTCACTTCACTACAGATTAATTTATCGTTTTGATTCTTAATTTAAACAAATTATGTTTTCCAGAGCTATAAAACTCCCTTAAGCTATTATTTCCTTCTTGCTTTTTTCTCTTGCCTGTTCTCTACCCATTCCCCCTTTCAATACCCAGCAGTGCCTGGACTGACTTTTCTTCCAGGATGCCTTGTTCATCCACATGACTACTAAAACCAGCCAGAAGCCTCTGGTGAAAACATAAAGCATTTGCTGTGAATGTGTCCGAGCAGACTCCTGTTCATACCCATCCCATGACTAAAGGCACTGCCTCTGCGTCTCCCAGTCACACAGGGTACATTGGGACAGTGCCACCGAGGTCCCTGCCCTGGGATGGCCCCATGGGCAGAGCACAGCGCTGCCAACCACGGAATGGTGAAAATAAACCTGAGAGACAAAAATAAAAGTTGCAGGGTCTGCCATATAATAATTACGATTAAATGCTGGAAGCGGGTCGGTATGGATTACGGAGCTTCACATTTTCCACTCACCAGCTCAGTAGTCTGAACAACCCATTTTGGATTTTCAGTCTGGGTAGCTGGAAACAAGGATGGGGACGGAAACCGGCTGTTAGCAAGGGCAGAGCATGGACTCCCACGAAGACCTGGGGCCATCTTTGCCTGTTGCTGCCTTCCCCAACCCCCAGTTTTGACATAACCTCTTCCAAGTTCCGCTGGGGAAGCACGAGGAGCCTCCTGCAGCCCTGGCACAGCCCAAGCAGGTGCCAAGCACAACGAGAGGACCGCAGTGGTGCCAGGGTGCTCAGGAGGCAGAGCTCCACACCTCCAACCCTCCCACCGCTCCCCGGCCAGCGCAGCCCGCAGCTCACGTGGTGCTGACAACGTGGGACGGGTTCCCCGTGAGACGGAACGCTGGGGGAGGACTTTGCGTGGCACGGTGCTGCCCACACGCGCCAGGATGACATAGTGCCAACCAGCCGCGTTAACCACAGCACCGAGATGCTCCGAGAGCCAGCCCTCCTATCCGACCACGTCTTCCTCATGCTTCCCGCCATCCGCACGCCCAACCCCTTTTCCCTTGGCTGGTACCCAACCTGCCACCTCCCTACCAACACACGTCACGCTTGTTTGATCAGATCTATGGAAGCTGCTTTTTTTGGAAGGCATGGCAGCACGAGAGGTGCTTATCAGACCTGCAAGTCAACGCGTGTCCGGGCAGTATGGGGAGCAATAGCATGTGAAGTTATTTGCTAAAACGGGCTTTTTGTCAAAACACTAGATGAGGCAATTAGCTTCTAACAGTCAGCAGGTCACTGCAACTTTTTGGTCAAAATTAGATCTGCTTTTAGTTTCGGGGATTGTTTGAATGCTTGCAGGTGAGCTCTTAGAAATCAAATTATATTAAGAGCAAACGTGACAATGCTGGGACTTCTTGGAAAAAATCTTTATACTCAGAAAAGCCCCATTTGGGCCCATAGTGTGAATAAACTCAAAATCCACTGAAACAGAAAACAGAACCCATACCGTGAATCTTCTGAAAAGTCTTGCAACTTTTAGAAAAAGGGGTCAAACACCAACACAGACCCCGGGGTAAGGGAACGCTGTCCTGTTTCTCAGCCCCTCTGCCCCGAACTGCTGCCCATGGCAAGAGCCTCTCCGCATCCCGCAGGCAGCTCTGCCCATCCCAGCACGAGGCAAGCAAGGGGACATCTCACTCACCGAAAGAGCGGCTGTCAGCATCGAGGTTTAATTGAGGAAAAATACGCGTGTTGTCTGGGCTAACCATCAGCTTTTCCACCGGGGTTTCCATCTCTGCGATAAGTTACAATGCACGGCACCGCTGCCCCGTGCTTGCCGGGCTGAGGCTGCAGCAGGCACCGGGGCAGGCGGTTGGTCCCCCACCTCTCCCATCCCTTTCCCACCTCCTCTCCCTCGTCTCGTTTCACTACTCCCAAAACACAGGGAGCTCCTGCAACCTGCCCCTGCACAGGCAGCAGTTCCACAGACATCGGGATTAAAACTACTTATAGTGGAAGAGCTTGAAGAGCAATCACTGTTAAGGAGAACTGTGGCAAGGACAACGATGCACTTGTGTAGGGGCAGGTGCCTGCTAATCATCTTTTGCTCAGCTACTTTAATTCTGGTAATAAGAGTAGCTTCTTTAGTCCAGACTGTCCATTTCCTGTTGTTCTGCTTCCCAAGAGACGTAAATTAAACTGAGAAGAGGTTTTAAATGAGAAAAAGCGTTTCCTCAAGAACAGATGAGGAACCAATATTTGACTGGTTTAAACCGTACCATAGGCTGAAAAATACCTTCAGGTGCAGACAGGACTTAAGGGACTGTTGCTGTTATGTAAATGACTAGCTGGGATGCTTAATTTCAACCAAAGATGAACTCTGTTACCAGAGTACCAGTGCGGTTTGCCTTTCCCACAGGTCAGGGCTCTTTGCTGAAGCACGGCTGTCTTTTCTAAGCCCCTCACACCTTGACAGTAAGGCACGAAATGGGACAATTATTGGTGAGATCAAAACCCAAACTCACCTCTCTGCTCTGACCTTGCTGTCAGTTGTGTCCTTCAAGAACGCTGCTATCTTCTATTCCTCATATGAGAACTATGCAGATCCTACCTAAATTGTAGGTTAATAACTGGAGCAGCAATTTTATCCTCTGTTTTTAAGGCAAGAAACATTCTGAGTGATTTCTCGTCTTTTTAGCAGCAGCAATCAGAATCAGTGACTCATCTGTAGCTGCTGCTCAACTATCCTTCCCTGCCGATCTCAATTTCCAAGGCTTTTCTTGAATTACCGATGAAGCGGAGGAGATACAGTTGGCTGCAACATATCTGCCATAGTTAAGTCCCGACGCGACAGACATCTCCCTGCCTCGCCCTCGCAGCATCCCGCCTGTCCTCCCGGCGCGATCCCACTGTCCCGTCCCCAGCAGCAGCCCAGGCCACCCCCCGCTTTCCCCGTGCCACGTCTGCACGAGCACCCAACGCTACACAGCCTTGGCTCTCACTCTGAGGTGCTGCAATAGAGCAGACACTACTAAGAAATAACCAGCAGCAGATATAAAAGCTTTGCTAAAAGCGTCTTGTTTACCCAGCAATTTTTTAGATTCCAGTAGTACCAGACCTTTCCTCTAATGACCCGTTACCTTTTTTTCTCCTCTCTGTGCATTCAGAAATCTGAAAAGGGCTGATTTATGTTTTTCCGTAAGGCCTTCCATACTGTGCTTTCCCCGTTCTTTGTATTTCTTTGTATTTTTCTATGTATTTCAGATTAGAAACGAGCAAAAGTGACTCTCGCAGCTGTTGCAATGACAGAAGCAGGACCCCCAGAAGACCTTGGAGCGGTTTTTGAGGCTTAACTATTTAAAGCTGCAAAGTAGGTTAGCAATTTTAAGCAGCTTGTTAAATAGTGGTTTCTGCACAAGAAGAGTTGTGTAAGTACAAAAATGCCTTCGTGAATGTGTGTATGTAGTGTACCTATACACGCGCATCTGCCTACCAAGGGTGCTGAGCGGAGCATCCCAGAGGTGCTCGGGCTCTCCCCACAAACCCCCGTGGGCTCGGCCAGTCTCACCCCCCGTTGCCCACTTACGGCGGGAACTCAGAGGGAGCGGGCAGACACTGAAGGTGAATCCTGGCTGTGAGACAGGCTCGTCCCCGGCCGTGATGCTCCTGCCCTTGGGGTTTGCCCAGGGGAGCACTCAGCCCCCCGGCATCCCATCCCGTCCGTCGGGAGCTGACGTTTCGGCAGCCGGGGAGCGGCCGGGCTGCAGGCTGAGCCCCGCAGCACCAACGCGATTTCCAGCTCACTCCCGCCTCTGTTACTGGCAGCCACTGTCCACGGAGAAGAAGGAATTGCCCAGGAATGCCCTTGATTTTAAAAAGATGCCAATTTGCCTTTTCTGTTTTATTTTTAGAGGGAAAATTGTAAAAAAAAACCAACTGACAACGTGGGCACCTCGGTGTGAGCTGTGATAATGGCACCTTTAACGATCTATTTTCCAGTTTCTGAGAGACCTTTTAAAGGCATTCTCAAAATATGTAGGCAACAACACTGCAACGAGCCAAAAAGATGGCTTACGGAGGCTGCAGGGGTGTGCGGACTGGCAGCTTTCTGGACAGACCCCCAGACACCCACCTGGCACGGGGGTCCCAGCCACCAGCAGCGTTTGCGGCTCCTCCAGCCCTGCGCCGGGGAGCGGAGGGGTGGCTGAGCAGGAGGCTCACCATGGGCTGCCCAAAGCCTTCCTCCGAGCGGAAGTTTTTACTCCGTCGGTACCTGCCGACACACCGAGCGCGTTGCGGAGGGCTCCAGAATCCGTGACCGTAGTTTGCACAATATATGGCAAGTGTCACACTGCCTCAGAAACCCAAAGCAGGGAGATAGCGCGGCGCGGGCAGACACAACTGGTGCAGCAGTGACGTCGGGCAGAGATTCCAGCCCTGGCACACGGCTTGAAGGCCAAGGTCAGGGCTGCTCACAAAGGAGCACGGCGGTTTTCAGGGGAGAGAAAAAACAATCTCAGTATCTCCCTTATGGCTACAGGAAGAATTTTACTGCTGTTTCAGAAGGGTTCTTTAAGGAAACGAAGAGCATCTGTTGAGCTCCTGCCATGTGCAAATATTTCTGTGGAGTAGGAACTACAATTTTGCCATGCAAGCACTTGTTTGTCGATAGTTGATTTCACCCAACAGCCCAAATTTCACAACGCACCCAGAAAACCAAGGGCAATCACGGATAAGAGAAAAGTCAACCACTTCTCATAACCCACGGAGAAAGTTTCCATCTCAGCAAAGGACGGCACACGCGACCCAAAAGGAGCCAAGGCACGACTGCCCCCTGCCCAGAACTTCTGGCTCCGAAGACAGACCACGAAAAAGTATGTTTGCTGCTTTATCTGCACGGCTTCTGCAGTCCATGCCTACCTGCTCGAATAAGATTAATTCATTAAGCAATTCACCATGCTAATACAACACGATGCATATTCCTTACGCTCGCTCTGTTTTCCATCAGTCTGACATAACTGAACAAAATTTCCACCTCCTTCACTCTTAAATTTGACTACATTTTCCCTGTTGAAATTACTCTAACCGTCGCAGCAGAACAACCCCCCAGACTGAAGGGGAAGGCTGCAGCGTTGTTCCCGCAGGGCTGTGCCCTGAGGGCTGGCACAGCCTCCTCGTGGCATCGGCTCACCGCGTGAACTGCTCAGCGTCGGTCTTTGCACCAGCAGGCTCGGCACCCGCTCCGGGATTTAGCTGCCTTGTCCAGAGACATGTCTGCTAAAGCACAATGCGGTGGATTTGCAGACACGGAGACCCAGCTGGGCTGGCCTTCGGAGAATCCCTAACCGGGATTTGCCCGCCCGCCCACGGCGGCTGCCACGCACTCCAGCTCATCCCAGCCCGACCAGCCATCAGCCGGGAATCCCCGGAGCAGAGCACACGCCGTGCCCTTTGGGGAAAGCGGCTGGTGGTTTTGCACCTTTACAATGCTGTATCTAAAAATCTGCCTGGCCAGGATGCTCGAGAAGATGCTGAGCCATGAACCGAATAAGCACCTGCACACAAACTTGGATGACGCGGAATCCTGTCCAGTCATCTCAAGCACTGTCATTTCTGAGATACTGCGATGTTATCAGTAGTAAATGTTGCCTTTAAAATGGCACTATCTGTGCATGACATTTTCAAACACAATATTAAAAATAGCTGGCTTCCCGTCAATGGAGTTGCGTGGCTCCTGCCCGGACAGAGGTCTGTGACTCCCAGCGAGGTGCAAGACCCACGTTTAGCTAAGAGCAGGACTGTCCATTTCAGAGTCTCACGTCCCCTTGCACATTCCCGTTTCACTGCCACTGGCTTCAGCCAGAGCTGAACTGAATCTTCAAACCACAGTCACTAAGCCGCTCTAATTCAGAAAACAAGGCCTGCACGGAAACTTTAAAGCATCCCATCTGTTAAAATGCTTTGAGCAGTTTAATCTATAAACACACAGCCTTGTACACTGAATTTATTTCCTTTTTTTCTAAATAGCCTTGACTATGTTTCTAAACTGACCATGCCTTGTTTTCATGTGTAACTGCTGGAGGCGGAGAAGCAAGATAGCATCTCCGAGAGAGCAGAGCGTGGTGCACAGTGCGAACAACAGGGACACATCCGTGGTAAACACATATGGGAACTTGATCTTCATTGGATTTAAATAAACATTAGCAAACGACAACAGGTTCTCCAAACATCCCTGGCAGAGAGGGCAGGCCGAACTAGCACACCCTCAGGAGAAGGTCCTCCCACCAGCAGCTCCCTGGAGCAGCAGCATGGGGCTCTGCAGCAGAGAGCGCAGCAGCAGCGCGGAGGCTGCCTCCCAGCCCAGGGGGCACAAAGAACTTCAGCAACAAATCCATTCGCAAATCTCCTAAATTAAATTATCTTTTTTTTTTCTTTTCTTTTCTTTTCAAATGCTCTGTTTACTTGTTTTGACAGTTTCACACATCGGGTCCCAGCCGCAGCCAAAGCGCCTTCCCCACCAGCCCAGGCAAGCCCATAGCTCTTTGTCCTTTTGCTTTCCTCTGCTGCTCCAGCCTGCAGCTGCTCAGAAGCCGGCTGCCGTTTGCCCCGGCACCCAGGGGACAGTCCCAAACAGCCACCCCGACCAACCGAGCCACCCCACACCTACTGACGGGATGGACGGCAGGGGCCATGTCACAACCCACACCACTGGGGAGCCTCCTGATTTTAATGACCATCGTTGGCTCTCGCCTTCCAGTCATCCCTCAGAAGGAAGCAGAAAATGAGGTTAGAAAGGTGAAAGGAGGCAGGTATGCTATACCTGAAATGCAAAGCCTGGGCAAAGCCACTCTGCAGCCTCTGTATCACACAGGTGGCCTCTGTATTTTGGATACAGTACCGAGACCAAAACTGCTGCCTCAAAACCTGATCTCCAGCCAGTGAGCTCGGGGAGCAGCCTAAATAAATCAGCTCAGAGAAGACGAAACATTTGATTTCCCCAGATAGAGAAGGTATCCACGAAAAGCGACAGCATAAATATATTGCAAGGTTACTTCAGATGGGAACTCACCTGATCACGAAGCATGAAGGGGACAAAAAGCAAAACAGGAGTAATGCAAGCAGGCTTCAGCCCTGACGAGCACCCCCGAGGTCATCAGCGCTGTACACCATATCGTCCTGGTGACTGCAGAGTCACCTGGAGCCTCCAAGGACAAAACCTTGGTGTCCTCGGTGCACAGAGAGCCCTACTTATTTCCCAAGGAAACAGTCTGTCCTGACTAATATTTTTCAAGTAAGTTTAACCCACACCATAATCTTCCATTCTGAAATCCATCTCCTCTGCTGACAAAAAGAACATGTGACTATAAAGAAAATTAAAAATAATGGGATACTTTTGATCCATATTTTTCACGCTCCAAGAGACGCTGCCATCATGCAGACAGGGAGTACTGCCTTACAGTCCCCTAGAAAGCATCCTGGCTGTTACTGTACTTGGCGGCGAACCGCAGGCTTCTAGTACCACATACTAATAGTCTCCTTTTATAGGAAGACATTTAGCTTTCCCTCTTCAAAACCCAAGCGCAGTGACACTTATGAAACACTTCGGAAGAGATGATGCGAGTTCCTTGGTGGCTTTGCACAGCAGCCAGGTCTGAAGTGCGAATCTCCAGAGGTAACAAAACACCCCCTTGTCCGCACCAGCTCCGATCCCGCTGGCCAGGGCCACCCCTCGGTGGCCCAGGTCTCTCCCACAGGGCTGGGAATGGGGACGGGAGGCTGCCAGACCCGCAGCCGGCGGTGCCAGCAGCACGGCTCCCGGCACCTCGAACAGCACCGTGGCGGCGCTCCCGGGGCAGGAGGGGTTTTCTCACCAGGAATCCCCATCCTCTCCCAGGGCTTGCCGGGCTCACGCAACCACAGAGATCAACGTGGGGCAGAAGACCAAAGTCACTCTCTCCACACACTCTTCACGTACAGATTAATGTTCCTTTTGTTTCTGCAGCGCGTGGATCTGAATGCCAGCACTGCATTTCTAAATTAGACAAGTAGTCCCTGCTCCTGCTCCCAGACCCTCTGTAGAACAATACCTGCTCCAGGACTTTTCCCTGGCAGGGTTTAGGGACAAGGAGAGGTTTGCAGGGGCTGGTGGTCGGCCAGCACAGAGCTGTGTCCAGTGACGGGGCGCAGCCAGAGCACCTCATGTGAACTGGCCATTTGGCATTTCCACAAATCTTGGCCAATCAACAAAGTTCTGTCATGCCTCAAACTGAACACAGCAGCTGCTGAGGGAGAGATGATAAGGTACGCACAGCGCTGGCAGGATGGGGACACTGATGGCAATGTCGTATGCAGATGCCCTGCTCACCTCTGCGCTCCGACAAGGTCAGAGCTCCTCTCCAGCCCACGGACATCTCCTCCGCAGCCTGGCAGCAGGATGAGCACCACGAGCCCCATTCACCAGCCTTGGCTGTCTAATACAGAACGGGAAACCTCAGGACCTGCATCCCTCTGGGTGCTGTCGGCAGAGCGCTCGCCATCACCTCCAGCCCACAGGCAGCAGAACCGGGCAGCCGACCCTCGAGCATCTCAAGAGTCTCAACCCCCTGAGACCCCAACCGGGGATGACCCTGAGTCACACTGTCTCATTCCGAACGCCAGGCTGACTCCTCCAGCCGTCCCTGAACAACGTCATATAGAACCTCTAATATAATCAGAATTTAATTTGGCAACAATGATGCCTCTACTTAAATAATCAGTTTCCATCTTTTCTACGCCTCTCTTGCAGTGATTTTCCTAAAGCATGCATTCAGCAATGTTCCCTACCTTCATGTTTTCTCTTTGCAATGTGCAGAATGTGTTCATTTTAAATAGGGCCATGTTAGTGCCTCTGCAGAGGACGTGACTTCTTTTCGTTAGTAAGAGCCTTCTCCTGTTTAGCAAATATGGTGGGTTTTTTGAAGCAATTATACAGTTTGTCATGACTTTTCATTTCCCATTCTGTAACTTAGAAAATGGTATATGACACATTTCTTATTTATTAGATGCTGGGTTAATATTTTGTGATACCTGCCAAGCTGCATTCAAATGGATCCATAAATTCAATGGAAATGTGAACATTTTAAATTGCTCTTCTGGTAAGTCAGAACTAAATTTATCAAAACAGACTGTAATTCAAATCAATTGACCACTTAAGCCAAGTCAGGCTCTGTGAGCTGCAAACTCTGCTGACTGGCCTTTTCCTAAGGGATCTTCAAGATTTAATAGCTGTTGGATACCGCTGTCCCATGCCTCATTCTCTACACAGGTTGGAAGAAAATCTCCCACATTTTCTGGCTTTTTCAACTCCGAGTAGGCCTCCGTTTTGAAGGACTAGCCTTTGAACTGAACTGGCTAAATAAATGGGATTTTCTCTGCTTTCCAGAGCTGGTTTAGCAACACAGCGAATTCCTGGTGCTGAGGTGCTGTCTTCTGCTGGGAGCCTGACCTCTTCCGAGATGCCAACAAAACCCATGAACCACCCACCATGATATTTTACTGACCTCCCGTGAGCTTCACAGACTCTAGTAAACACAGGCTTCCACATTCTTCCGTGATGAGAAAGTGGGAATACAGCTCCACACCTTGTCCAGCTTGCAACGTGTGCTTGACAGCGTTCCTCTTACAGACCACGAACTGCCCCATCAGGTCTGTAGCAGCCGGAGATGGCATCCGCCACTGCTCCTGCGGGAACCTGTGGAAACCTGTCTGATAATCCCACTCCCGAGTTATTCCACCAAAGAACAAGTTGGTGCAAAGAAGGGCTGCAGACCGGAGCGCTCCCTGCCCCACTCAGACCTCAGCCCACCAGTGCAACGGGCAAGCTTCCAGCCGGATTGCTGAGGGATGTTCAGGAGTCACTTGCAGACGCGGATATTTAAAATACCCAATTATCTTCCCCACTTCATTTGGCAGTGGAATCATTGCTAAGGAAACCGGTGCCACACATTCGGCATTTTTATTTCTCTATTGGATGAAGCATGAGTTGAAAATGGGCCGATGGCAGACAAGGGAGGAATCCAGCATGGAAAAAGGAGAAGACCACAAATACCATTTACATCGGCAGCAGCCAACCGAGGAGGCACACCACGCGAGCAAGACCTGCTGGCGCAGGCAGCAAAGCAAAAGGCAGCACCGCTGCCCCGGGGAGGGCCGCTGCTCCTGCCTCTCCCACCTCCCCACTGCAGAGCCGGACGGCACCCTCCTCTTCCTCCTCCTCCTCCCAGCAAAGCACGGCAGCCCTGGGGACAGATGGGGAAGGGAGAAAGAAACAGCAACATCCCGCTCAGGGAGCAGCTCCCGCCCTCGGCCCCACAGCATCCCCTCTCTCGCAGGAGGAGGATGCCGGGACTTGTCGCGGTGGCTGTGCATCGCCAGCCGTGACAACTCCTGCGCCACATCCCGCTCCTGGCACAGCTGCCCAGAGCCTGCGGTGGGGTTTTCGGGCTGGCCTAGGTGGGAACTTCAGCTGGGGCCAGAACTCACTGGCAGAATTGTTTTATTATTAGGTATGTTTATACCACAACCAAACCTTTGCGGAGACACAGCTGCAGGGGAATAAAAATGCTTTTCCTTATTATGTCTGGAAATGGGTATAAGCTATATCTGCAAAACTTCTCTTCTGCTGGCAAACCACTTGTTTTCTAGAGAAGACTTCACAACTTACGCAACAATATCATCTCCCCTTGCCCTCAAAGCAGATCATGCCTTGAGTCATCTCATAAAGAGTAAACACGCAAATTATAATGAACGTTTCACATATCTATGGTCTTCTTGGCACTCTTAGCCCTGATCTCAGCAACAGAGGCAACGCAGAGACAAATTCCTCAGCATCCCGCAGCAACCGGCTAACGTCCAGCCGGGTCCTCCTGCTCCATGGCCTTGCCTTCCCCAGTGGCCGCCCTACAGCCGCGCATGCCCGTGGCTCCCAGCTGCCCACCCCCGCGGCCGCGGCAGGACCCCGGCACCTCCGCGAGCCGGGCCGGTGGGGATGAGCAGCAGTCCGTGCTGGTATGAAGCCCAGCAGCATGCCCGCGGCAAGCCCAGAGCATCCCAGCCTGGCACGGACCCAGGAAACTGCCTTGATGCCGGTATGCTCTTTTAGTGACACAAGGCATGGCCGGACCTGTCATTTGGGGGCTGAAAGCATTTCTTGGGAAATACAGAGGGCAGAACCCCGCAGCAGCGATCGGCTGATCCCAGGGGATCCGCGTGCGTGGGAGGCACCCCCATAACCACAGTCAGACACGGAAATCTGCAGACACTCCAGCCCTGCTGGCCAGCCATGTCCTGGCTGCCCAGGCACTTTTGCAATCGTTTAAGAGCCCAGCACCCTGTCTGCTTCGCCTCTGCTTCACCCTTCCAAGCAGACGAAGAATGAAAGCAGCCAGGAATCGTTTTCTTTTACGCCCGCCTGCAAACCAAAACACAGATGCCACATCTAATTTTAGGTCTCCTAGCCTTGAGAGCGTTCTCGTCATTCTCTTTCAAGCGAGCAGCAAGATAGTCATCTCAGGACAAAGGCGCCAAAGCGGCCGAGCGCCCGCCTTGACCCCAACTCTTGGAAAGCCGGAGGGTGTGCGGGACAGGGCCCCATCCTCTCCTCCCGCTGCGAGGGCACGGCTCTGTCCTGCCACCGGGGAGCGAAGGGATCGCCGCTGGTCCCAGGGCATCCCCGCGGGACACACAGACCCTCTCCATTAATGGCAAACAGGCGCGCAGAGGGATCAGCCCGCCGCCCTGCTCACCTCAGGCTGCCACCGTATCCCTGAGGGAACTTGGGCAACTGTCCCAACTCAGGCCATAATTCAAGAGCTTAAGCACCAACGTGGCAAAAGGGAGGGTGAGCCGAACAAAGGGAGCACCGCTGCCCCGCAAGCCCCTCACCCTCAGCCCAGCCCCGTCCCACCCTCAGCACAGCCCCGGGGGGAGGATGCTCCATCCCACAGGCACTCTGGCACTGCCCCACTCTGCCCCCCTTTCAAAGCTGCCCTCCGAAATGGCCCAGAAGCAAGGCCCTGGCATTTGGCACAGGCTCTGCTTTAAACAAGAAAGGCAAAAAAAAAAATCCCTGTACTGCTATTTTTTTTCTAACCATTTAAAGATGTTCCTGGGGACTCGGGAGTAGATGGGGAAGTTACAGATTTCTTTGCAAGTGGAAGATCGTGTTATCAGGGAAAGACTTTCCTCTCTGACCACAGGGGACACATCAAACCAAAGCAAATAACTGAAAACCAGAAAACTAAAGCCATGTGAACAGGCTGAGCTAATTGGGATGACCTTACACATTCTGAAGCGTAGGAGCACACACAGGGACAAATCCTGGAGGCAGCCGAGGAGGGGATGCGGTCCCTGTGGAACCCCCGGCTCCAGACTTTGGACCCGAGCTGGACACGTGCCACCCAGACCTACTCCACTGAACAGAGACGGCACTTCCAGACAGCAGAAGAAAGGATGGGGGTCACCTGGAGGGTTATTTCTCAACTTTGTGCCTGAGCAGTGAGAAGCAACGATGACGATTTCATGCCAACCCTTGCAACATCCCGTCGCAAAGGCTCGCAGAGCGCCATCCAGCCGAGGGGGGACCCGTGACCTTCCCACGGACAGGATGGTGCAAAACCCCGGTTTCTCCACATCTCCTCCACGGTGTCCGTACGCGGATTGCTGCAGGCACTGGGGCAAGGAACGGAGATGTTAGTTATACAAGAAGAGGATACACATACAAAACCCATGCGTTGTGTCCATGCGTAAAAGACACATGCCCACAAACGCACACACACGATTCAAGAAAATTGTAGATCATCTGAACAATATTTGCATGCAGTATTTAATTTTCCAACTAATGCACCTACTTGCCAGCCAGATGAAAGCAATTAACCTCATCTGCACACAAATTACTTTCCTCCTTTCCTCTCTTTCATAAGAGGAAAGAGGCACTGCCGAGACAGCCCGTCCAAACCCTCCCCAACGGCACGTCGGAAAATGTGCGAGCGCTGCTGCTGCGCTCCAGATAGGCGGGGAGGGGGAGGAGGCAGAAGCCTTCGCTAGGAAATTACTGATACAAAAACTTGCGCCTGGACTCGGTTCTCAGCACATGGGCCAAGGTCAAAGCGGTTTTTTTCTGCCATTTCTAAGCAGCAAAGAAGCTAATGCAGCTAAAATATGTAACACCAGTCAGACTGCTGAAGAGTCGGTGAGAAAACACTGGAAAAAGAAGTAAAGTATCATCTTGGGGAAGACAAGAAGCAGCCCTCTAAGTCCTCCACCGACCAGTGAGAACACGGGGGGAGAGAAAGCAAAGTCCAGGGTTTTCCCACCTCATCCCGGGAGCTGACTCTGTCCCATTGACTCTATAAAATGCATTTTAGGAAATCTGCAGCCTCCCCTCTGGCATTTCTGGGGGTTGCTCCTGATGGCAGCAACTCCAGGAACACCCAGCGGGACAGTGCCCGGGCGGCAGGGGTGAAGATACTGTTGTAAAGTGGGATTCGCCCCCAGCACTCTTCCCAAAGCCGCCAGCTGCAG
This sequence comes from Anarhynchus alexandrinus, assembly GCA_008711295.1. NCBI lineage: Eukaryota > Metazoa > Chordata > Aves > Charadriiformes > Charadriidae > Anarhynchus > Anarhynchus alexandrinus. The sequence continues at coordinate 1,033,481 of VUYV01000006.1, read as the reverse complement.
CCAGCCCCAGTTTCTAGTCCCAGCAGGAGCACATCGGTGCGGAGGGACAGGGCACCCCCCAGCCTGCACCCACCCAGCGCACACCCACGCCCCCCCAGCGCGTCAGACCCCCTAGACTCCAGCAAGAGCTTAACCCCGAGCTTCGCAGGCGGTGCTGGCACCCCGGATCAGGCAGCCAGCATCCAGGGACATCCCTCCCAGTGCTGCCTGCCAAAGACAGCCAGCTAAAGACATAAAACAAGTTAAAGATAAATCATCACAACTATGCCCATGCACAGCGCACGAGCAGTGGCCGGGACAGGCTGAAGCAGCTCTCCGTGCTCTGCACAGCACGACCAGGGCTCTGCCGGCCCAGGCACACAGCACATGTGTCCTGGAGGGAGGCCAGCTCTCCGTGGTGCAGACCTGCTGGTGTCCACCATGGTTACGCAGAGTAAAGCGTGCCTGGCTGCTCTCCCCTGCTAACTCCCAGGACGGCTGCCCGCAGCGCTCCCTCGCTGTCGCAGCAGAGGATGTCCCGTACAAACACTACTGGTGTCCCAATATTTGCGGTTCTGCACTGACTTTCTAAGCCTTATTTAAGACATATCTTTTGCTCTCAGAGCTGCTTTGGAAGCAGCAGCCACCTTACCGCAGTCTCGAGGAGCTCACTGTGGTCCCTGGCACCGCACAGCCCCTCGGCAGCCCCACACCCCGGGCAGCCCCATGGAGGCACCCAACCAGTCCCTCCAGCAAAAACACGGGCTTATCCACTGCTCTTCACTGGGGATTGTTAATTTACTTATTACGGTGTGCTCCATTCCACTTTTTGACTGCACAGGAAAGTCACCAACTTGGGGTGTAATCCACCCTGTGCGGATACCTGAGATGCCCGGAGCAGCGCGGCATCCAATTCCCGCCCCAGTGGGACGGATGCCTGCTGCCCACGGAAAGGGCAGCAGCTATAAATACCTGTAGAGCTGGGCTATATTTTTAAGATGATTTCTTCTACCGCAAAATCATTTAATCTGCGGTCTGTGTCCCGACAAATCATTCTTACCACTTCTGATGACATGTCAGCATTTGACTTTGTTCTCATTATTTAAAAAAAGGCCTCCCCAGAGGCGGGGGGCTGGGGAAGTTTCAAACCACAGAGGAGCGTGGGTGACCTTGCTGTTGCTGGCTTCTGCTCAGATTGCATTAAACGGGAAAAAAAGCAGCAGCAAGACAGCAGCCCGCCCTGCCTGTCCTGCCTGCCCTGCCTGCCCCTGCCCACCACCTGCGCAGGCAGCCGGGGGCTGCGGAGGCTCCTGCCCGGGTCCCCCGAGGTGAGACGCTGTACTCCCGTAACCCCTCTCCTGCAAACACTGTCCTGGAGCGGGACGGGGTCAGGCATCCCTGAGGACAGCGCTCGGCTCTGCTAAAGTAAATGGGACTATTGACAGGGCGTAAAGTCCAGCGCAGAAGTAGGCTCCTGCAGGGCTCTCTCCCAAAACGGAGCGCAAACCCCAACCCAGCCCCCCCCGGGAGCCCAGCCCCGGCGGCTGCCAGGGCCCACGGCCGCTCAGACGCTCCGAGGGACTGCTGCCACAGCCACCAGCTCACGACAAACCCCACCTCCCTCCATCTTCGGCAGAGGAATAATGCCTATTTTGCATGGTCGCCCGAAGGCTAAATGAATTGCTGCTCATAAGGACTCCAGAAGAAAAGTGCCATAAAAGCACAAAGCACTATTACTGGTAGTATTTTCATTACTGTTACAGGATACATTGACCTTCACTTGAGCATACTCGTGAGAAGAATCGGGGTTGTAACCATTCTTTCTAAAGCAGAATAAACCACAAACACACGTTGCAACAACTGCCAGCGCCGCCCGTTGCAGGCACCTCGCCCCGGTGAGGGAGGCATCCCCGCCACGAGCGCCGCCGCGCGCTCCCGGGGCGGCTCCTCCTCGGCTTTGCCCCACATCCAGAGCTGGGAGAAGGATTAAGCTGCAGTTGGACGTGGCTGAGTAGCACGGCCAGATCAGCGGAGAAGACAAAGACAGCAGTGGATACGGCAACAGGGAATATGGATGAAGAACCTCCGTCACAAGTCTTTGCCATGACAACTAGGTCAGTTCCTTTTGATTTTAATGAGCTTGCTCATACCACTATTATTGTTAAAAAATAAAGCTGGTCCTGGTCCACACAATGTGCAGTGACTATCGATACCAGGGCCAGCAGCCCACCTGAGTTAAAATCCCAAAGTGACCAAACTGCTTTCTTCCACCGCAGGAAAACAAACAGAGCCGGGCTTCTCCCCAGCACGCAGCCTCCAACGCCGGGTCAGGGCTGGCCGAGCTCACCCCAACTCTAAAGCCAGGAATGCTCATTCATGTAGATGCGGCCATCAAACCATCTACGCCCATGCGGGTGTACTCATTTGATTCCCTGCAAGGCCGACATTCCTCACCTTTCACTTGCTGAGGAGGGATTGCTCTGCTACTCTCCGGGAAGCCCCGGGATGCTGTGGCACGGTGGCTCTGGCATCGCTGTGCCCCACTGCCTGCCCACGGCCGCACAGGGTCGGCCGGGATGCAGCTCTCAGGCTTTTTTCAAACTACATCAGTCTTCCGAACGCTACGACAGACTCACTAATCTAAATGAACTCTGCTCTCCTCAGCTGAAGAGTAATTGACTCTGTGTCTTGATAGCAGAACAGATTACGACGTCCAGCCACGCCGCAGTGACAGCTGAGGGAGTCTCAGTCAACACTGGCACACGGTATAGAGCGGTGGCACTGACTGACAGAGCACTACACCCCCAAGGAGGATGAAAGGATAAAATAGCCATTGACCACCACCTGTTTCCCTTTGGGTCCCCCCTGTTGTCGCAACCAGCATCTCAAAATGCCCAGAATTACTGAATGACAGAAAATGACCGTCAACTCTACATTTTTTTCCCTTCCCCTGCAGCAATACTGCTGTGCATTGCATAAATCCCAAGCCCTGAAACACCTCCTTCCCAAAAGACAGATGTTTTTACCCAGCCAAGAGCAGCTCACCTGCCCAACCAGACTCCCAGCTTGCCCGGCTGCCAGCTTCCTCAAGGTCCAGATTTGACTTCCTCTGCATGAACGGCAAGCAGAGGACGAATGCCTCCCACGGCCTCAGCCTCGGCTCTTGGGATTTCCACTGGGATCACAGGATAATGCGAGGATCCTTTGCTGTCAGCACATAAGCGCACTAACGGACGAGGCTCCCTGCCTCGCGCATCCGCAGAGCGCTCGGCCAGCAGGACACCGCTGCTGGCAGCAGCACTGTCAGCCCCGCAGGGACACGGCAGCTTCTTCCACGGGCTCTTTTTTCTCAAAGCAAAATTTCTCCTTTCTGCTGCACAGCACAGATCTGAAGTTCACAAGCCAACTTCTTTTTTTATAGGCTTTAGCTTTTTCAAGCAAATTCTGTTAACAATCAGCCCTGACTTCCTACCCCTGGATGCCAAAGCTCTTTCCAGAGGAAGGCTCGCCACTCTGCAGCTGCAGCCTGCCAAACTGGGGCCTCTGGATGTCCAAGCAGAGGTTCCTGCCACCCTCCTCACTTAGGTGCTAACTCAAAACTGTGAGTGATGGGGCCAGTCAAAGTATATTGTTCTCACCCCTAAGGGTGTATGTAAAATCTAAGATTTGCTTCTCGCTCCCCAAAATAAATGAGCATTTTTATTTCGCTTTATGCCACGTGACCCATGTCTGCAAAACATCCGAACCTACAAGAAAATGAACGTGCTTTTGTGTACCAGGTAAAAGTTCTTTGTGTCCTCCTACTGTTCACATTCAATGTCAAATCCTAAGTTACACTTTCTATTAATTGATTTAAAGCTCTTATGCAGAGCAAAACAAGCTTCTGCAAGGACTTGTACGTGTGCCAATAACTTGATGCACGGGGGTACCTGCTGCACTGCCCAGGGAACGCGCTGCGGGACACCGTGGCCATCAGAAGAGAAGCAGGGATGGTACGTGCACGTGCAGCATGGTGCTCCATATGGTACGGCACAAGCACAGCATCCTGCATCCAACAACCAAACCCCACTGAGCAGCGTGCTGGGCCCAGTACAGAGGGACCAACCCTTCGGGCTGGCTGGTCCGCCCTTGAAGCCAAGGAGGAGAGGCAAAAGAAGTGGGACCCAGATTCAGTAGTGCTCCCACCTGAGGCGAGCTGTAGCAGGGCAGGGACACCCCACGGGTGAATGCTGGATCTCAGTGTCAGCATGGCAGCACCCTAATGCCCGGCAGTGCGACCCGTCAGCACTCACTGCATCCTACCAGTGTACTGGAAGGTAACACATCCACTGCTGTCCTCAAGACTTCTTCAAAGAACACTAACGAGATCCAGACAGTGGTCCTGTGGCCTCCCCCCAACTCATCGCTCACTGGACCATGAAGTCTGGACTGCAGAGAAGAACTCTGAGCGGGTTACTGGTCCCTCTAAGTCTGCGCTGCTGTGTATGCTTCCCACACAGAAGATTTATAGTGGCCAGAGACAAACTTCCAGGTTTTCCCTGGTGGCATCTGTGCCAGCCTGTGTGGGAGGAGGAGAAGATCCAGCTGAGCAGAAACTCACAAAAGACACTGCCAGACATCTTCTACAGCCACAGCTGTCTGGGCAGAAGCCAGCAAGGTGCCGTCTAGAGCTGCCCCTTCACCCCTGGTAGCAACGAGAAGTTGCAATACTGCAGTTTGGTTTGCAATCCAACAACTGTGACCAGAAGAAGAGAGTCGGCAGAGACAGGATGGCATGCCTGCATAGGCCAGGTATTAAGAGAGGACATGTCTGTATCTGTCTCTTAATTGTTTACTGGGCGTAAATTCTCCACTAAAAAGGCAGACAGAACATCTGCCTCTTGTGCACGCTGTCTCCTGGCTCTCTTGAGGAAAAAAAAAAAAAAGCTGGAAAGGAGCCGGTACCCACGCAGAAAACTTTGTTGTTGCTGCATTCCTATGAATATGGTGTAGAAATGGGTTCATCCAAGGCGAGAGGAGATCGCTCCTGGCAAATGCTAAGAATAAGAACAAAGAAAGGTGCCCATGCCGTCTGCGTCACACCACCAATTTGATGTGGTGTCAAAGAGCAGCCTCTTCCCAGCTGGCACAAGTTGGTTGGTCTGTCCCAGATGAATTTACAGTGTTTGCTTTGTGTCAGTTTCTGGTGCAGATGTCCCTTTTGGCAGAAAACATTCTTCAAAAAAAGAAAATTCACTTTAAATTGGAAAAAATATTGAAATAAACTGAACAAGGGGATGAAAAGACCATGTGCTCACAAGCCCTGCAGGCAGCTAGGTTCATCTGATGCTTCTTGCTTCGCATTGCCTTCTGGCTTATGATACTGTGCTGGTTTTTTTTTCCATTTGCAAATGCATTCAAGACTGCTAAGACCCTGAAAATACAACAGGGGAATGCACGGGGAAAAGAGCAAAACAGGTAAAGCTGATACCTCTCAAGGCATGTAGATCATCTTGCAATATATTAAACACTAAAATCCTCCTTTAAAAACTCACGTGTATGTGGAGGTGTGAGGTTTATTGGGCTATTATGTCAAGATTTCTATGAGCTCTAACAACAAAGGAGGGGTTTGAGGAACGGTGTGATGAGGGGCAGAGGCTGCTCAGGACCTCTATAAACAACTGCAATGCAGTGCTTTCACAGATGATACTCACGAATTACTGTGCACCAGCTGAGCTGCATCACATGCGCCTGGTGCCCTTGTAGAGGAGCATCTGCTCTCTCAACCCACCCTGGCTGGGGTGGGCTCCCTCCTGCTGCCTTGGGGACGGTGCAGCCTGGCAGCTACCAGGGCTGGGGGCCGGCAGGCTGAGCCCCACGCAGCGGGGACACAGTCCCAGCCAACACCGCAGCCCCACCTGGGAGCATCTCATTGGGAAAGATGCTCCCAGGCCTCATGCTGAATGTCTGTGCAAGGGGGAACTTCATTTTCATAGAATCATGGAACAATTTGGGTTGGAAGGGACCTTAAAGATCATCCAGTTCCAACTCCCCTGCCATGGGCAGGGACACCTCCCACCAGACCAGGTTACTCAAAGCCCCATCCAGCCTGGCCTTGGACACCTTCAGGGATGGGGCAGCCACAGCTTCTCTGGGCAACCTGCGCCAGGGGCTCACCACCCTCACAGTAAAGAATTTCTTCCTAATCTCTCATCTAAATCTACCCTCTTTCAGTTTAAAACCGTTACCTCTCATTCTATTGCTACACTCCCTGATAAAGAGTCCCTCCCCGGCTTTCTTGTAGGTCCTGTGTTGGTACTGGAAGGGGCTATAAGGTGTCCCCAGAGCATTCTCTTCTCCAGGCTGAACAACCCCAACTCTCTCAGCCTCTCCTCATAGGAGAGGTGCTCCAGCCCTCTGATCATCTTCCTGGCCCTCCTATGGACCCGCTCCAACAGGTCCATGTCCTTCTTCTGTTGGGGGCTCCAAAGCTGGACACAGTACTCAAAGTGGGGTCTCGCCAGAGAAGAGGGGCAGAATCACCTCCCTTGACCTGCTGTGGGGAGGTGCTCTTCTATATATTTCCAGCATTTAACTGTTAAGAGTTACACAACCGCTGCACAGATCTTTGGGATCTACCAGAGCAGCTCCAAGAAACAAATGGTTTTTACTAGAAGTAGTAGAAAGTCTCCCACAGAATAGTTTTCTTTCAGCGAATGCTCATTTGATAAATTCAAAAATGTTCCACAGGATGATAAAATAATACAATTTTTTTCTTTTATATTTAACTTTGTAATTTTATCCTACAATCACAAGCGGGAAGTATCCATTTCAAACTAAACAGCCTACCAAAGCAGCCCAGTGGACAGCCACCAGCGAGCGTGCCAAGTACTGACTGAAAGCCCATTAGAATAACAATTACCAGTACAGAAATGGCAAATTAGTACAGCCATTTTAAAATCAGTAATTTATAAAATATGAATGAAGCTCAGTGCTAAGACAAAAATGCAATTAAAATGAGTGGCAGAAAAATACAAAGAACTGAACTATCGCTGTTACAAATTACTTTTAACTCTGTGAAATGAAACATTATACCGAAACAAAATGTTCCCATATGACTAAAAAAATTTTCAAAATTTTGGAATTTCCTCCTGCAATAAATGGCAACATTTCCAGCTTTCTTCCCAGTTCAGGGCCATACTTTTTTTTCCCCCCACCACGCACAGACTGACTTCTGATCAGCTCCAGTTTTCACTGTGCTTTTCCCTTGAACTGCCCGTCTGCAATTTGCGCTCAAAGTACTGCGTGCCTTTATCTTCCATTCGCCCGAGAGATGCGATTCAAAGGTGCCACCCTGGCAAGGACACAGAGCGAACTGTTGTCTCCTGCCTGGAGCTAAGCGTGGCCTTGGAGGTTCCTCGGAGCGGAGGAGAGGGGAGTTGCGCATCGTCCGGAGGGGCTGCCCGGGCGGCGGATGGCATTCAGCATTCACTGCCTGGCTACAGTGTTTCTGCTTTAATTCTTGCCGGGGCTGTCCCACGCCTTCCTCAATCTGAAGCAAGGGACCAGAGGCAGAGACTTCCAGGAATTGCCAGCTCCACGCCGCAGGGACAGGCCGGCAGCAGCAGCGCGCTCCCGACACCAGTACCCACAAACCTGATGGAGGCTGCCGGGCTCCTCGGCACAGCACAGCCGTGCCCACACCTTCTATGCCACGAAGCCCGCAAGTGCTTTCAGCAGCGTGGTGGACAGATCGTCACCGAGCGTGACCGCACTGCCAGTCACCCGCCGGCAGTAGCACTGTCCTCCTGGCTCGGTGTGCAGCGACAGCCCCAGAGGAGACACAACCCAAGGGAGAAGGTGATGCTGCACCGGGGGCTGACGCTCAACCCCATGGTGTTGAGGTGATGCTGCACCGGGGGCTGATGCCTGTTCCCACGATGGTGATGCTGCACCAGGGGCTGATGCTCATCCCCACAGCTTCCCGAGAAGGAAATGTGGATGGAAAGGCACAGCTGTGCACTGGCACCTTTTTCTTTCAGATACAGCAATATGCAAAGCCACAGGTTCCTACAGGGGCTACAAAACATGCTTTATCTCTCGTTCGCAATCAGTATTTTGAAAGGTATCGCCCTTTTGACCTCAGAAAAAGCACCAAATGACTAGCTCTCTTTGGCAGAAATGCAATTCTCAGAACAGGAAAACCAATGGGTTATTCTATAGACTGGCTGCAAGAAGTAATGCAGAGCACAGCTAGCACCTGTATAACAAATAAATACCAGCGAATACCGCAAACAGCAGAAAAAATGTAAAAGCTGTACAAGTAAAACAGCTGTCATGGACAAATCCTTTACTGCTTCCAACCCAGGAGTCCTCAGTAATACAGGACAGAGTACCCAAAATGCCTGTATAACTCAAACCCACTAATACTCTTACAGCTTTTTATGCATTATTTCTTTGGTGAAATTTTCTGAATTCTCAGCCACTGTTTTCTATGCCAAGTGTCTTGTAGAGCTTATCCTTTCATTGGAACCAGCACTTAAGAGAAACTGGGGGGGAGGAGAAAGTAATCACTGTTTATATCAAGCACAAGATTTTGCAACCAGTTTCCAGAGGGTGTAAGAGCTCAGAAATTCAAGACATGGGGAGAAGAGGATGGGAAAGCACACAGGAGGGTGGGGAAATATCTGCCCTTGAACAGTCTTATAATGAACAGATGAAAAAGCAAATAGATGTTTTGTGCTGTAAGAGCAGACAGGCAAGTCCCACACAAACCCACCGTGCGTGTATGCCCTCCGTACCCACCCTTAACAAGGTGATGCATCTCCCCTTCCCAGTGGGTAGGGTAAGCTGGAGAGTGGGAGAGTCAGCAAGAGAGGGAAAACAGAGAGGGATGGATAGAGGGGGCAGCGGGAAAGAGGGAGACCGCTTTATGATACTTGGTATGTGCTATGGAAACACTAGGAAAACTCCAGAACCAAAATCAATTGAGCAGAAGAGCAAGTTGGAAAATAAAGAACACTGGAAACAGTTATTTTTCCTTCATTCATTGCCAGAGCCATAAATCCCAATTTAATGGCACGGGAGAAGGCCGTGCCAGCCTCCCCGGCAGAGCTGTTCACCACCTCCAGCACCCCACTTGGGCTGCTGCACCGGCAAGCACAAACCTGGGTGAGGATTGAGGGTACCGACACTTTTTTAATGCCCGTGGGCTCAGGCAGAGTATTAACACAAGGACCACGATCCTTCAAGGCTGAAGTGATTTCTGGGCATCTCCAAAGAAAAACAGCCAGCCTCTCCGTGTGTTACACCACCGGGACGCGGGCTCCTGGTGCAGATTTCAATGTGCACCCAGCATGAAGTGGGTGCCGGTCTTTAGAAAGGGCCCTCACACCCCTGCGGGCTGAGTCTAGCTGTGAAAAAGGATAATCTTGTTTATCAATTTAAATGAAAACTAACTCATGGGAAAGAACAAATAGATCAGCATCCTCAAAAGGAAATGAAAGCAAGTCAACCAGCTAAGCATGGAAGAAAATAAATAAGCTTTAGCGTGCGTGCCACAATCCTTCAGGCAGCAACTCTCAAGAGCAAGAAAAAAGAACCACAACTGCTGTGTCCCGGCACTAGGTGACCCAGTGGCCATGCCAGCCACGGGGGAAGCCAGCAGTGCCCATCCCTGCCGCTCTCCCTGGTCACGAGGGGTTCATTGCACCCGCTGTTGTCCTGCGAGAATAAGGGTTGAGCAGAACTCGAACATCCCGGCTACTCCAGTTACCCTGCCCCAGTGTATCACTTGTTTCATCACCTTAACCCAAGCCAGGACAGATGAGTGTCTTCTCATAGCCCAGTAGTGTGCCGATTCATTTTTAAATGAGTCCCGAGTTCTCTAAACCAGGCACAGCACTGGTGCAGGACGGGCATTTTGTGTGGTGTTTACAACAGCCTTCTCCTGCCTGTCAGTCGGAAACCTATGAAAGCAGCTTTTCCATTAACACTGGATCCTGGGGAAAACTCAGCTCCGATCGCTCCTGAGCTTTGCACGGATCTTCTGCTTCGTCCCCCTCCGTGTTCAGGCCGTTTGACAGGCAGCCCCGCTGGCACAGGCAGGCAGCCGCCCTGCCCCGTGCTCCAGAAGCCACCCGTGACTCAGCCGTGCTCCATGTGGACCTGATTCTGCACAGAAAAGTGGAGTTTGGCAACCAGGGACGAAACTTGGCTGCAGAAGACTTAGCACGCAGTTATAAACCCTGCAGATCTACAGGCTTCGAACCAGCAGCCTGATCCAGCAGCCGCTCGAAGCCAGGGAGCTCCTCAGCCAAATGCCACAGGGTCTGGGGTCCCCTCTTCCACTCCAGGGTCCCCCTTTGACCATGGAAAGCCCAACGGTTAGCAGTGACTGAAGACAGCTTGGCAAGCACCTACACGAATTCGGCGTACTTTTCAGGCGTGTCCTAGGAAAGATTTCTCCTACTGCAAACTTGCTGGGATCTCTGTTGCAACCTGGAGAATTAAGCGCTAATTTAAGGCATAGTCACTCCCGGTGAACAACAGCGATGCACGCTGGCCTGCCACGACATGAAAACACAGACGACCGTGATTTAAGTGTACACCACTGAACTCCCTGCTACCCATGACTCGCCTAAAATCTGGAAGCGATCAGGAAAAATATGGAATCTGTAGTTTTCCAAACAAGATCTGCCAAGAGATCAACCAACCCTATCACCTACTAAACGAAAGAGACGAGAGACGGCATTTCCTGGTGAAGTTGCAGTGCTCTGAAGACAGCACTCGTTTGCCCCACGACTCATACCTAGGCCAAAACGTCATGATGCCCAAAGTCTCCTGAAAAGAGCAAAACCTCGGCTGTGCCTCGGGAGAAGGACCTGATTCCAGCCAAGAGCACTGGTAACAGAAGTGCCTGATGCGTAAGTTTAAAGAAGAAAAAACAAGAACTTAAAGGTGATGAGGAAGAAATTTTTGTATGCTTTTCTCTTCTGCTTTCATCAGGAACCATCAAAAAGCTTTAGCACGTCCATGACGTTCCCAGCCACCCGAGGTTCACCATCCATGGATCTGTACCAGCAGCTGCAGACCACAAAGCTGGCCAGAGGGACAGGCTTCAGAACGAGCATTCTTCCACGCACGGCTTGTCTTCAAAACAAGTATTTACATAATATCACATTTTGCCTGCCCAGAAAGGTCATACTGACAACAGCGGATGGGAGGGTCATCCCCTTCCCAAGGGCTTTTGAGTCCCACCAGTGACGAGCTGAGGGTCGCCCAGAGCTCTCCTGGGCAAGGGGATGCCAGAGCAGCGCCCAGGCGGGAGCGAGGGCAGCCCGGAGAACGGCCTCCTGCCTCGTCTCATCTGTTAGTGTAATCACCTGCCCTTGATCTTTTTATCTGACTCTTATCTCCTTCAGTAGGTAGAAATTATTACAGGTATTATCTGTAAGCGGTATCGCAATTACATAGCTGGCCACAAAAAGATTATATAGCCATTATGCCAGGTGATGCATAAACACATGGCGCTCGCCCAAGCTGATTACAACCGAACCGAAGAGAGGAATCCACAGGTAGGTGTAACCAGCAAACACCGGGATACCAAACAGGTAGCAGTAGTAATAGTAAATGCCACTTAAAAAATCGCCTGAAACTACATGGACGGCTAGATTTTTCTGAGCCAATTACCTCATAAATTCATTATCACCTTTGTTTCCACTGCTTCAGTAATAGCTCCTTCTTTGATTCCATTTTAACTTAAACCACCTACACCACTTACCTGGCGGTGTTTTGGTCTTACAAGTCATTTTGACACGCTAACCTTGGATTTATTGTATCGATGCTACATCTCGCTCTTAAAACAGGTTATTTAGTCACCTCAAAGACTGCTGGTAATAATTATGCAATAACCAGAGCACAAAGATAAACAGCTACGAGTCCACAGTGGAACAAAAGCTTGATTAATTTGCTAATTATACACAATTACTACTGGCACAATCAGCTACACCATATCAAAAGCTTTAAATTAAATCAAATTGTGTTAATGCCTACTTTGTTTCATCTGTGCGGTTTCAGTGCCTCTAAACCCAGACAAATCCCCCCCTCTGCCCAGGCAAAGGGGCCGGCAGCGGTTACGGATCTGCACGGGCGCTGCTCCGAGCACCCGTCCCACCCGGCACCCCGGGAGAGCACCGACCACGCCACGAAACGGCGAGGACGGCTCCTGCCGAGGGGGCACCTTCATTCGGTCCCGTCAGATCTGTTGGCTTCCGAGGCAGCCCCGGCCGGGTGACAGCACTTGTTTTATGGGTTGTACGTGCTGTATCCTGGAGCGGGGTGGAAGCCAGCACCTGATTTTCCATTAATGATCCCTCAAGCAGCCCAGCCCCCCCTTTCTCACCACTTTAGAGGTAAACTCTTCTACTAGGAATCCCCAAAACCCAAATTGGCAGTAGTTGACATGAAGAGAAAATGTAAAGGGGGGGGGGGGGGGGGGGGGGACGAGGACATGTCTCTAACTTCAAAAATACCAATCTCTACCTGACTCAGACTGCACCAGAGCTGAGCTGGTGTTTTGAGGAGAGGTTCACCTTGGGGGGAAGAGATGTGGCTCCACTAGCACAAGACGGGACCATTCAAAAAGGGAAAGAACTAAGAGCAACAACCCTTAAAATGCTCCTTGTCTTCAAAGAAGATTGGGCTGCAGCTGCCGCTGCCAGCGCTGCAGCGGCGCGGGGATCTGAAGCGCAGATCTCCTTAGGCTGGTAAAGCTGCAGAGACCCCACAGCAGTGCCCTTCACCGCTCTCAAAGAAAACGCTGAGACCACATTTTCAGAGGCTGAGAGGCTAAAGCTTTCTGTGCAGTGCCACATAGGGCAGGAACTTAAACCTAGCACTAGAAGCTACCAGGGGAGTACAGGTCCAAAGCAGACCATCCTGAGGGAACTTCACTGTTAAAGCATTTTAGCCCCCACAACCCTCTTTCTGTACGAGCGCTGCTGCTTGGGAAGCTGGTACACGATCTGCTGCCATCAGCTGCAGTTGCAGCAGAGGCTGCTCGCTGCACTGGCACTGTTGTGTGTCCAGGAGAAAATCAAAAGCCATGGCAATTGATAGGCAGCGCACTGTAAAGTTAATGGAGACTTTGCTAGGATAAAATATAAACTTGGCAGCAATTAACCTGTACAGCTTTAGACAGACCACAAAGGAGCTTTCCACTTTCCTTCCAGCATTTTAAAATTGCATCCGAGCACAGAGAGGGGTATAAATGCTGTCAGTCGGTCGCTCACTCACAGCAGCTGGCTAATGCTGTACGAGCAATGGAGTTCAAAGGACAAGATAATGGTATTCAAAAAGCTCTGTACTAGCTCCCACTCCATTGATCCCTGCAGAAGTCTGCCAGCAGAAGCCCAGGCCCCCTCGGAGTCACTGTGCCAGGGGAAGCTGGGACACAGACACAGCACGCTGAACGGAGCCGCAAAGAAGAGGAGGATACAGCATTTCCCACAGGAATAAGGGAGATGTCATTTATCTCTAAGGCAAGGCTCAGGCAAAATGTACCTGCTGCCCAGGTCCAGCCCACACGACTGCCTGCTGGCCACCGCATAAGCCCAAACCTCTTCTCCTTCCCGCAATACTCCCTGTCTGTGCAAGGTCCCATTGCATGGGCTTCGCAGGCAAACAAACGATTGCAAGGCTGAGCCTCTGCTATCAAGAACCCGCATCATCCACTGACAGCATTTGGAGAGTTGAACTTTTCCAACTTTATTCATTCCTGCTCACTCTGCACTGATTTCGGCAGAGATTTATCCAGAGTCCAAAGGAAGATACACAGGGCATACACAACTCCCGCCACTGGTACGACACTCATTTGGAGCTTTACTTACTTTTATCCAGTTTTTTGCCAAGCCTTCAACTTCTTCATAAAATCCCCACATAAATTCTTGTGTGTATCACAATTACTACTCTGCCCCAATAAAGCTGTGCGCATCTTAAAGTGACAAAACAAGCACAGAAGCAGGAGAGTGATGCATTTGCCCCGTGCTAATTTAAAGGGAAAATTTAACTGTTCATCGTAGCTCCCACCACAGGGTGAACATGTGGATGTGAAATTCCAACAATGCAAACCCCAGCTGCGGTGGTACCAACCACTTGTGGCCGGGGCTACCTCCGAGCCAGCAGAAAAAACATTTTGCATTCATGTTCTCCCTCCTGTTTCTATCAGCTGCAGCGACTCTCCCACGCAGTAATGCATTTTGCCATGATGAAAGGTGATGATGCAGTATGCCCACTGTTTGTGTACACTTATTTTACAGAGACAGTTAATCTCCTTTTTTGAGGTTAATCCACCAGGAAAAATTACTTCTGATCTAATCCTTCTCAAATACATAAACCTTTCCTCTTTTGTTGTATTCCTAAATATTCTTCTATTTACTTCAAAATACATCTTCTATCTGTACTTAAAACAGAGCCTCAAAGCACATGCAGTATTCCTCTGCCTATACATTCAGCAGTTTTGGCATGTTCCGCACAGCTAGCTCGTGGCAGAGCAAGGTGGGGGGAGAATTTAACTCGATCCCAAGATCGGTCCGTGCTTGAAGCGCAGCGTCCCGATTCCTGCACACTTACAGCAGCGAGAGAAGGGGGATAACAGACGCGTAACGAAATGAGACAAATGCATAAGGGGGTGGTGGAGAATACCGGAGGTTTAGCACAGTATTTCTGGCACAATCTTGCCTAGCACAAGTGACAGCATTTTGGTAAAAGGGAAGGCTCCGACAGCAAAGAGGTGAATCAAGCCGGGGGCAGCCGGGACAGAGGCGGGCTGGACCCGCGGCATTTGCCGGGGCAGCTGCGGGAGGCGGCGGGGCGGCTGGGGGGGCGCGGGGTGCCGGTGAGATGAGGGATGCGGGATGCCGATGCCGGCGGGATGCGGGGTGCGGGATGCCGATGCCGGCGGGAGGCGGGTGCGGGATGCCGATGCCGGCGGGAGGCGGGTGCGGGATGCCGATGCCGGCGGGAGGCGGGTACTCACCGGACGTCGCCGTAGGCGCCGGCGTAGCCCTCGGCCCACGGTCCCAGCTCGCTCTTGATGCAGGCGGCGGGGGCGGCGAAGGGCGCCCGGCCCGCCGGGTACCAGGCGTCGGCGGGGAAGTCGGCGGTCTCGGCGGCCGGTCCGCGCCCGCAGCCGAAGGGCCCGGCGGGCGGCTCGGCGCAGGGCCCGTAGANTCCGATCTGGGCGGGCGCGGGGCGCGGGGCGGCTCGGCGGGCAGCGCGAACATGCAGTCCTCCCGGGGCAGCGGCTCCCCCGGCGCCTCCAGCGCCTCCAGCGCCAGGCCCATGGAGGCGGACACGGCCCTGCAGAGCTGCTTGGCGCTGTCGCCCAGCGGGTCCTCCTTGGGCGCCGGCTCGGCCTCGGGCGGCGGCAGCAGCGGCAGCGCTCCCGCCTCGCCCAGCAGCTCCCTCAGCTCGCCGACGCAGGGGAAGGGCGAGCCCATGGAGGGGCCGCCGGCCGGCAGCGCTTTCCCGGCGCCGCGGGGCTCCTGGGGCGGCAGGCAGGCGGGCGAGCCCGGCG
>VUYV01000006.1:920118-1017863 GCA_008711295.1 Anarhynchus alexandrinus | reverse complement strand
GGCGGCGGGGGGCTCGGCGGGCAGGGCGCGCACGCCGGCGGCTGCTGGCTGGTGCCCGGCTCCTCCCGCGGCGCCTGGAAAGCTTCGCAGACGCTCTGGAAGAAGCTCTGGAAAGCCCCGCGGAAGGTCCTGCCTCCCGCCCGCGGGTAGACGCGGCCGACCCCGAGCTGCACCTCCATGCCCGCCGAGCGCGGGGCAGCGAAAACGGCAACGGCAGCGGGCGAGGTGGGGGCGCGGAGCCCCGGCGGCAGGCGCCGTCCGCCGTCCCGGCTAGGAGCAGTGCTGCCCCGCGGCGCCCATCCCCGCCGGAGCGGCGGCGGCGGGCGGGATGCTCGGTGCGTGCAACAGGCAGGAAAAGTTGGAGCCGGGAGCGCGGGCAGGTGCGGCTGCGGCGGGCGGCTGCCTGCGGTCGGTGTGAGCGGCGGCGGGGGCAGAGCGGGAGGCAGGCTGCCGGGGAAGGAGGTGCGGCGGGGGAGACCGCCCCGCGCCGCCGGCGCGGTCCAGGGGCTCTGCAATGATTAATCCGGCGACCCGCCGCGGAGGGAAGCGGCGGCGCCCGCCCTGCCCTCGGCTCGGCTTCCCCTCCGGCGGCGGGGGCGGCCCGCGGAGCCGCAGCGCCGCCGCCGGTGTTGGCCGCAATTTCTGGGCTCGGCGCCGGCCCGGCGGAGCGGNACGGGACGGGACGGGACGGGACGGGACGGGACGGGACGGGACTGCACAGCGCCCGTCACCGCGGACTCCGGAGGGGCGGGCGGCCCCGGCTGCCGGGGGAGCGGGGTAGTGCAGCGCCGGCCCGGGATGGCTGCGCCGCCCCCCGCGGGTCCCGCACAGC
Source organism: Anarhynchus alexandrinus (assembly GCA_008711295.1). Classification (NCBI taxonomy): domain Eukaryota; kingdom Metazoa; phylum Chordata; class Aves; order Charadriiformes; family Charadriidae; genus Anarhynchus; species Anarhynchus alexandrinus. Next base: position 1,017,031 of record VUYV01000006.1, on the reverse strand, counting down.
TGGGCGGGATTCAGGGGAAAATCTGCTGGCGCGGTCGGGGGTCAACAACTCCCTCCGGCCGCGCCTGGCGGAGGGGCTCTGGGTCACTCGGCACCCGCGCACCGTTCACGGCGCACCCGAGGGAACCGGGCGCCCTCTCCTCCCCCAGAGGGAGAGTTTGCTCCCACTTCCCTCTGCTCCGCGTCTGGCAATAATCCCCACTCGCCACCAGCGAGAAACAGTGGGTCCGGGCATCTTGTGCATACGTAGCACCGCTCTGGTCACGCACAAGGTTCAAAAAGACCAAACAGCTAGCAGACATAATTAGTGTAGGACCTACTGTAAACAAGACTTGAGCTCCCCTTACTGGTCCTGTAATAACAGGCTTAAAGCAACTTCTAGTAGGCACCATTCCCAGGCAGCCTGGTAATGGAATCATGCTTATTTGAGATAGGTTAAAATAAGCCTATTAATTTCAACCCCTTTGGAGACAAAGGGAAAAAAAGTAATAATTTGCTGCAAATGGAGAAGTGGAGCCAGTTGGGAAAACGAAGAATCATGTCCAGTCTTTTAAAAGCATTTTTACAAGCCATAGAAGATAAAAATAGAAACCTAATACAGCCAAGCAAAATTTGGCAGTGTCTGTCATACCGCCTGAGTGGCCGGAGAACCCTACCTCCCATCGGCAAAGTACCTGGAGAAGGCGAAGGGTTGGTGCACAAGGTGAGGGTGGCATTGCTGCCTGTGCCACGGACCTCGCCGCTCGCTGGTGCCCTTGGTGAGGAATTTACAAAGAAACCTTGTAGGCTGTCAGTGTGAATGAAACACCAAGTTGGTTTTTAATGACAAGTAATATAGCCCTTAAAATAATAAAGAAGCACAGCTAAAGACTGAAAAGGTAAAAATAGAGGGAGATACTGTAAAATATGTGCAAAACGTTTGTTTGAATGCTCATAGGTCTCAGCGATCCCACCTGCATCACTGGAGACGGGCCCGGCTGAAGCTCAGTGTGGGCTCCCTCTCTGCGTGTGGCCCAGAAGCCGCAGCCCAGTGACTCAGGCACAGCCCGGCCCCGCAGTAACAGAGAACTGCAGCCCAGCCCCAGGTATGAGGGAAGGGAACACGATGTTCTTCACATACCCAGGTGGGGAAAAGCCTGCGTGTAGGATGCCTTTTCATGGGGAAGTCTTGTGAGAGAAGTGTCTCCTGCAGAAGTAAGGGTGTGTGCATCGCTTTTCAAAAAGCTGGTATAAAGCCTTAATTGGATTTTCTGTCAGATTAGTACCATTAGTTCCAAGAACCTCTTCTGGTTTATTTTTTTTTCTCTTGGACACAGATGAGTGTACACACTCTCTCTTCCTACCAGCTACGCAGTACTAATGCTTTGCTGCACTTCAGAAACAATGGCAAAAACCTAGAGGCACAAACCCAGGTTTCACAACTGAAACTTATTATGGTATCTCCTGTAAATGATGCACCCCCCACCCCCCGGTCCTGAAAAATTAGCTGTTGCCCTGAATCCGTACAGATACCTGCCAAGTGGATGTGGATTCCAGTGTCTTTGCTCTTTCAGTTTCCAATAATTGTCAAGCCTCTGGAGTGAAATATACAGACTCTGGAAAACATCAAGCAGAGGATTCTCCTCGTTAGCATCAAGAAATGTATTGAAAAAAGCTGAGGGTCGGAGATGTGTAATATCAGTTAAAAAAAACAGATGGCTTTGTGTTTTAAACAAAAAGTGGGTTACTCACACATGTGATTCAGACCAGCCACGGAAGAACTTTGTTTGACATCACCATTCCCACGGAGGAAGAAATGTCCCCAGTCCGTGTGCAGTGAAAACAGCAGGAGCCGTGGAGACCTTGATACAAGTTGGACTTTTTGTGTTCAAACAGCCTTTTCTGTCTGGGATGGGATCTATTTGGGCCTTTGCACATGTCTCCTGGCTCACTGTCTCTCGGGTTGGTATTTGTCCTGCTGCTCTCAGTGTTCTCCTGGCCTCTCCTATCTCTGCAACATCTGCAAGTGCATGGATTTTCCCACAATCTGAAGTTTGCTGCCGGGGTTTGGGAGCTGTTAATCACAACAGATGCGCATAAAGAAAGACTCCAAAATGGTTATGTTCTTCTCAGTTTACAGAGCCAACACTTGAGTTTTGACTGATTGTCTATGTGGTTAAGATGTATTATTTTAGAAGCAAGTTTGTGATTAGATCTTCACATAAATTTGAAGGAGCTGGTCATTTTTCTTTTCTTTTTTCTTTTTTTTTTTTTTTTTAATTTATTTCCTGAAAAGGCATCTTGTGAGCACTTTTTTTCCTGGTATTCACGTTTCTTTTAAAAATTATTAAATGTTAATGGATTTTCTGGATGTGTATGTGTATGGCTGTGCATGCTATTTTTTAAAGGCTTCATGTATTTTAATCTTTATACTTGGTTGACGAAGAAAAATCTGTACTGCTAATGCACAGAGAGTCTTTTACTTGCAGTTACTATCTTACAAATATTTTAATGTAACTTTCTTTAGTGTTTCAAAGTTCTTTTACTAGTTTCATTAAAGCTGAGTTAAAACCTTTCCATAAAATCACTTTCTACAGTTTAGAAGTCAACCACAGTCTCAGTTTACATCTTAAATTAAGAGCTATATTTTAACACAGTAAAATAGGCATTGTCTATGGAAAGACCAGGCAAAAACTATGCAAATGTATATTTTTTCTGTACGCAAGCTAAGCTGTAGTTTTGATTATGAAATTAGTGAAAAATGAGCAGCAGTATGAGCCTACACATGTTTCAGAAAAGTGCCTATCTCATAAATGAGTCTGTGCTTTTCTTTAGAAGTTGAAGAACGTGTTATGGATTGTTTGCTTGGACTTTATGCGTGGCTGTCAGTGGTTGAGGCTAAGGTATTCATGCATTTGATTGCATTTTATTGCTAAAACATTAAGGCAGGCTGAAAGTATTGTTTCACTTTACTGCTTTTCAAGTACCGAAGCATTCTTTTCTGACTTTCCAGTAGTATTTGGGTTTATTCATTAAATCTGAGTGTAAGAATTATAATGCATTGTTTTCTGTTATGAAAAATAACATTAAAATCAACAATCGGGGGGGACATCCAATCTAGAAGTACCGCAGTTTAAATCAGATAAATATGTTTGGAGAGACATGCAGACGTATCTGCTGTTTTGATAGAGCAAAGCCGCGTGTCGCCTGGCCGGTGGCACTGGCCCCGCGCCGGGCCGAGCTCTGCCCGTGGCTCTTACCTTATCCAGCACTCATCTCAATATTTTGTAGCATATGTTCCTTCAGGTTCTCGCGGCTTCATGCTGAGAGGAGAAGGGGAGAGGAAGGGGGGGCGATGCCGTAGGAGGACGGTATTGCCAAACCAGGTTAGTGTCAGCGGCTGGGGGGGGCTGGCAGCATCCTTGGTGTGCACTGGGGGGGGCTGGCAGCATCTTTGGTGTGCGCTGGGGGAGCAGGCAGCCGGGAGCCGGACGGCTGTGGGGTCCAGCGCAGCCCCGCTGCTGGCAGCGCTGCCGGAGGTCTCCGCGGGCCCCAGCTGCTCCTGCAAGGCTGCGCTCTGCGTTGCGGCGCTGCGGGGGTCTGCTGCCTCGGTTGTCTTTTCTGGTGGGTGGGAAGGAGACACAGCTGTTAGCGCGGTTTGTTATTCTGCGTATGTGAGTAGCGTGTGTACCTGGCGTTCAGAGAGAGGTGAATTTGTGTAGTGGGGCGAAAGAGATACAAGTAACGGAGATGTTTCAAAAATAAAATGCGTTAAGTGCATAAAATAATTTTAAGAGGAACATCACCTTTTTCTTTATTTTATGAGTGGTTTACTGATGTAAACAAAATGCATATTGATTGTTTTTAAAAAAAAATTGAGACCCTAGATTCATGTCTAAGCTTCATATAGTTTATAAAAATAATTTAAATTAAGCATCAACACATCATATTATTCCCTGTATTTGCTCCCAGGATCATAAAGAAATTTTTGTTGTTTGCCTGGTGGAAGTCGCTACATGAGCACCTAAAATGAAAGTTTATTGAAAAGTTAAATCATCATTTCCAAGTGTCTTATTAAGGGTCAGAGGGAATTTTTCATTTGAGTTCATTCAACTAGCCCAATTTCGGTAACTCATGTGCTCAAAACTGGCAAAGGCAGGAAAAAAACCCTGTTTCTATGTTTCTATCCTATGGTCAAAATGCGATGTGAATGGACGAGATCTGCTACTAAAATCAGGAAGGAGACAGGGACCATGTGCAATGCATTACATGTGGATAGCATTTTATTTATTTAATAAAATACTTTTTTACTTTTTAAGTTTTCACATACTCAGAATTTAATAGCATTTTCTTTATCTGTAAAAAAATCTTAAAATTCTGCATATATGTTTTAACTGATTTTAAATGCAGCTTGATACAGCACACAAATAAAAGCAGTAATCACACTCTAATTACGAAATATTTCACTGTTTTTTAGTGTAATAAATGTTAAGAAAAATCTGAAAAAAATAGCACTGAACAAGATACAGTTCAATGTTTGCAGTTTGTTTCTCTTACCTAAATAATTAAAACTCTCGATTAACCTTCTACTGGCCTGACCTGTGCAGTAGAATACAAGTTATTTATATAACCAGTGGGTTGTATGTGTATTGAATACAAAATAAAAAGCAACTGAATGAGGTAACCATGTGCTTAGCTGTAAAACAAGATGTAGGTTTACCTGTTTGTCTGGATTTTTGGGATGGGAAGAGCATTAGTGCAGTGCACTACGTACATTTGCATGATTTGTAACACAAAATAGACATTTTAATAAAGGAATCCATTTATAAAACCTTAAAGATATTTTTCTCTATTACTTTAATTTAAAAAAATCAGTTTGCATGTATTTTATTATTTCAGCTATACGTGTCTTACAAGCAGTTTCTCCATTAAAAATATTTAAAAAGAACACATTCTTCTTGCCTTGGTTAGGCACAGCTTAAAGATAGCCAAGAAAATGGAAGCAAACTGTTACTTCATTTACTTCATGTTAGAAATCTTTATGGTTATTGTCCAGCTGGATGGGTTAAACTTGCTCCGTAGGGACCAAGCATATAATAAGAATCCCTTTGGCTGCAAGGCAGTCTACCCCTTACAGTGCTAAAATGAAAAAGGATTTCATATAACCAATTACTTATTACTGATGTCAGATTAACAGAAAGTTTGCCCAAATAGAATACATGAAAATTTGGCATAAAAACCTTTGTGTCTTTAAAACCAGCTCTGTGCTAGCTATATTGTATTCCTATAGCTTCTGGTTTGGTATTTATACAAGCTTGTTTACCGATAAAAATGTCTAATATTTGCTTTCTAATGACCCTCATACAAGACCAAATCATTTATATTTTAGTTTATCATAAACAATGTTAAAATATGTATTTATCACTCAGATATGGCAAGAAAAAAGCAACATGAGGGATTTTAGTTAACATTTGACCTAATAAGCGTCCATTTTTCCTTCCCAAGCCCCTGTAGCTTTTTAGCGATTTTTTTAGCTCATTTTTTTATCTTTCCTAAGGATGCTGCTACCTCTTGTCAGCCATCGGGTTTCTTTTCAGTCCTTACGCTGGTGCCTGTGTGGTTTCCAGGAGTGGATGGTTCTTCTTGTTAGGATTCAGTTGGCGAAAGGAGCGAGACCAGATCCTGCAAGAACAAAATGTAATCCTATAAAACATAATTATGGTTTTTTTGTACCATCGCTTCCCAATCAGAGGGAGAAGGCACCGCCTGCACTCCAGCACTGCCCGAGGGACGGGCAGGACTTGCAGCAACACGTCCCTTCACTTCGCCGAGAAAGGGCGGCGTTTGCTTCCAGTGCCTCGCACGGAAACCCACGTGCAGCTTCCTTCACTGCCAGAGCTGCTTGTGCATAAAGACACAGACAAAAGGGATTAAACACCTATTTTAAGTCCGAGCTTTTTAAGCATGCTTTATCCAACCATGTCGCTGTGGTTCGTAGCACTGTGTGTTGTACGGGGTTGGCCTCGGACACTACAGAGCCCCCAGGCAGAGTCAGGGGAGCAGCCGGAATTATTCTGAAACTCAGATTTTCTTGTCTCTCCCCTTCTGCTGAGCACCCACCCAAGCACTCCCTATGTCCTCCACACCCCTGCCACGCCAACCCCTCTCCAAGCAAGGGCCTCCTTCCCTCCTCCTCCTGCCAGCACTCTGCCTCCCATGGAAAAGGAGTAAGAGAACAACTTCTCTCTTTCCATTTTCATGCTTTTATTTAGCACTACTGACCTCAAGAAGCCAGTTAAAATTGAGAAAAATTAATTATGTTAAATCCAAAAGCGTGACAGTATTTATACTAACGCTGCCCTTTAGAACCCCAGTCCTGTTCACATCTTAATGACTGACCTCACCTGCCCATGGAAGGTGCTTTAAAAAGAAAATGCAAGATATTAGCCAGAAAAATGTGTTACTGACAGTCAGTAAGACAAAACCCATCACAGTATTGGTAACATCACTCCAGCTGTTACGTAAGTCCTGCTGACAAACCTGATCTCCTTCTGTGACAAGGTGACCCGCATAGTGGACCAGCGAAAGGCTATGGGTATTGTCTACCCAGGCTTTAGGAAAGCCTTTCACACCGTTTCCCACAGCATTCTCCTGGAGAAATGGGCTGCTCATGGCTTGGATGGGTGTACTCTTCACTGGGTAAAAACTGGCTGGATGGCCGGGCCCAAAGAGTTGACGGTGGCTGGTCACAAGTGGTGTCCCCCAGGGCTCAGTATTGGAGCCAGTTCTTTTTAATATCTTTATCAATGATCTGGATGAGGAGATCAAGTGCACCCTCCGTTNGATGAGGGAATCAAGTAAATTGGCAGATGACACCAGGTTGAGCAGGAACGTTGATCTGCTCGAGGGTAGGAAGGCTCTACAGAGGGATCTGGACAGGCTGATCGATGGGCCGAGGCCAATGGTATGAGGTGCAACAAGGCCAAGTGCCGGGTCCTGCACTTGGGTCACAACAACCCCATGCAGTGCCACAGGCTTGGGGAAGAGGGGCTGGAAAGCTGCCCAGCAGAAAAGGACGTGGGCGTGTAGGTCAACAGCTGCCTAAATATGAGCCAGCAGTGTGCCCACATGGCCAAGGTAGCCAACAGCACCCTGGCTTGTGTCAGAAATAGTGTGGCCAGCAGGATTAGGGAAGTGGTCGTCCCCCTATTCTCGGCACTGGTGAGGCCCCACCTCGAGTACTGTGTTCAGTTTTGGGCCCCTCACTACACAAAAGACATTGACATGCTGAAGCATGTCCAAAGAGCAATGAAGCTGGTGATGGGTCTGGAGCACAGGTCTTATGAGGAGAGGCTGAGGGAACTGGGGTTGTTTATTTTGGAGAAAAGGAGGCTGAGGGGAAACCTTATTGCTTTCTACAACTGCCTGAAAGGAGGCTGTAGCCAGGTGGGTGCTGTCTCTTCTCCCAAGCAAAAAGCAATAGGACAAGACGAAATGGCCTCAAGTTGTCCAGAGGAGATTTAGATTGGATATTAGGAAAAATTCCTTCACTGAAATGTTTATAAAGTATTGGAACAGGCTGCCCAGGGAAGTGGTTGAGTCACCATCCGTGGAGGTATTTAAAAGACATGTAGATGTGGTGATGAGGGACGTGATTTAGTGGTGGACTTGGCACTGCTAGGTTAATGGTTGGACTTGATCTTAAAGGTCTTTTCCAACCTAAATGATTTTACGATTCTATAAATGTTTCCTACATTCTTTCTGTAGCTTGTTTCTGCATTACTGGTACCAGAGGGGCTTTTGGCATTCTTTTCTGTAATACCTACAGACTTACAAAGTTAAAAGCTTGACTCTTCCAGCCCTTATTAGCATTTACCATTTTGAATCCTTACAAAAAAAAAAATCAGTTCCCAAAAAACTGTTTTTCATTACACTACCTAAAATGCTTTGGCTGTTCTCTCAACCACAACACCCCTCAGGAGAAGCCTCCGCAGGACCACATGGTCACCATCTGGGGGAGTGGGCAAGAGAAAGGTGGGGGAAAATTGCCAGTAGCAAGGTAGGCAGACAGACAGATTCTTACCCCATGGAGAAAAACACCAGTCAGACCGATTACATGCTACTTCTGTTTGGTGCGACAGTGAGAATGTCTCTGCAGAGACTTAATTTTATTCATCTGAAACGTGCACCTTCTCTTGAAAGTCAGAGGAGGTAATTCTTCAAGGCAGCTTTCCCTGGCAAGCAGCTGAATTAGATCAGGAGTTTTATAACAGATGAAAATGCTCTCTGGAGACATTATACAATCGCTCATCCCTAGAAAGCTCAAGGAGGCATTGACTTTTCAGAACGGGAGGAAGAGAACAGCACAGAGGTTTTTTGCAGTAACTTGATACACGCTTTGCCGGGTGTTGCAGTGGAAATGATCGCACCAGAAGATTACTGATATGTGCGTAAGGTACAGTTTGCAACTGAGATGCAAGCTTTGCAAATTTAAAATAGATTCTCATCCATGTGCAGTAGCTGGCTGGGAATTGCCTTAAAGTTAAAATTAACCACTGTGACAAGGAAGTGCCAGTAACACCAGCTGATAAAACATGTTATGTACTGAGATCTGGGACTGGCCTCCACTGATTGAAGGGGGGTTCCCAGTATTTATATATGTAATCATATACAGAGCTAACTATATGCTGCAATTGCTTCAGTAATAAAGTCCTTTGGGATGCCTTTTCTAATTGTATTAACTAGGAATCTTTACCTTATTAGCCTTTCCCTCTTGTATGACTTAAACATGTTAGAGTATGATTTGGCAGCAGTCTTAGTATCCGGGTAGGTGAGAGTTAGAGTCTGAGTATCTTACACTGAGGAACTTACTCCAAGGAGATGATTGCAGGGCTATTCACTGCAACCCTGTATATTAGAATCTGGCTCAAAATGTTCCATGCTCTGTACATACAATAGGACAACAGCTATAAATACTCGTCAAGCTGTGCTAAAGGACAACAAACAGCAAATTGAGGATGGTTAGTTATTCTTGAGTGCAACTGTCAGAGGAAATTAGACAGTTTCTTCTGCCACTCTGACCACAGACAGAAAATTTTATTGTATGCAATTTTCAGTTTCTTTCTACTATGAAGTCACACATCTTCAGCAAGCTCTTTGTGCCTGTCTACAGCATTCAAAAATGCTTTTAAAACTTCTGCTTGTAAACTAACTGCAAGAAATTTGTTCAAACCTTGTCTGTAAAGTTTCTATTTCAGGTTAAGTACTGAAATCATTATTCTTGCTTGAGTATTTTAGATTTTATCATCAAGATAAACTGCAACTACTGAAAGTTCCAGTAGCCATCTAATTTCAAATCATTTTGGCCCTGGTATAGCAAATAGTAGTCATATGCTGTTAACTTTAGGCAAAAGAATTGTTGTTTTCAAGTCTATGAGGCCTCTATGCTTAAAATTCAGCAGGTGTCTACCATGCTTCATTGGATAAGGGCTTTGCACAACGAGGGAAAACTTATTACCTTCTGTGAAAAGATTTTTCTCTATTTCAGTGATTTGCAGCGGGGCTTGCCATAGCAGAAAACAATACAAAGAAGGTGTGACAGGCATTTGCTGTTTGGGTCATAAGTAACACAAACAGTGTGCAGCCCTGACTTGTTTGGTCTTGAGTCCTTCTGTGTGGGAGCTCTGTCCTCATCTTACTGCTGTATTCACTTGCTGCGCTCAGGATTCATCCCTCTAACCGACACCCACCCACTGAAGCACCTACCCAATGGTGCCATTGAAATGTGGAGAGCTCTTTGGTTGAGGAGCATTATTGGGCACTGATTCAAGACTGACTGTTTAAGAACATAATTCTGCAGTGCTACAGGGGAAACTTGGACATGCCAGTTTAGGAGGGGGCTGAAGAAGAGCTTGCAAATAGTTCATCTTCCCCCGCCCCTGCCCCACTCCAGCCTAGCAGTTAAAAAAAAACTAAATTCAATTCTCCACCACTTTTGCTCCGTGCAGTTGGCACCACTCCAGTTTGAGCAGTAGGCTGGGTGCAGATCTGAAAGGTGGGCGGTAGCGTCCAGCCAAAAGCAATGGAGAAAATAGGAGAACAGGTACCATACCACAGTGCAGGCTTCCCGTGTGCTCGTCCGTGTACTCTCCAGGGGTCAGCTGATAGCAAGCAAGTTCATTCCCATCGCCACAGTCAGTGTTTTGCCTCTCACTGAAATTGCCAGCTAGAGCTATAGGAAAAACATTAGAAAAAAAAGAAAAAGGAAAAAAAGAAGCCATTTTAACGAACATGGTAATTTCATTAACATTTACGACTTATTAACACTGAACTGCTAGGAAGAATTTCAAGTTAGTGTCAGCCCGTCAGTGTTATTTGCTGAGATATCGTCCCTGAGAGGAACTGTATGGGAATTCCCACCTTCTTTCACAGAACTGCCTTTGCTGTCCCCTCCATGCCCCCTGGATGAGTTGGCTATCTCCCTTTTGCTGTCTTTTTTGGGGGGGGCTCTTCCCTCTCCCCTGCAGGGAGCGGGCGGGCAGGCAGTGGAGAACTGGGATGGCTCTGCCATGGAGGCAGCTGACTGGAGCAGCCCGTGGGGCCCGAATGTGCATTCTCCACCCAGCCCAGGGCAGGGTCCCTGGAAGCACAAGGGGAGTGGGGAAGGAAGGCAGTAGATCGTAGTTCTGCATCTCAGGGTAGCCTGCCCCACATTTGGGATCTCTAGCATGCTCGGTTCCTCCCAAACCATCAGCATTCAATAAAGTCAGTGGAGAGATCAGTACCAATTTCTGCAGGCAGGCCGGGTGCTGTCACACCTTGCTTCACTCTCTCCGTTCAGGGTTCCGCTTGCTCAGCAGGATGCAGGGAGTTTTCAGGTTTCAGGCAACCTCTGACTTACCTCAGGGAGACATACGTTACAGTTATAAAAGCAAAGTATTTTGAGTGTATTCCTAAGATGTGAAAGAAAAATCAGTGGAAACACAGGGGGGTTAATCTTCATTCAAGGAAGGTTCAGATATGCAGCCTTTAGAAATCTCATCTCTTTGATCAAATAGGTAGAAAACTGTCAGACATCTCTCCTTTTCCCATTCCCGTGGTTTCCCCTTTTGTGAGCACCGAAATGGTTTACAACCTTTTTCAAATTGAACCTCAGTGCAGATCTGGGAAGAGGGAGGCAGGGGTATCACTAATTGTCCCAGTTTCCCTCCCTGGTGGCTGTGCAGCAGCATGACCTGGTGGCGATCGGATGGTGAGTCAGTGGCAGGGCTGGGAACAGCACTCAGCTTTTTTCTCTTTCTTGTGCTCTGACTCCAAGCTTTTTCCACGTATGGCTTATTGCAAATCAGTCATGGTTAGAAAAGTTATCATCTATCTGGGTATTTCATATTTCTTCTTCCTCTGTCAGTCCCAGAGACAGCTTGCTCAATAAACAGAGCAGGATTCTTCCAACGGGTGGGACTGCCAGGTCAAATAAGGATAAAAAAATTCCAGCTCTTTTTTCTCTCATATTCCCCAACCCTCACCAAGAGTGAAGGAAAGTGGAGTTCAAAAGCCTGCCTTTCTCTAGCTGCATTGGCCTCTCTGCTTTCCAGAAGGCAAAGGAGAAACCTGGGCTGCCTGGCAGAGGAGGCAAACAAAATATCCTGAGAGAACAGTATGAAAAAGAACTTGTTCCCTGGCCCTCCTTCTGCTTTAGGCATCATGCAATATTTTGGACATGACCTATTCTCAACTTGAATTTGATATGTTTTTGAATTTTATTTTCCCATTCTCTCAACACCGTGTATTGAGGTAATTTGTATCGGTCTGTAAATATTTTTTTCAAGGGTGAATTTTAAAGTACCTTACAGATATTTATAAGGGACCTTCACCATAGGCTTAGGTTTGATCTGTGGATGTCACTGAGAGTTTTGTCTTTCAGTTCAGAGAAAGCCCATTTAAATGCACGGGGCGGAAAAAAAGTAAAAAATGATGGACTTGATTCTGCATTACTGAAGAGGCACTTTGTTTGACTTCATCATGAGAAGCATGATGTATGGTTAGGGCAGGGTGAGATGCTGAAGAGACCTGACCCAGCAAAACACTTCCACACATTTTCGTCTTTAAGTATATAAACAGTCCCACTGAAATCTAGGAAATACTCATGTGCTTAATGTTAAGTATTCACTTAAGTGCTTTGCTGGATTAGTACCAAAATAATTATTTACGAAGTGCTGTCATATACATCAGACACCAAGAAAATACTTTTTCTGATAAAAACCTTTGGCTCAGAATATCCTATGACATTGCTTAGAATTGCAGCAAATAACATTTTTCAGATAGATAGGGGACATTCCATTAAAAATTTCTCTCTAGACTCAGGATTAACAGCTGTTACTTTGTTTTGTTTCCTGAAAAACATTCAACACCAGGAGATCTTTAAAAGCACAGATCCACAGCCATTGAGAGCTCAAATGTTACCGTAGTCCTGTGGAGCTTGCCAGAAGCAGATTCAATCATTTTTTGCCACTAATCTCTAGTAAAATAATGCCAATAGCACACAGTTCAACAGCTTTGCTTCCACTCATTTGAGGCAAGTTGCAGGCATAATCCATTAGCCAGTTGCTTACAGTATTATCTTGATTGTACTGCTTCTTTTGTGCCATCCCAGCTAGGAGGTTATTAACCTATTTATGATATAGCTGCAGAAGATCTGCCTTATTAATGCCCCATAAATGCTGAAATAATGAAGTCCTTTCCAACCACAGTAGCCTGTATGGGAAAATCAGGACTCGTTCTTGCGGTGCAATTAAAATAACGGCAAATATTCAAAAAGAATCTAGAGCACAAACGGCATCCCGCTCTTCACCTGGGGCAGAGGCAGCTTCATTAGCCAAAGGCACTCGCAGCCTTGGTGTGAGCGCTTGTGCGCGTGTGTATTTGAACTTGTTACTGTTCTCACCTAATTATGACAGGGAAGCGAGGATTCAGCGGCAATGAAGGCCATGTAATTTGAGGGAAAGAAACATCCAAGTAGGTGAGAAAGATCTTATTTGTACCTCTTGTGAATGCTGTCACTGAGGGAACCACGATGTGAGCCGATGGGTTATTAGGCTCCAGAGAGCTGGGACAGCAGGCAGCCCCAGAGACCTCCCACCCATCCGCACCTACAGACAGTAACAGGGCAGAAGTCTGCAGGAGACCAGGCTTCGTTACTTCTACCACCCACAGCTCCTCCTCGTTATTTGATTGAGTCTGTTATTCTCAGACTGCCTAGTGCTACACAGAAGTAGCACATTTCTTAAAATGTTGAATATTTTGTCCACTTGCATCAATCCTGGACTGCTAACTTTGCCTCGTCTTGCCAGATAGACGTGTGAGTTCACGTGGATGGGTTAAATGGCTTTAAAAATTGTCTTTGCAGATGGGTGTAGAAAATGTTTTCACTTTCATCTATTTTAATTCTGAAAGGTAAGAATGCCTTACATGTCTTGTTGCTCAATATGTTGCATCCTTCTGATTTAGGACCATAGGGTGCTTAACTCTCCCCTGTACCTCTCCTTGATGTCCAACGCTCCTGCTGCTTTTACCCAAGAAAGCCCAAACCTCACGTGCTCCCAGGAGAGGAATTGCCTGGCTCCTTGCCACTGCCTTCAGCGGGTTTTGATCACTCTTACAGCACAGATTAGTGAGAGGATCGTGCTCTGTTCATCAGTCACCCTGCACGCCTTGTCCCAGCAAGCGGGGCGGGGGGGAGCATTGATTGAGCATCATAACCTCTCAAGAAGAAAGCACTTGGGAGGAGATGGGTTTGATCAATTCCAGCCATGTGGTAGGACCCACCGGCCAGCCCCTGCCCAGGAGCAGCATCAGGGCCAGCACCAGGTTGCTCAGCAACCGTCAGCATCCTTGCACAGAAAGCAGCAGACCTGCATGGTGGCTTTCAAATGCCTTTGTTCACACATTTTGAAACAAATTTTGCTTTAAACACAAGACTAAGCAGATATCTTAGGTAATATTTCTGGAACAGTTACAATCTGAAATGTTATTCTTCTCTTTGCCCAAATTCATCCCCATCACCTCCAAAGAATCACTAAGGTATTTTCTTTCTCTTACAAATTGGAGACAGATTTTCAGAACAGCCTGTTCATGCACCTTAATGAAATGACTAGAGTGCGTGGTCCACTTGATCAAAGGCAATCACTGCAGTGCTGAGAACTTTAAGAAACTTCATTCCTAATGAAACACACATTTGTACCATTTATCATGTCTTACACAATTGCATTTGGGGCAGAGTTTGAAGTTCCTCAGGAGCTGGGGAGGTACTACATGGGGCTGTGATTTCTAAATTCCTATATGAAATCTGGTCCAAGGCAGCAACGCTGACAGATCCATTTTCTCAGTGTACAGCAGGGACAAGGCTGGGATAAGACCACTTCCATTGCCGGACAGGGATGACCACTGAAGATGAGATAGCAGAGGTTGATGGAGATTCATTGGGTCCACTGAAATCCATGGGCGCTTTGCTGCTGCCTTCAGCAGTCCAGCATTTCATCCAGGTTTAAATACATAGTTGATGCTAGGTTGTTGCTGCTTGTTTGAATACTCTGAGGATCTCAAGGTAGCATCAGAACTTTTTCCTTTATCTGAAGTTTCTAACATTACTGGCCTTTGTCCCATCTTAGCAAGCACATCTCTTCCTCAGTACATCCTGGAGGTCATTTTAAGTTCTTGTTTCCAACACTGCTATTTAAAGATCCTGTAACATAGCTAAAGAATATCATAGAGGAAAAATGTGTCATGGGCTCAGCTGAGAGTGTGATTGAGGGGATTAACTTGTGTTGATCACAGTATAAGCTGCTGTGGGAAGGAAATTTCCCACTGGAAACTTCAGTAAAATTACACATCTGTATCACGTTGTTACAGTATAGGTCACAAAAACTCTGATGCAATGTTCTAGAGGTCTAAGACTTTGCACAATTTACTTCATAAGCATATTTTTCCTGCTAATTGGACACTGAGGAGTCCATTCTTTTATCAGGTAAATATATTGTGTGACTGAAGAAGTAGTTTAATGCGTCCTAGTTCTTTATTAAAACTTGCTCCAACGTGAACATATTTTGCCTTTTCTGAAACTCTGAAGAGCAGCTCACACAGGCTGGAGCACTGGAAGCAAAACCTTGCTCAGGACGGAGCTGATCACTGCTCTAGGTGGCTCGAATGTTTCTGAGGAGGAAGCAGCGACTGAGGACAGCTATACAGATCCGCTATCGCAGAGCTTGCTGATAACACAACTGTTAGCCAGCAGGAGACTGTAAATCTCCCAAGCACTATGGCAATGTATTTAAGCTGCATGTGAGAACTGGTTTTCTGATTTTTTCCCTTTAGTCCCCTTACCCATCTTTCTTTCTGAAAAATCTTTACCCAGGCAATTTGTGATCCAGACATCAGTAAGCCAGCAACCAAATGTGCAAATGCAAACTGTTTAATCTATCTATACACACTGCACCAAGATAACCTGCATCACTCCCACGCCAGTTTTAAGTCATTCCTCTTGAATCTTGAGTTCTCTCTACAGTCTCCCCACCTACTGCCTTTTCTGAGCGCATTGCCTCCCCTAACCGAGCCCAGAGCCCTTCCTGCAGAGCATTGCATGGGCCAGTATGAAAAGCACCCTTTGTCCCTTACAGAGCAAGGCAAATTTCTAAAGTGGAGAGTTTCTGTCTCCTCTGTTCTTGTCCACACGTGGCTCCTTCACTGACTAATACACACCCTGGGGCACTGACCTGGAGGCAGCTGCAACTGTATTCCACACTGGAGACCACGCAGCATCCCGGAACAACAGGCAAGGTGGAGCAGATGTGTCCTTGGGCTTGCTCTGGTCAGGTAAATCCAGGCCTGGCTGGTGTGCACTGCTTATATGCACGTTCAGAGGAACTGCCCTGACTCTCTGGAATAAGGAAGAAGCATGCTGGTGTAATAAATTAAAAGGAAAACTAGAATAGTGCATCCCCATGGAAGACAGTAGAAATGAAAAGTATTCAGCAAGGGAAACCTCACTTAGATGACCTGGAAATGAAAGCCATAAATAGTAAAATGGTTGTAACACACAGGTGTGTAGGATTGTCTTCCCCTTCCCCCCCCCCTTTTTTTTTTTTTTTTTTTTTTTTTTACAGCTTCTAAGCACAATGATGGGAAAAATGCCAGCTAGTCTGCAGGAGAGCTACTTGCACACAGCACTGACACATCTGGGCAACAGCTATGTCAACTGTTCTCACCCCACCCCACCTACTCTGAAAGGCTGTCCCACTGAGGGTGATGTGACAGCAAAGCCCACCACAGCTGGTCCAAACCCAGCTTTTTTTGTGTGGAAAGTTAAAATGATGGTGATTGTTGATTAGACCCACTTGTGATGATGAGTTTGTGGTGGGGAATCTCTTCGCCAACAGTACTTGCAGTCATCTGTCTCCAATGGCCAGGATAGGATGGTCAGTATCGCAGAGGATACCACAGGTCTCACCTGCAGATTTGACAGAAAAAAAGCACGTCATGTGCTCATGTATAAAAGGGAACTGTCTCTCGGTCATCCACTGCACAGATGCCATAGCAATCACTTGCTATAGGTAACAAGTTCCTATTGGTCTCAAGTGTTAATTTTTAAAATTTTCTGTAGCATAAGAAATATCAGAATGCAGCAGGGTACCATGGATTGAGGATCCATGTCTTAAAGACTATAATTGAATTCTCCTCATGCCGCACAGCAAATTGTGTGATCTATAACATAGGTGATACTGCATAGAAAGAATCAAGAAATTTAAGGATGGCAAATATCAGTGAGTTCAGGTGCAGGTATAGATAGACTGTCATAAAAAGATGCAATAGATTTTGTCCTGCTTATAGGAATATACTGTTGACTTAAAATCACTATATGGGTAGTATAGTATCTCCCAAGTGTCTCCAGTGAATCAAAATAAATAGATCTTTTTTTTCAGGAATCTGAACTGACCGGGAAAAATGTAATATGGTATCTTACCCTTAACAGAGGTGAGAATAATTTAAAGAAAACTCTGAGAGGCTGGATGGGTTTATGTTCACCAAGTGTTCTTCTGCAGTACAAAAGTAACCTGCTGGTGAAACAGGTTTTCAGTGATTTGCGTCCTACTGCCCTTCAATTAGTATTGAAAAGTTTTGGCTCATAGTACAAAAAATTGTTAGTGACATCATTACAGGGCAGTAAATCTTGGCATAAGCAGGCAACAGAGACTTCTAGCCTTTCTGCATCCTGAGCAGTATTTCTAGAATATGGTCCCATGGGGAGAGAGATGTTGTCTTTATTTCTTAGGCTTTATCTTTGCTGCTCCGATTCCAGCCTTAACAGCACACACAGACACACACACAGACACGTGCTGCAGTTCTTTCAGCCCCTGTCAATGACATGCACCCAGAAAACGAAGGAGGTGTGTGCATGCATGTGCATTACAGGATGTAGCTGGATCAGACAAAGCACTTTGTTTCCAGGATTCTGTTTGTCAGTAGATCTCACGCTGTCTGCATAGAATGTCTAAATCTGGGGACTCAGGTAGCACTTTCCATCTGTTGGGTTTAGCAATGTCTTAACCTGACAGCAGGACAAGGCTGGGGTGTGCAATGCCCTACTGCCAGTGTCCTTTTCTCCTGGAAAGGCAGCTTGGGTGCAGGAGCCCTGTCACATTTCAGACAGGTTCCCGCTCTGAACAACAAGCAAACAGCAATGCCAGGCGCCGCGGGGCACACCTGCCTTGTAGCGCCCAGAGCAATGGACACGGCAGGAACTATACGATTAGCGGGACTGTGCAATCAATACTTGCTCTGATATATGGTTGAGAAACATCTTACTAGGCTTTAAGATGATGTGAAATCTCAGGAAAGGCTTTAAGAGTCAAAAGCAACCTTCTCAAATTCAAGTCTTCAATGCCAGGTTTGCATTTGAGTGGCCGCAGTCTTGTCCCGTACTGGGAACAGAGGTAAGGAGAGCTGTTGATGGTTACCACCCTTCTCTTACCCTTTGGTGGACTGAACAGAGAACAGAAATGCTAAGTGGAATGTTGGTCTGTGCCTTGCTCAACCAACAACCGACATTTATTGACTTTAAAATTTTACATAATTGTAACTGGAACCGTATTGGCCAAAGCCTTCTTTTTAGAGCTGATTATTGTTCATCATGTGATATTCTGGGTACTTTCATAAAATGTTGTTGCAAGTTCATTTGAGGAGTCTTTTTGTGCTCGTAAATTATCGGCAGATGTCTCGTTTTTCTGAAACATTCAGAAACTGGCAGCTTTAGTAATAATAAAAAAAAAAAACAAACATTTTTGTTGTTGTTACTGTAGCTCCCTATTAGTACTTGCATACATTTGTATTCTGTTGTTTTTCAGTTTTTCCCCTAAGGAATCCGTACTTTTGATATCAAGCCCTATTTTGAAAGCAGAGACAAGAAATACCATCTCTGTTCAGTCAGGTTTTGAAATCCTGACCTATCCTCACTGTGGAGAGACTTTGCTAGCCTAGTGTCCACCCCTCCCCAGAAAGCTGTGCTCATTATCAGATTCACTCTGTGATTGCCATGCTTGTGACCAGCCAGTCGCTGTTTTGCAATCCCTCTCCCCTGTAGATGCAGCAAGCAGCTGTCTTTTTACTGACTGAAGGGAAGCCTGGTGGCATTGTTTCTTGTTCCTTTGCATCTGGAAGCCGAGCACCGGATTTGATTCCTGGTGTCTGGTCTCCTCTTCTTCCCCTGAACCCGGGGCCGTTTTGGCCATGGTTGGCTGGAAGGGGTGGTGGTGGGTGAACGACGCCTCTGTAGCTCTGTTAGTTCTGCCGAGCTACCCTTTACTTATTTTGATGAATTTGGTTTCATGTTTTTTTATTCCATCTAGATACAGTTGTAACCCTTCAAAAATAACCTGACGCAGTGTCATGTTCTAATCTACGCAGAGTCAGCCTGGAATACTAACTTTCTGGTCCTGTTTGTGCCAAACAGGCAACTGTCACTGAGCCACAGAGAATATAAAACTGTTGTTCTATGATTTTTCTTGCAGCAGTTCAGTCCAGGCGTATAACAAAGCTGGTCCAGCATATCAACACACACTCGACATTTCTTTCAAGCTGGTACATTCTGTGTTCCCTTGAAGCACACACTCTACAGTGTCCATCAGTTTAGCTGAAAGCAGAGGCTTTTGGATGTGTTACAAAAGTGAAGCCAGCTGCATGGATTTAGAAGAGCTGTCTTGCTGGAGGATGAATATTGTGTTTGTAAATCTGTGGCAGAAAGCTAGGTAAAACATCCATGTTATAAAAAACCACAGCTTAAAAGAAAAATGGAATTCCCTTGTGTCAGAATCTCTGTCAGTTGTCTGACAACCTTGTTTATACTATTTTCTGGGAAGCCAAGAGTTTCAACCAATTATTTAGTGCTTCCTTCCTCTTTACTAGCGCTGCTGACACCAGCTCAGCAGGAGCACCTGTTTTTCTGCTCCATTAGACAAAAACCTATTTGGTGTTAACAAAATAAAGTAGAAACAAACAAAATGAGTAGTCTATTTCAAATCGATTGCCACTGTTCAGGTCCTGCCTCACAACTGATCTTTGACTACCTTAAATCTGTACTGTCTGCTGAACATGACCTGAACTGAGTTGGTCTTCACGTGGTAGCAAAAAAACAAAACAAAACCGAAAATCTTTTCAGCCTTTTAAGCCCGGGAGAAACAAGTTTAGAGGAAATGCAAAGAGTGGATGCCCCAAGGACCACAGTAAAGCCAAGCAGGTGGTTTTTCCCCTTGATGTCCGCGATTTTACTACAGGAGGAGGGAAAGGCAAATGGCTGTCCAACTTTTGTCAGTTGAAGAACAGAGAGATAAATTAGCAGGCTGCTCTCCCTCTTTTTATTTTAGTGCTGGTTAGTCCTTCTTCTCCCTTTTTTGATCTTCCTACAACACTGCATTAGGTCTGTAATCCCTCGATGGCCTCAGTGCCTTCAGGGCATTGTGCTTTTTATAAGACAAGACAGCTCTGCGTAGTTACCCTGGTGCAAGCAGTCCAGCTGCTGCCCCTGTACTCTGCACTGTGCTCACACGTGTCAGATGCTCTCGTCTCACAGGCACAGAAGTGTAATCATCCCGCTGTGCATCCAGCCGAGCTCGTAAGATTCTCCAGCCCCGAAACTTAGCTGTCATAAAACTGGATTCAAGTGCGATGAGAAAACTGATCTGAGCGAACAAAAATGAAGCTGGTTTATGTACAAATAATCCTGTTAGACCTGGAAACACAAACACACATCTAGTATTATTAGATCAATGAGCCGCATGACAAACAACAAGGAAATTTGAATTGGCTGTTTTTACTCTCCAGTGTAACCGATACGCAAAGAGACAACAAAGGACGGGAAGGGAAGTCTGAGAATGAGGTTTTTGCATGTCTTTGAGCCTCCACAATCTTTTGGGCTCTGAGGTTTGTGTAAAGTCCAAACCATCTGTACTTGTTGGTGGAATCCAGTCACGCCTGAAGAATCAGAGACCTGATTCAAAGAAGGAGAAATCAGCGTGTGAAATAGTGCTGCAGATAAGATTGAAGTCTTATCCGTGATCTTCTTGGGAAAAAGACTTAAGAGCTCAGAAAAACAATGATCTAAAAGGAATCAGTTGCTTTCACCAGTGTGACAGCAAATATTTAAAGTCCCATTGAAAAATCCCAGCGAGTCTCAAAGGTATTAATAGAGCAGACAAATGTAGTATTTTCAATTCA
Organism: Anarhynchus alexandrinus; assembly: GCA_008711295.1. Lineage (NCBI taxonomy): Eukaryota > Metazoa > Chordata > Aves > Charadriiformes > Charadriidae > Anarhynchus > Anarhynchus alexandrinus. The sequence continues at coordinate 996,293 of VUYV01000006.1, read as the reverse complement.
TATTTTCCTCTGCAAAGAAAATCTCTTTTCAGCAAACTATCTGCTCTTGTTCCAGACCTCAGTAACAACACTGCAAATCCATATTAGTGCTTATTAGGTAATATGGGACATGTTGCCTCCGTGCCGTCTTATCTATCTGTCTATCTGCAAGAAGGTGCCAGGTTCTGTCTCATGTTTACTGACTGATTGCTGCCTTCGTTGTGTCGACCCATCTGGCAAAGTGAAATGCAATTCCTTATCCAGCTCTATCTTCTCAGCCATGCAAGAGTGATTCACGTGCAATCAGTTTCAGCGAATGCTTCCAGTCACTTTTAGGGTGGGACCCTATTGATTTGGGGTGAAATTAGAAGTTTTGAGAGAAAAATGGGGGACCAACAGCTGCAGAAACTACAATATAATAGTAAATAAAACAAAAAAATTGTTGATGAAAGAATCACGAACACCCAACAGAGAAAAGAGTCCTTCCATGTCAGCTCTGCCCTTTCTTAGAATGGATAGGGTGTTGCTAGCTTGAAAAAGCTGTCTTGTCCACTAGAAAGAAAATTCCTTTTCCTCTGTGTAAGGCCACTGGCATAAAAGACAGAATTCCCTCTATAAAATTCCACCAGCCCTCGAGCAGGCCAGCCCCTCTGTCAACAACTCCTCCCCTGGAACCAAACTCTGGCAGCAGTCAAGCTGGAAGACACATGCACTTTCTATGGCAAAGCACCAAATTCCTGGTGAACCTCCACTTGCTCTGTAAAACAGGAGGGTCCGAGGATGTGCATGAATTCTCCCCAAACCCAGAGTTACTCTTGCACTTCTGTCCATGGTGTTGGGTATCTAATTTAATAACTTTCATAGAATCATAGAATCATAGAATGGTTTAGGTTGGAAAAAGATCTNTCCCCCTCGTCCTATCACTACATGCCCTAGTAAAAAGTCCTTCCCCAGCTCTCCTGTAGGCCCCCTTTAGGTACTGGAAGGCCGCAATAAGATCTCCCCGGAACCTTCTCTTCTCCAGGCTGAACAACTCTTTCAGCCTCTCCTCACAGGAGAGGTGCTCCAGCCCTTGGATCATCCTCGTGGCTCTCCTCTGGACACGCTCCAGCAGGTCCATGTCCTTCTTATGTTGGGGACTCCAGAGCTGGATGCAGTACTCCAGGTGCGGTCTCAGACTTTCTGGTTTGAACTTAGATTTTTTGCATCTTTCAGTGACACACCGACCGGACAATCCATCACGGTGCTGACTGCTCATGCAGTACTGAGCTGCCCGGCTTCCTTCTCTCTTGACAAAAAGAGCTCCTCTACTTTCTTTACAGTTGCAAAAGGTGCTGACTGTGCTGCTGGTGTTTGCTTCTTGCATCTGAGCAGGTGAAGGAAGAAAAAGGGCAAAAATTTGGTGTCTGTGACTGCTTCCTACATTTGTTGCTCATTTGAACAACATATTGCCAATGGCTCGTTGCCTGTGATTCCTGTCACCGGATCTACTTCACATGTTGTGGTGACTAATCAGGCTAATAAGGCTTTTACCCTCACTAGAAGAATGAGGAAACATAGCAATTGTATATTAACTCAAAAATATATACCCTTTAGCCAGGTTGCCAGCCAACAGCTAGGTAGATGGGTAGCTTGTAGATGTAGACAGGTAAACAGATAGACAGATATCTGTCTATGATATATAGACAGATAAGATTTTAACATCTAGGGTCTTCCCACCCTCGTCTGTGAAGCGCTCCAAGACACGGATGGAAAAATGCTAGTATAGAGATTATTTTTGTTACAGCAGATGGGTCCTGGATATGTGGTGTGAATCTGCAGCTAGACATGCTCCAGTGGAGGTTTCTCCATTTATCCAAATTTCTAGCCACTGAGCTAATGTAATGTGCATTTAGGCATGTGACTCCAGGCATGTAATATATTGGAAAAAATGGCTTGTTTTCCTTCACGTTTTCAGAACTACACTGTTCTAAAGATACAGTTTCTTGTGAAACAAACAAAAGCTCTTTAACTTTTGCAGAATTTAAATGAAATGTATCCTGAAATAACTGTCAGTTTACTTTCACTCTATTTAAATTATTGGGGTATAGCTGATGGAAGAATTTATTGTACTCTGATTTTTTTAATTTTTAAAAAGAAATAAAAGCAGGTTAGAAATAGGGTTTGTCTCAGTTAAACCGGTTCATTTAAAGGAAGTTCTTCTGTCTGACAGTATTCAAAGTCTATACAGATGATTTTGCATGAATGTTTAAGGAAACATTATGAATACCTGGAATATAACTCTATTACAGAATGTAATGATTATTTTAGGATGAACACGTAGGAAGACTTTTACCTCCCTCATAAATTGCCAGCCTGTGTAGGCTGGTGACAACAGGGAATGAGTGGGCAACACTGAGCTGCGACTGCAGTGGCTGCTAGAACGTCACGTCCAGAACCTGGTTTTGTCTCCTTTACAGACAGCCATACCCAGCTCTGTCTGTGCGACAGCGTTGACTCTGCCCAACGCAGAACTCCAGGCTGCTCTCCCAGAGTCAGTCTTCATTCTGAAAATGGCATATTAATACCGAACACAGTGCGCCTTCATCTTCATTTTAAGGTAGCCTCGTGCTGAGGTCTTACGCCAAGGTCTTATGCCCAGAATTTGCATATGTTTTATAGTCTCAGTTTTGTTCACTACCACTTTATATTTTTGTTTATACTGTGTTTTCCAAATCCAATCACTTCTGTTTCTGCTGCTGATGCAGCTGGAGAATGTTACACGGTGTTCCTCGTTCAGTCCATCAGTGTGCAGCCAAGGTGAAGAAATACAGGGGCAATCCATTTTTGCAGATGGTGCTCATTAAAAACACCCCCAAACCTGTCCATTTGGGTTCCTTGAAAGAGAAGTGTTGAAAAATCACATTTGAATTGATCTCATAAAGCCTTCTGGAGGAAGGGTCTGCTATTCCCACTACCCTGTGGGAAAGACAAAGGTGCTTATTAAATGTAATCATAATTAAGGAGTTGGGTGTAAAGCAAGATTGCTTCTTAAAGCTCGCAGGTTAGAGAGACCTTCCAAAGCAAACCAAAATGGTCTCTGATTCTCTCTAGAGTTTTGACATAATTAGGAATCATCTGTGAGAGGTTTGGGGTCTGGTGGATTCTCCTCTGCCACGACATGATTCAGCAATGCACTTTGGCAGAACGACACTTCAGCACCAGTGCGATGCACGTCCGTCAGCGTGTGCACTCAGGCCAGTACTCTTTAAGCCACTACAATCAACTTGCATTGTGGGAGAAAAGAAATTTGAGTATGATGTAGGTGGGAAAGGGAAAAGAATAGGACTCTTCTATTTCCTCCACCCTCTGATCTCAATAGAGGATCAAGTACATGGCTTAGGCTAAACAGGATCTGACCAACTTCTTGTTTCAGAAAAATTCCAGGAAGGGTTTGCATAAACTAGCTGAGGAGTTCTTTGCTCTATGGCATGGACAATTTCTGGAGAGAGTTCAAGCAGCTAAAAAAGATTACCAGATTGCTAATGGTAATTCAGAAAAAGCCAGCTTATATAATACAACAAGGCGAGATTTCTAACGTCTTGAAAAAAAATAGTTTAGGCTACAATTGCAAGAAGAAAAGTTCTCTGAGATTAGTGAACTCCAGGGCTCTAGGAATACAAGTTTAAGAACTATTAATAGCATCATGTAGTTTTGATACTTAACAAATAATAATCAAAATCATTTACAGCCAAGCAGATATTTTTAAGGCATTGACAAAAAAATCCAAAGGTATTTCTATGGTTTGACGTAACAGCAGGATTTATATAACCAACATTTTAATCAAAATCAACAAGAACTATGGTAATTTTTAGCTTGCTACAAATAGTTATTTCACTAATATTTTCCACTCCAATATTGGTTACAAAGGGGATGAAAAAAGGTATTTTTCAAAAGTTGTGGATTTCCCCCTCATTTCTTAATAAAAGCTACTTTCCTTTCCATGAAAGATTTCAATCATCACAGATGCTTCAGCAATGTTCATAACTGACCATTATATATTATATTATTAATAGCATTATATATTATAATTAACACCCCTAGATAGGGGTGTACAGCTTACCAGAGATCCTCCCCCTTCTAGGCACCACAAGTTTGCCATTCAATGAAGCAAGAAGGGCGCAGCGAGCTTTTCCTGTACATTTCAAATCACTGGCACAATAGCAAGCAAAACATTGCTGTTCTCTGCCCTCTTCTGAGACCCTGTCTCAACTATCTCTACCACGTAATGCCTTCTGTTGGGGACCTCTCTGAGAATCAGATGAGCTGCAACCTCTACTATACCCCATGGGAAACAGGTACAAGGCACAACATAATGTGAGGAATACCAAAAATAAATAGAGAAGGAGGGTAAGTTAGCCACCACAGTGCCTTGCACTGATGCCTTGTACCTTCTAGTCCATGGTACTGGGTTGAGAACTTGCCTGGGAATCCATGCATTGCAGTGTGTGTGCGTACTGAAGAGTTCTCTGTCTCTCTGCAGCCAGCCAGCTAGCAATGTTCTTGCAGTACCCTACGGTATGGGAATTTTGCCTCCATAATCTCTATTTATTTTCTGTTTCTGGCACTTGAAACACTTCTGCAGAAAAAGACAAAATAGATAGTCCATTTCTCTTTTTATTTTGTTTTAGCCTCCCCATTCTTTTGCACTCTTAATGCTGGCAACTGCAAAAGGTTCAATAGTCAGCCTTTACTGCCTTCTAAAATAGCTCGGTGGACATCCTCTGCCCAGCTAAAGTAAATAGCCGCAAAGCATCTTTTTGTATGCTGCTTCTCAAAGAAACGATTTTCATTAATTTTTACATTTATCTTGAAAATTGGCCTTATTTCTATAGACAAATGTTGGCTCTGGGGAAGACAGGTTTCTATAACTTCTGCAAACCCTTTTCCCTTATTGATTTTAACGGTGCTGGACTTGGCTGTTGAAGAACGCAAAGGAAAATATTCCCCATGAATAACACTCCTTATAGGCTGCAAAATGTACCTCTTCAAATTTACTTCTGAGCTGTGTTGGCTTTCAATGCATAATTATTCCCCAGTCCCCTTGCTTTCCTCAAAGGTAGAGTACTTATTCTTCTTACATGGCAAATGGGACCATGCAGAATGCCAACTCCTGAAAAAAGAAACCATCACTGCTCAAAAATACAAGGTGGCTTCAGGACATAACCAACCCACCGAAAGCTGAGTTGCCAAAAAGTCCTTGAAGGTTTCTGAAATAAAGTTCAAGGGGAACAGAAACACTCATTTTGGCAGATTTCTGAGCCGAAGTGACTGTACAGGCAACAGTAGCACATAATATACCTGAGTCTTAGTTGGCAAAATGGGCAGAGCTGTTTGGTGTGCTTGGGTGTAGGGCTTGGAATAGGAAAATCTGAAAACCTCGAGCAATAGAAGTAGAGCTGTCAACTGCAAACAGGTCTGAGCTGGTAGGATGCTGCAGAATGTTTTCCCCTTTGTTATGGACATGAACATCTGCAGTGTTTGAAGTTTGCTTGTTTTCTTATAAAAGCAGCAACTGACCTGCAGGTTTTCCCCTGTGAAGCCATGTCTATGCCATCATTTGGGCCAAATCATAATGTTTGAAATTGGCTGTGGGCATTCTTTATATGTAATGAAGTATCAGACATGGGTAGGAGTGTGCAGTGTGTTGAAGGGGATCTCTGTGCTCTCTCGCTGGGCTGTAGTCCTACTCTAAGCAACGATTCATTACTTTAATTTTAGCCTTTTTAGCAATTTTTACTGTGCGCTTAGCTGAGTGCTACGGATTGACAACTGACAGTCAGTATTGCTGCTAGAAACAAACCGAGGACATTACCATCTGAGGTGCAGAACAGATACTCTTGCAGGCAGGATCTCTAGATTCGCCCTCAATAAACTGGCACCACTGTGTTCCACCTTCTTGCCAAATTGCGTGGCTTTGATTCCTCCTCAGCCTTAAGCTTCATCGTGTGGCTCCTCCAGTGACTCAGTGTGACTACAATGTTTGTCCCGTGCCAATGTGTATAAAGACAGTTTCACTGTCTGGCTTGTTTTCTTTTCACCTGAACCTCTATTCAGTGATTATTTCTGAGGACCATTAAGTTGATGTCAATCTCATTTTTATCTTTCATTTTTCCCTAAGGTATAATTAAGCTCATTCACCACCGTTCAGTTTAAATTTAGATTAAAGTATCAGGCATTGGTTGCACAGTATCCTTGGAAGTCCATTTGGTAATTACCTGTCAACCTTAAGAATTAACGTTGTCGATGGTGGAAGCAAATGCTCTAACGCTGTCACTCTTTGGCAGCCTCCTGACCTACAGAGAGATGGTACTCAGAAACTGGAAATTGAGTTGGTTTTTGTACTATTCCCATTCCTTTCTTGTATCCGAACCATTCCTGTTCCTCCCACTGAATTTGCAACAAATATTTTACAGCTGTCTCAGCTATGGTTTGATCTGTGGCCTTTCGTAAATTTTCTGATCAGATGTACCTCTTAGCACCTTTTACATGCAGAGCACTACAAAAATAAACCCTAATTAATGTGCAAAACTTCCTTGAAAGGTTGGTGAGCTTTCAGATCCTTCATCTACCCGTGGTGAAGTTCTCTGTTTTCTCCAAGCTTATAAAAAAGTCAATGTCAGAATCAAAGTTAAAACTCGGAAATCCTTAGCTCCTCTTCCTGGGATCTGACCTTGCTCCTCCCGCAGAAAACCTCCCCATTCACTTCACAATTGGCACATTGCACGATCCATTCCTGCCCACATCAACGACTTCCAGGAGCCTTTAACCTCTTCCTGCTCCCGCTGCATCAAGGAAAAGGCTGCAGGTATGCAGCAATGCTGGGTACAGACTATTCCTGCCAGAGAAGATGAGAATTTTCCCGAAATGCCACTTTTCAGCTTAGTGTGAAACATCCTTGTTTAATTCTACATGCTCTGGAGTGGGCATCTCTTACTTGCATTGAGAGTCAGTATAATTCCCTGTAAACAAAGATTTTAATACACTGAGGGGAATTTACTTAACGTGGGCCATGGCAGATTTATAGTTTTTAAATGGAATGCCAGAAGGTTGTTGACACTTAGGGAACCCTGGTTTGTTATTTCATAATCACATATTTATGGTTCCCACAGCATATTGTTTTTGTCTTGCTGTTCATTTATTGCAGGTCTATTAAGCTGTCACTGCTTAGCTTCGAGGCACTGTACTGTAACTCTATCCATCGCTGTGATTGTACTTTCATTCTTCTGGGACCGTTTTGATGGAGATCAATATCAGTGCCGTGGAGAATTATATAAGGAGCATGTTCTGCCCTATGAAGCAGATACAGAAAAAGCGAAGATTGTGAATGAGCTATTGTCTGAGGAGCACACTCCTTACAAGAAGGATTAATTATCAGCAAGCCCAGGTGTTGGCTCTTTGAGTGTACTTGCTGATGAACAGGATCCCATGTATCAGGACCCACCCACACAGTTACTTACTATTCCTGTTGTCCATTTTAGCAAAGAAACCAGAGTTAAAGTAGGTCATTGGTATTTAGCTCCCCTGGAAAAAAAAAGAGAAAAAAACCCACCAAAACAAACACTTGGAAACCTTTGTGTATTCCTTGTCTAGGCCAGGATTTTGCAGCTTGTTCTTGTTCTTCATTTTTTCTCCTCTTAATGGGCGCTCACCTTCTTCACTCAATTTCAGAAAAGTAGCTGCCTGGTTGTTCCTGTGAAGATAAAGGCAAAGCAGAGTCCCACGCTGGGCTGCTTGCACCAGGCGAAAACACCTACTTGAGACTGAAACGAAACGCTGTACTTAATAAAAGGTTATGTGTGCGCAATGACGAAACAGAAAGACCTGAAACCGGGAGTGCTTCCAGTGGCCGCTCTCAACGTGGGCAGAGGTGAGGGTGGAGGTGTTGATGGTACCGTCTCCTGCCAGAGGAGTGCAGACGAGGTCACCAGGAAATGTGCTGGAGTGACCACATGGCTCCCGAAACGCTCACGGGGCTCCCTTTGACTCCGAGGCAGGAGCTGCTAGTAAGAAGGGTGGTGAAGTGGCTGATTGTTTGCCTTTTGGCATCCGGACCTGGCCCGGAGCCCGCAGTTTCCAGAGTGATGAGCTGAACACTGGATGCGTTGCAGGGCCCTTGCGAGGAGCGAGTGGATCCTCGCACCCGCTGACAGCTGGACTCGCATGCAGAAACTTCACAGGCTGTCTTACCCAGCACGGCCAACACATGTCCAGACCCACTCTTTTACCTTCTCCCTCCAGCTCCTTTTAGGTCTTTCAGTTCAAACTTGCAAGTCTCAGCTGTTTTAGGGTTTTTTTCTGCTGTTAATTTATCTCTCCCTGCCCCACTCTCTTTCTCACTATTCTCTATTTCCATTAAGGTCTGGGGTGTCTGTGAAGCTGTGCCAGAAAACCCAACCCCAGAACACAGGAATCTCAGACTCTGCCACCAGCCCATGTTCTGGACAAGCTTTTTTGTCCGCTCTCCCCTTCTGTGATCTGCCCTTCCCAATCACTACAGCAAGCCCAGTACTACGGCTGGACACTGGCAGGTCTCTGGCAGTTCCCGGCATAGTTCTTTCCCCATGCGCTCATTGCTCATCAGATCCTACATATCTATCTGCCATATGGAAGTGAATCTCCCCCTCCTCCCCTTCTGCTAGAGCATTTCTGCTGCTTTCTAATCCCTTTCTGTAAATGCTCTGACTCCTCCAGTCCCCCCTCCACAGGCTGTCTGGCTCTGCTGCCCTCCAGATCTCATTTCGTATCCCTCCCCTCTTGCCCCAGGCGTGCCCTCAGCCTGATGCACTTTGCCAACCCGTTCACCACCCTCCTGTAGCTTTTCTCTTCCTTTGTCCATACCTCAAATCCCTTCCTCAGTCTAGTGAGGCAGCCTCCTTCTGCTGCCAGACCTGCCTCAGAACAGATGTATACGCTTGTATGTATATATGTATACACTTATNGGGAAAGGCTGAGACACGTGTGCTCTGTGAATCGGATGCTCTCTAATACATACTGCAAGAGAGATTATATCCTTTAAAAAAATCTAACAGAAATTTTAAACAGCTATCTTCCCTTGCCTCCTCTAAATGTCTATAATGCATAGTCACGGCAGCTCTCCTCTGCATGCAGCATCTTTTTTTCCCAAACTAAAGTGAGAAGGAAGTTCAGGTCTTTTACCAGTATGAACACATTTCAGTACTTGATTTGTGCCTTCTCCAAAATCAATATAATCCATTTTTGCTAGGAATTCAAACAATCAGTTGAGCTGTAACTCAATCTGACCATTAGGGCAATTTGATTATAAGACTGATAGAGAGTTGCCCAAAGGAAGTCTATGTATTACAGTCTGCCCCTGGACTATCAAGATGAACCATGCACAACCTGGTAGGCAATTTCCCTCTGTAAGAAAATTATGAATTACCTCATAATTTCATAATTACTTATGTTTGGAATGCTGCTAATATCACAGCTTTCTAGTATAGCCAGCCCAGAAAATACTCCTTTGATGAAGACTATGGATGCCATGAGAATTTTACATACAACTATTTTTGAAAAAGTCAGTCTTGAGACCGGGTCTTGGTGCATTGCTATGCCAGTGACAATCCATGATGCTTTCTTTCTGGAATACCATTGCCTGTTTGTCACAAAGCATTTCCAATTCATCTTTAGTAAAACAGAAGGGAATGGGAGAATGTGTTTATACACATTGTTTTTTCCTAGCTCTACTGTGGCGTCCAGATTCTCCTTTCACTCCAGGAGAGAACTACATACTAAGGGACTCTCCAAAACATCACCTGGTATGAAGTTGTTATCACAAAGACAATTTACAACCCTCTGCTGCAGAACCTTCCAGTTACCACATTGCAACATATTCCCTTACTCAGTCTGGTCTAACTCTGGTCTGACTCTACTTGTATTATTTAATTTGTTCCCCACGATTGGCTGGGCCACAGCACACAGTATTATCATTCCCATTTTTGGTGCCACAGGTCTCCACAACAGCTAGAAGCAATATTGTAGAGAGAATCTGACTGAGCATCTAGGCTAGAGCATGCTTCAGATAACATAGCTACCAGACTCCCAACTGGTCTCTACAATGCAAATTGTAAATTATTAGGGCTTATCCTACGGCTCTATTGGGGCAATTTTACTTTGGAGCAGTATGGAGGGGACATCCCTTGCTCTGTGGCAATCCTCCTGTCAGATTTGACCTGAAATGCCCACTTTTCAGGTCAATGCTCTGCACTGTGCTGAGGTTGCCAAATTTCCTCAGTCACCAAAGGAATTAATCTGGAGGCTGAGAGATGAAGGTGGACTCAGTCCCTTGGGACAAAGGAGGCTAAAAGAAGAACAGCAAGCAACTGCTGATGCCTCATGCCTTTCACAGTTTTTTTCTGAATAATTTACCACCTCCTTACTAGTGACTTTCTGGTATTTAACGGCCACTAATTTCCCAAACCCATTTCTGAAGAATTTCTGTCTGCATGGGAGCTTTAAATCACCTGATAAAAAAGTGCTGAGAACATACAGGATTGATCGTTGCCCCCAGACTGTCACTAGGACTCTGTGAAGAAAATATGTGTCACAATTCCTGTAAGTTACCAGATGGATGTTAAGCTTGCCAGCCTGCCAGTGCTGCTCAGAGACAGATGCACAGGCTCCCGAGGCTCCCGTGACAAAGTGACATAGGACAGCACATCGGGTGTGAGCCCATGCCCTGCTCTGCTCTCTGCCTGCTGCCTGCCCTGGACCAGCCTCACGACACCAACCCCACACCGGCAGAAAGCGTTCCCTGCCGGGGCTGTGGGAAGCGTGCACTAATTGAGGTCATTCCCAAACAACGAAGAGTATTTTTTGGAAGATTAGGTACCAAGTTTGATCCTAGCAACATGGGGGTTTTCTAAAGGAGGTTACAAGACACAGCTTGTTTTAAGGGAATTGAATTGCACGAAGTCTTTCAGTAAATGACCCCATATCTCAGCCGTTATCTTACATCACCCTGAAGAAGCACAGGAAATCCAAGGCAGCCCAAGTCAGCATGAGGATTTTAGAGCACTTATAATAGTTGTCCTTTAAGTAGAGAGTGATGTTCAGCCATAGTTACAATAGAGCTGACACTCTGCTCAAAAAAAATCCCTTCGCTACAAACAGGAGCACCATGCCCTGCGGTCCCACTCTGGCTCCTGCCAACAGCAGGGCTTGAAGTCAGTGCACGACAGAGGTTCAGCAAACTCAGCATTTCTGCCTCATCTACTCACTGCTTTTGAAGCCGAGGATGCTTCTCTGAGCCCAGGCTAAATTGGATACATTACTTTTTTAGAGGAGGATTAGAGCCCTACTGTGCTACCCAAAAGTTAGGGAATTAGGTGAAATGAGGTGTATTTCTAAACAGGTGGTATTTTAAGGGGCCTTAGAGAGGTGGTCTTGTCTCAAAGGCAATTCTAGTTCAGGAACTATTTCCAATTCAGGCCAACAATGTACAACTGCTCTTCAATGAGGACAGTGTTTAGGGCAGACCTTGGGAGTAAGCTGCACTACCCACAGATGGCCCTGTAGGAGATCCGTACATCGCACCCGTTCTGGAGACAACAGGGGCTGCGATTGTCTGAGACTGACACGCCAGCACATTTTATCAGCCTTAAATTAATTAAAAATACAAACAAAGAATTGATCCTTCCAATACAGTTTTTTTTCTTTACTTCTTCTCTATTTCTTTAGTAGTAAGAGATTCAGCTGATACACCGAAAATCCTCATCCAAATTTCAAATTATTTCAGAAACTTTTTAAAGACAGGACCTTGTGCTGTGTAGTAATTGAAGCTTTGCAGATGACTCATTCCCACTCAGGGAAAAAACGGGAGAGTGCTCTTTTGTTTTTCTCTTCAATACCACCATCCATTCTTTAGAAAAAACAATTTTGAAGTTAATGGATAATCTAGAACTCTTCGGATCTTCAGTCAAGTTTAAAAAGCAAACATACCAAAAGAAACCCAAAATTTTCACTTTTGTTTGGTACCCAAAATAAAAAAGCAAAGCACTTCATAATGGTTTGAATTCGGCAGCCAACTTATAGACATACATGTTCACAAGGACAAACAGACATTTCTCAGAGCCTGTTTGTGATGTGATGTGAGCAACTCATAGAGCCCCCCACGCTTAGTGAATCTGTGGCAACAATGGATCATAACTGTTGCAAAGTAAAATAACAAAAGGCATATAATGAAACTTTGGAAGTGATTCAGACCATTTGAAAAATGAAGAATGGACCAAAATAGCAGAAAATAGAGTACGATAAGTCTGGGTTTTATTCAGTTGTTACTTAAGAGAATTCCCAAACAGCAGTGGAACTGGGGCCAGAATTCAGGGCCCCATATATTCAGCTATGTTTCTGTTCTTGCGACTATGAACACATTGTGTTTTCTCTGAAAATCTTGCATTCATTTCTAGGAAAAGAAGAGGATTCAACAGGAATGGTGGAAACTGTCCCTTTCTACATATAATCACCACGGTTAGTCTATAAGCGTTGTGGATGTGGTCCTCTCTTACAGGTTTGGATGCCCCCAGGTCAGGAAATAATTACAAGTATAACAATAGTAACAAAGCTAATAATAGTTGAATAAGGCAAGTGTAATAGCTGTCCTGCCTGGAACAAGTACTTTCACTGAGATGACCTGTTAGCCAGCAGAACCAACACCACTGTCAGCACTTCAAAAATTGATATAGATGCTGTTTCATTTGTAGTTCTTCAGAGCTCAAGCTTCTTCGGCTGGGTCAGTTTGTCTTGCCCAGAACTAGACTCAGATATGTCCAAAGGAACTTTCAGGTCAAACAAAGTATCTTCCTAGTTAGAGGGATGCTGAGAGAGGTGGAACTTTTCTTCCCATTAGATTGCAGTATCTGCATTACGTATGTAATGCCTGCTGGTATTTTGACTGGGATTGAAGTGAGTGACCCAGGTCCACAGATGGAGTCAGAGGCACAGCAAGGAGAGAGCTCAGGCGTGCTCAGCTTCCCAAAAGCTGCTGCATAACGTACACTTCATAGTTTGCTGTATGTGACGAGTTGCTTTGGGGTTTTTAGGCGTCATCCAGCAGACAGCATGAAGATTAGTTCTTATTATTCCTGGTCCTTTCTTTGTCTGGCTTCTAGTTTCTTTCTGGTGTGAATATAGGAACTGGTCTGTGTGTATGTGTGTAAAAGACAACAATACATTCAGGTACTTACAAAAGGTTTAAAACTATTTCTTTGTGCTTAAAAAATGAATAGATGCAATTGAAATTCTGCTCAAGAATCCAATTAAATAGAGGAAATAGTGAATATTGTGTTTGTATGAAGGGAGGGCAACAAATAACTGAGAGTGCTTAGCAATTACTGATTTAAATTTTCAGCATTTTGAGGTTTTATCCACTCTGGAAGTTTCTCTGTGAGGCCTGGACTTTCTAGAGAGACTTTTTTTGTGCCAGCAAGCCATTTCCCACAGCATTTTCCTGGAGAAACTGGCTGCTCATGGCTTGGATGGGTGTACACTTCTCTGGGTAAACAACTGGCTGGATGGCCGGGCCCAAAGAGTGGTGGTGAATGGAGTTAAATCCAGGTGGCAGCTGGTCACAAGCGGTGTTCCCCAGAGCTCAGTATTGGGGCTGGTTCTCTTTAATATCTTTATCAACAACCTGGACAAGGGGATTGAGTGCACCCTCTGTTAGTTCACAGACGACACCAAGTTGAGCAGGAGTGTTGATCTGCTTGAGGGTAGGAAGGCTTTACAGAGGGATCTGGACAGGCTGATCAATGGGCCGAGGCCAATGGTATGAGGTTCAACAAGGCCAAGTGCTGGGTCCTGCACTTGGGTCACAACAACCCCATGCAGCGCCAAAGGCTTGGGGAAGAGGGGCTGGAAAGCTGCCTGGCAAAAAAGGACCTGAGGGTGTTGGTTGACAGCTGGCTGAATATGAGCCAGCAGTGTGCCCAGGTGGCCAAGAAAGACAACGTCATCCTGTCTTGTGTCAGAAATAGTGTGGCCAGCAGGATTAGGGAACTGGTCATCCCCCTGTTCTCAGCACTGGTGAGGCCCCACCTCAAATACTGTGTTCAGTTTTGGGCCTCTCACTGCAAGAAAGACACTGAGGTGCTGGAGCGTATCCAAAGAGCAATGAGGCTGGTGAAGGGTCTGGAGCACAAGTCTTATGAGGAGAGGCTGAGGGAACTGGGGTTGTTCATTTTGGAGAAAAGGAGGCTGAGGGGAGACCTTATCGCTCTCTATAACTACCTGAAAAGAGGTTTAGCGAGGTGGGTGTTGGTCTCTTTTCCCAAGTAACAAGTGATAGGACAAGAGGAAATGGCCTCAAGTTGCACCAGGGAAGGTTTAGGATGGATATTAGGAAAAACTTCTTCACCAAAACTGTTGTCAAGCAGAGACAGGCTGCCCAGGGAAGTGGTTGAGTCACCATCCCTGGAGGTATTTAAAAGACAGCTAGACACAGTGCATAGGGACACGGTTTAGTGGTGGTTTTGGCAGTGTTAGGTTAATGGTTGGACTCGATGATCTTGAAGGTCTTTTCCAACCGAAATGATTCTGTGATTCTATGAAATCAGCATTACTGGTGCTGCACACTGTCCCTGGCCCTTACCATACTGAGATCGGGATCTTCTCTGTCTGTCATTGATGGATGGGAAGCTTTCCCCCCAGTATTTCTAGCATCAAGCCAAAGCATTTCTTACTAAACACTGGGTCAGTTCTGGGCTCTCATCAGACAGTCTTGACCTCATCCCAGCCCTCCCTTCAGTGCCTAGGTCAGCTCTAGCCTCTGTCGGCATGTGGTGGGCTGGCTGCAGCTCTTCTGGCAGGCGGTCACCCCTGTCCAGCCTCATTACAAGCTGAATGTGCTTCAGCTCCTTTCCAGCTCCAAACACTGCTGCTCTTGCCTTGGCCTTTTGCAAAAGCAGCCCTTCATCAAACACAAAGGGTACCCCTGGGAGTGCTCCCATGACCCACTCCTTACCTCTTCCATCTTTTCAGTCAGCTAAAGCAGTTTGAGTTTGCAAAGCCAGTGCTGAGGTCATTCCATTTTGTGTTGGCCAGCTGGCACGATTTGTTACTGCAACCAACTTGCAGGTTCCTGTAGCAGTATTACCCAAATGGCTCATTCCTATCAACACCAGTCCTCACATATCACAGGTATATGCTCATTCCATTAGCAAGGAATGTTCTCCAAACCACCGTGCCCAGATACTTGGGGTTCCTTCTTTCCTTCTGTACTTACACGCAGGCTCGTGGTTGTGCAGGCTTTTTGTGCTATTTCCGTCTGCACAGAATTTGCTGAACGTTTATCTGCTAACAAATTTATCAGGAATAATTTTTGCACAATTAACACCAAATGCAGTTCTAGATTTAGAAGAACAGAAGCAATTTTGAGGTTCAGTAACCAGGGTGCATTTGGAAACAGGGGCCACACTGAAGTCTATGTTGTTACAACAGAGAATTGATAACCTAACATGAGGCAGGCAGCGAGTACTTCTGCGTGAGACAGAACCTACAGCTGTCATTCTTACAGCGCCTTCCACTGCACACACTATGTTCTGCTAAAGCAGTATATAATTTCTGAATGCATGCTTATTTTTTTTTCATTTACTAGATCATTCCAGAAACCTTTCAAGACTTTCTAATGAGAATATTTAGTACTTACATGGCACAAGCTTAAGTTTTGTTTGAAAGTTAAATTCCTTTGAAAATATCCCAGAAAGTAAAAATCTGTTTTGCAAAGCTGCAAATAACAGAAAGAAGTCTTCATGGAAAAAACTCTGGTATTCCTGTGCATTTTGCTGTCCAGAGAGATTTTGATGTTCAATGTACATCGGAAAGCAAGAAGATTTAAATAAGCTCTAAAAGAAGTGAAAATAAAACAACTATTTTGTCACAGCCTTCTGCAACCTTGATGCTGAGGCTGGCAGCTGGGTGGGACAGGGCCAGACTGATCTGTCTCAGCCTAACTAAGGACACAGAGATGTTTCAGAAAGGCGATGCTTCCTGGCAGGCAGCAGTAACGCTATAGAGCTCAGATGTCAAGAAGCATTCAGGGAAGAACAGCTAACAGGTTGCTTCTAAATAGCTGGTTTCTTTTTAAATATAATGGTAAATAAAAGGTTATTTTTGGTGCTGGTAGAAAGTACAAGTTCATTGGCACTACCCAGCTGGCCGGGTGAAATGCTAGCAGGTGAGGTGGAGCAGTAGAACTGCCTTCTTTATGCCTTCCCTCCCAGAGCTAAAGGTACCACTGGTAACGAGGCAATCAACCACTGATGGCTATTTCACCCCAGCTTCCCAACTGCAAGTTCTTTACTGAGGCAACCTGGTACCAGCTCCAACACTACTGACCACCCTCTGCTCAGGAGCAGGCTGAATGACCACCAGGAATCTATTGGATTTTGGAGTGACTCTTCACAAGCTTCTCCTCTGAACCAGTGGCTTGGGTCAAGAGCCACATAGTGTATTTCCAAAATCCTTAACTACCCAGTGCGTGATCCATGTTTGGCAGAGTTGATGCCTGTGAGTAGGGATGGAGACGGTAACACTAGCTTCATGACTTTGTTATTGCTGGAGGTGAGGAGAGGAAAGGAAGGGTAAGGAACCCCCTGCTAGCTCCCAGATATGCTGGGCAGGGTGTAGCACAAACGTTGAATATCTAAGCACCTTTTGCTTGAAAATGTTTACAGGCTAAAAGACAAAGAGCTAAAGCAAAATATGCCCATGTCAGGAAGTGTATGTCTTGCCAGTGAAAGGTCTCTTGAGAACAGCAAATAGCATGTTAAAATTACAGAAGAGGGATACAGCCATGAAGTGCACTTCGTATTTACAGTTTGAGAAATTAATATCAGCTGCATCTCATTAGCTCTCTTCTTCCCTCTTCCCAGGCTGGCCAGCTTCTTGCCTGTTTTCTGCTTCAGATATTCACTCTGTCAGCAGAAAATCGAGGCAACTAGCCCCAAAACAAACAGAAAAGGGGCAAACCTTAGAGTTAGTAGTTTGGAAACCCCCTTGTTTACATGAGCCCTCACGTCTGAGCCTGGGCACAGCACAGAGAAGGTAAGCTGGGTGGGGAACCCGCTCTCCTGGGCAACAGTACTAAACAACCAAGGTTCCTTCTGGATGTTTTTTTTGCCATTCACTTTTCAGTCTGTTTTGGGTTGGTTTTTTTTAATCTATTTGGTTTCAATCTAAACTCCCACATAGCTTTCATTCTGTTTTCGTGTCAGAGTACAAAACAAATTAATTCCATGTTTGCTTATTTCATACATCGCTGACTTGGGAAGGTTAAATGGTACTTCCTCTTCCTCTTCTCTTTCAGCCTGTTTTCCTAAGGAAATTAAATTAATGTTGTCATGCTGCCTGTGTGTGTATGTCCATACACATGCAGGTGTGGGGATCTTTTCACTACTTCCAATTTTTTTGATAGAGGACTATTCCCAGGGAGCCCATGAAGTTAAATCCTAACAGTGTGAAAAAAGTGTATTTGTAGGAGTTGGAGAACCTACTAATGACTCGTTGGAGGTGAAAAGCTGCAATGTGACCTCAGTCCCTTTTAGCCACTAAAGAAGTCACATAAGGGAAAGGTATTACCCATTTGCTAAACATGGGAAAGAAAAGCTTCAGTTAGGGTTCACACTTTTGAAGATATTTTGTTCACTAATAGCTGGTAAGGTGTGGATCATATCATTGCCTTAATGCATTTCACTTAGAGAGTACCACCTCCTTCAAACTCATTTGGAATATCAACCACATCACACACACCAAGAGGAGACTGGACATCACTACTTCTGATTCTGGGGGAATTACTCTGCTGATTTTGTATGATGTGGATCATCCAGGGTTACATGGATCAGGATACCAAACGAAAACTTCATCTTTTCAACAGATGTTCCAGTGGAGTCTATATTACAGAATTTAAATGTTAGGGTGCTTTAATTGCTTATAAATTCGAATATTTCAAGTTTTCAAACAAGTTCACAGGCAGACACACTGAGTGAGACTAGTTCTAGAGCAGAATAAGAGTTAAGAAGACACTGAGTCATGTCCATAAGTTTAGTTAGCCCTCAGTAAATAATTGACCCAGCATGTCACAAACCTACATTTAGGAGTATTTAAGAGCAAAATCATGCACATAATCAGTCCAATCACTTAGTTGCAGCAAAGCCAGTGGTAAAAATAGCATTTGTACCTTGACTTTTGCATGCAGCTGAGAAAATTATATATTTAAGGGGAGTCCCAGCTTTATGATTTATTGTGACTGTATGACTGTAACACTGTCACTCTATGATGACTGTACACTAATGTTTATGGATTGCCTGGTAGGAATTTATGTCACATAAATCACATAAGCACAGTAGGAAAGCTGTTTCTGCATGGGGCATTTACAAATTCCGACAGGCGAGGTGCAGTGCATGCAGACAGATTTCACCAGGGAGGCTGAAACTGGTAACACAGCAATTCTGTCCCATTATTCAGATTCTGCTTCAGAGCTATGAATTACTTGTCTACCGCAAAATATCTCTCTTCAGCACATAAAAATCTTAAATAGGCAGCATTATCAGCAACATTAGTTGGCCGATTTAAATCCTTATCTGACCAAACATCATCTGTTTTGTCTGAGGCCTCCATTTCCCACCTCTGTGAAAGGAAAAGACTAAGTGAGCAATAGAGCACTGTTTCACAGCAGAGGAATGAGGAAATATGCCTGAATTTATCTAGCCAAAAGCCCCATGAAATCTACTCTATTCTAAATAGATGTTAACCTCTTTCAAACTAACTGGTATGGTTTTTTTTATGCACATTTCTCAAGACCTTTCTGAACTGATGAAATATTCATCCCAAATCCTCTGTGTGAAGATATGAAACCAATACCTATGCTCAGATCGTCCTTCTGTCGTTCTGCACAGATTCATCAGAATTCACAGCCTATACTGAGGATCAGACTCACAACTCTGAATTCTGTTTCCAGTTAAAAAAAGAAAAAGTGTTCTATTATACACACTTTGTTTCCTATCTCAGCTTTTTGGTTTAGGCTTGACACCTAACCAGAAAATGTTACCAATATGTATAGAATTTGATTATATTAAACTCAGGTCAATCTATTATGCCCATTTGATATAAATTTAGGAAAGGCTGTTCATTTAACAGGAACTGAAACTCCATTCCTGGCTTTGTCACTGGCCTGGGAAAATCTGTTTTCTGTTGCTCTTTTAATCTCCAGTTTATAACCTTTCTTGTCTCTGAATGCAAACTCTTCAGTATAAATACTGTCCACAGGTACAGTGCCTCGAAGAGGTTGATCTGTGTTAGACTCCGGACTCTCTTGGAATACTAACAGTTACAATATGCATGCTCAACACATATACTATTTGTATTGCAGTCTGCCATGTTCTGCTACACAGTGAAAGGAGGAAAAATCAAGCCACAGTTCATTTGCCACTCCTCTAGAAAGGGGTGTCTGGGGGACGTCTGAGCTCAGGCTACTGTCCTGACTGCCTGTCTCAGTAGAAAGGAGGATTGTCCACAACCCAGGCTTATATTCAAAGCAAAAAAAAATCCTTATTGTCTGTTACACTGCTAAATTATTCATAAGTTCCTTTTTTCCTTGCAAAAAACTGAGAGAAGAAACTAAACAAGGTAGGAATGTCAAAGGTACTTTCCCCTGAGCGCACCACATAGACTCCACAATTTGAGGAGCAGCATGATTACTTTATGATTCCCCCACTCCTACAGGAGAATTCAGAAAGCAGAAACCTTGTCTAAATAAAGACAACCTTGGCAAAGCACATGGTTCCAGCTAGTGATTTCTGTCAAGGCAGCCTGCGGTCACAGCAAGGCCATGCAGTAGGAACGGAGAACAAAGAAGCAAGAAAGACATTTTTGTTGAAATAAACAAGAGAGAAAATGCAGCCCAACAGTGAGAAACACATGTTACTACCAAGGGGAATGCCTCCTTACTGTGCCTGAAGGAAACACTCCAAGAATGGTTATTTCCAGACAGGCTCCTCTCCAGGGCAGGGCTTTTCAACCTGTGGCCTTTACAGCCTTTCTAAACCCTGGTCTAATTCTAAACAGCTGATGTAAACAGAAGGAAAGCAGCACAAGTAAGTATATACATCCTACTATTATACTTAATAGTACTATATATGTAATAGTGCTACATATAGGGGACTGTGTATGTTAATTTTCTCATAGGATCTGAATTTCCCTTGAAAATTTTGTATGCCTTCATGAATTCAAAAGAAGTTGAATTTCAGCCTTATGAAACTCAGAGAGAGTGCAGAGGGTGAGCACCCTCTTTCAGACACAATTTGCCACAGATATGGTTTGGTACAGCAGCTTCTTTTCTATGTCAGCCAGAAAAGGAAGGTCAAAGAAAGCACACGCCCCGACGAACAAGACTGGCAAACTGGTAACAACAGGTAAGGAGAAGGCTGAGGTACTCAACAACTTTTTTGCCTCAGTCTTCACTGACAACCTCTCTTCCCACACCTCTTGAGTGGATGGACCACGAGATGGGGACTGAGGGAGCAAAGTCCCTCCCATGGTTAGAAAAGATCAGGTTCGTGACTACCTGAGGAACCTGAACATACAGAATTCTATGGGACCTGACGAGATGCATCCCAGAGTCCGGAGGGAATTGGCTGATGTAGTTGCCAAGCCACCCTCCATGACATTTGAAAAGTCATGGCAGTCAGGTGAAGTCCACAGTGGCTGGGAAAAGAGAAACGTTGCACCCATTTTTAAACAGAGTAGAAAGGAGGACCCTGGGAACTACCGACTTGTCAGCATCACCTCTGTGCCTGGGAAGATCATGGAATGGATCCTCCTAGAAGCTACGCTATGGCACATGGAGGACAGGGAGGTGATTCGAGACAGCCAGCATGGCTTCACCATGGGCAAGTCCTACCTGACCAACCTAGTGGCCTTCTGTGTTGGAGTGACTACATCCTCCAGTGGACAAGGGAAGAGCTATGGATGTCATCTATCTGGACTTCTGTAAGGCCTTTGACATGGTCCCCCACCACATCCTTCTCTCTAAATTGGAAAGATACGGATTTGATGGGTGGACTGTTTGGTGGGTGAGGAATTGGTTGGACGGTCACATCCAGAAGGTAGTGGTTAATGGTC
This sequence comes from Anarhynchus alexandrinus, assembly GCA_008711295.1. Lineage (NCBI taxonomy): Eukaryota > Metazoa > Chordata > Aves > Charadriiformes > Charadriidae > Anarhynchus > Anarhynchus alexandrinus. Next base: position 975,140 of record VUYV01000006.1, on the reverse strand, counting down.
ATTGTCCAGATGGAGACTGGTGACAAGTGGTGTCCCTCAAGGGTCCATATTGGGACCAGTACCATTTAATATCTTCATCAATGACATAGTGGGATCGAGTGCACCCTCAGCAAGTTTGGAGATGACACCAAAATGAGTGGTGCAGTTGACACACCTGAGGGATGAGATGCCATCCAGAGGGACCTGGACAGGCTTGAGAAGTGGGCCCATGTGAACCTCCTTCCTGATCCAGCCATGTGGTTGCACACAGACCACAGACTCGTTTACTTCTCTAAGTCAGAACCTTGGAAAGCAGAACCCTTATGCAAAAATTTCATTGCTGTTTAATAGAGTCCCTAGATCAATATTATCCTTAGATCAAATGTAACTGCAGTTCAAGTGAACTGTAAGTTCTGTCTGTGGAACTTTTGATAGTTCCTTCTGAAAATGGAATTGGAAGAGAAACTTTCTCCTGAGATACCCCAGGCAGAAACTGGAAATAAGAGTTAATAGCTGAGCAACTGCTTTTGCACTTCAGCAGGGATAGACAGAAAAGTTTATCAGACTGATATTTGGATGTTCTTTCTTCTCCAGACACATGTTTTTTCCTACCTACATAAACGGAAGAAAAGTGTAAGTGGGGTGACAGGGGATAGGGATCTCACACAGGCTCCAGCAGTCTCTGCAGGCAGACAATATCCTTTAAGAACTACCACCCTATCCTGCAGCTCATCAAACACCTAAATGGCCTCCAGCCTGTTCCAGAGACTTGCAACTCATATTTGATGAAAGACCATATCCTAATAAGTTCAACTCATGGTTCAGAAGGAGACCTAGTGAGAATGTGGCATCAAGAATGAAAAACTCATTCTTTGTTGAGGTTGTCTGTTCCAGGGTTTAATCACTTTGTTGTTAAAAATTAGTCCCTTTGTCTTATTTAAGCCTCTCTGACTTTGCAGTGACTTCCATTTTCTCTTTTTTCCCCCATTAGACTAGGCAGGAACAGGCCATATATGCTACACAAAGAAGTGTTTATGATTTTTTTTCTCCTTCCTCTGTTGTCTTTTTGATTAAGAAATTAATTGAATACAACTTTAAGGGCATGTTCCTTTGCAGAGGTTGTAACATATATTACAAAATTCTCTTGACTTTGCAGCATTTGTAAAACTATCTGCTATAGTTTTGTTAATCTTAGAATTCGTGACATACTCATGACTTCTTATAGAAGCCACATGTGACAAACTGACAAAAGGAATAACACATTTGACAATACAGTGTAGATCAAACTGCCTTTCTCCTCCTTCCCCCAGTGTATCATCTTTTTTTTTTTTTTTGTATTACGAAGATGCTCTGAAGACAGAACCCTCAAGGGGTTTTGATCCTCAGATGCCTGACCCAGCATTCGTATTAAAATGCTGACCAAAAAAGCAAGGTAGAAAGGTCACATACTTCGTGCTGTCCTATCAAGATTCAGAATGGGATCCCATGGGCACTGTGAGGTACATGCAATTACAGAGGAAAACAGAAGCATTTTCTTTCTTTGGTGAGAGGGGTTTTGTAGCTGTGGTTCTTAGATCAGAAATACTACTGTGTTCAGGGAAATTATGTAAATGGAATCCAGTTTCTAATTTTGTACTGGATTCCCACTTAAATTTCTGAAAGGAACAGCAAAAAATATCCAGCCCAAGATCAGGAATGAATACAGATAAATAAAGAAGCAAATACTGTAATTTATCTGGGTTGCAGTCACTGCAAAATGACTACTAAATTCAACAAGATAAGTAAAACTGTACAGTTTGGTTGGTATTTTGGAACAGCGGCAACAGATATCATCTTGCAAAGAAGAGTGATACATCCAAGCACTTAAGAGGACGGGAGCCGTGTATAGGTTCTGAAGCTGCTGACCAACATAAACAGGCTGTAAATTTAATAGGTAATAGTGCAACAGGAAATAAACCATACAGTCATAGTCTGAAAAGTGGATGAAAGTTTAAACTGGGAAAACAAATCCAGTAATTCAAACAGGGAAATACTTGCTTCTGCTTAAGCATATACAATAAATCATATTAAGAAGATCATATATGACTGCCTGCAAATTAATCAAATGGAAAACTGAGTTCTGGATACCTCTGAACGTAACGTAATTTGCAAATCTGCATCCATATTAAGTACCAAGTAGGCACTTGACTTAACTCTGTAGAAGTCCAGTTGCAAATTTTGTTGCTCTGACCGTTCTCTAACAAAACACAACCTTTAGGCTGTTCTGAAGTTAGCTCCGTTATCTGATGAAAGCTGACACAACTCAGTAATTACACCCAGATGTTAAAATGTTGTGAACTGAAGCTTTCTGTTCAAGAGCTTAACCAACACTGAAGCATGAAAGTTGTGTAGGATTGTAAAGATGTGAGTGATGTTCCCCTTCAGCTGACCATCAGTACCAGGGGCTGGTACCATATGCAAGTGGGTTCATGTTAAAAAACTTCTGTCAGGTCGGCAGCATGTTATAGAAACCTTTTTATTTTTTGCCTGTTACCTGGTGAGCTATGACTTCTCTTGAGGGGAGTTCACACCTCAACGTCATTTATTTTTGGTCTTAACGACTACTCACTTCTGTGGTGAATGAGAGCATCTGTCCAAAAGCAATCAGATATAAGTAGCTTTGCAAGCCCCTGAGCAAGATCACTCTCAACAGCAGAACATATCCAGTACTGACAATTAATCTCAGGTATCTTTGAGATCTCATGACAAAATATTTACCTGGGAGCTTGTATTGTTGCCATAGATGATAATAACACAGGGTAAGATATATGCAGTGACACAGTTTTCTCTGTGTAAAATGGTACGTTAATATGAAGTTTTTCCCCTTGGTGAAAAAAAGTTATTGGGGAAATTGAAGTGGATTGAGGTTGTGAAGTATCGAGAAATACTTGTTGTACTCTGCATAGCAAGGATGTACCTTGAGCGCTATCGCACCTCTAGTTTGTGTCCCTTGCCTTTCAGGAGAGCAATGTTTGAGATTCTCCGCACACTGCACTCCAACCAGGGCATGCCCAGTTCTGAATGCTCATTCTAAACGGTGAGGCAGGTGGCTACGGGGGCTACTGCGACTAGAAGCAAGGGACACGCTGTGTTTCCTCAAGTACTGACCCAGCAGCACTGTGTTCCTCAGGCAGCACAATGAAAGCAGCTGATTATACTGAAAAGGAACCAGCCTGGATCTGCTAAGCCCAGTTTAAGCTTGCAGTCTGCAAGGAAAATAAGGGTTAAATGCACAACAAGGATTTGCTAACAGCCAGCTAAAATTCCAGGTAGGCAGAAGGGGTAGGTGAGGCTGGCATTTGGGAGAGCTGATGCTGGCAGAATATAAGAAGATATCAGAGTAAGAAATTCGGCTTGGAGTAGGCTTTTCTTGGGAAGAACTCTCTGTATTTGCAGGCACGGCGCATATTGATTGTGCACAGCTGTGGACGATGGCTGGAGTGTATATCTACCCCCTGCCTGAGCAGAAATCATGGTCTTGGAAAGTACTTGTTCTGGCAAGCAAGTATAGAAATCTTATGTGGGTGTAGCTGTGTGGCACAGTCACAAATACAAACCAGAATCCACAGTTAATTGTTAGTGTAGCTTTTTACCCTTTGTCCTTATTACTTTGCCTTTAAACAGACATAGTAAATGCTGTTCATTACTCAGATTTATTCTGAAGGAGTCTAAACTTCCCCAGCTCCCTCTTTAATCATCCTCTGGCTTACAGTTTTGTCCTTCCTTCCAAAATGCTAGTAATAAATAAAGCTGTTGAATTGGTCACAGCACTGCGGCAAGCCTGCTAGCCCATACATCTTTTTGTATTTGTCTCTGTTGTTTTTTTTAACTGTCTAATATATAGCCTCTGTATCTCTTCATTTCAGAGACTTGAGAACTCAGTATTTCTCAGCTTGCATTCTGCCTCAGAAAATGTCTTATGAAATGTCTGCTAATAGCTTGTCTCTAATATTAGCAGCAATGACAGTCAAATAAGAAAAACAAGGGAGCAGATGTTTGATGCTTGGGCCAAAGGACAAGGAGTCAGGAAAATGTGCAGCTCATTTGTCTCCATCTTGTCTTCCATAACTGAACATGAAGAGAAGGCACGTGCTAATATCTTATGTAGATTTGGGGCACAAACTAAAATACGTTTAAACCCAAGTAAATTTTTTTTTACTGTAAGGATGATCAAACACTGGAAGAAGTTGCCCTGAGAGGCTGTGGAGTCTCCATCCTTGGAGATATTCAAAACCTGCCTGGACACAGTCTCGGGCAGCCTGCTCTAGCTGCTCCTGCTTTCAGCCAGGGGGGTTGGACTAGGTAGTCGCCAGGGCTTCCCTTCCTACCTCAACCCTTCTGTGATTCTTTGACATGTCTTGACTTGTGAAATATCAAAAAATGCTGCAAGCTGTTGCTTTGATATGTTATTTTCATAATCTGTAAAATAGCCATTACCTGTTCCTTTGTGCTAGCAGTGATTGAGAGTCTATACTTACAAGTGGGTTTTTTTGAAGTATGTTGAGGTTTTTGGATGGAAGCTAGTAGAAAAGTTCAAATGACTTGGCTTCTAGCTATCTGAATCATTAATGAATTTGTCCATCAGATGATGTCACCTGCATTTACACAAACAGATGAAAAACAAACCCAAGACTTTCTATCTTGGGGAAGGTAAGTAGGACAGTGTCAGAACAATTTTAGGGAAATGGGTCCGTTACATGCTGACTTAGGATTCAAAGAGATGGGAGATTTCTTCACAACTTTGTATATCCAACTACCTAGTATTAGTATCACAAACTATTATTATTAAGGCCATTTTGGAAGATGGAAGCTCAAAGATTCTTCAGGTAAGAAGGTTAGTATATAAATTAGAGAGGAGAAAAGGCTATAATATAAAGAGAAATCATTACCATCGTATATTCTCTCTGCTGCAAAGCAAGAAAACGATGCTGGTATCAAAAAATATCTGAATGTCTGAGTGAAGCAGGAGCAAATGTCTTAGTAGCAACGAGGGATAACAGCACCCATTTACCAACCAAACTCCAAGATTTTTGTCAATTTGGGAAATTCAAGGCTGGAAGGGCTGCCAAAATCTGGAATGATGGATCCATGACTAATTCATTGCTGCGGTGAGTTCCCCTGGACTGACTATGTCAGCTGTACTGCCTTCCATGGATGGAGTTCAATCATATGCATGAGAAAATGTTGGTAGAGAAATTCTATGATGAAAGTGAATTTGAGCTTTTAAGTTATTTAGATTATTGGGAAAGATTTATTCTGTATAGCATTGCTTCATCCATCTTGTGCTTTTAAATTAATCAACTCTGTTACGCAACCGTAATCTATCTTTTTTCTGGACTGCAAGCATTAATCAATCAAAAAATAACACTGATCTGACTGAAGAAGTACTGATGGCAAACTGCTCACTTGGAGAGGATCTAGATATTCACTGAAGCCTGCAGAGAACTCCAACTGCCTAATAAACTTCAAACCTTACACATCGCCAAATCATCAGCTTAGGACTGTTCTAGGATATCCATGAAGAACGGAAAGAACATTATCTCTGGCAGACAGCTGTCAAGCACTGAAGAGAAGAGATTTCCTTTGTCTGGATTTTTCTGACAAAGATCTCAAAGATCAAGGTATGACTTCTTTTGATGCTGCTTATTAAGTATTGGGCAAGTCTTCACATGAATTGCAAATCGAAATGCCAAGGAACTGCAAGGTCCCTCTAATTTTTTTCCAAGCACTCATCAGAGCTAAAACTTTTAATCCAGTTCACAGACTGCCTTGATCAAGTTGCTTGGTCTAACTGTAAATCAGGAATAATATTTACTCAATGACTACTAAAAACATGGAGGAAAGCATCATAATTATTCCACATGATTGCAGTTCTCAAGGTACTGGTCCATGAGCTGGTTTCTGATCACCTATTCCTACTTGACAGTATGTTTTCATAAGGACTCAATGGTGCACTGAGAGAATCCTTTATATAGTCAAGCCAGAAAAGATTTTGATTTTGAAAGAAAACAACGACCACCCCAAGCACCACCCCAAGTTACTGTAGGAGAGCTTACTGAAATTCCTTAGAGGACGTAAAGAAGACTAGACAATGAACTTTTGCTGATATTTTCTCGAGACTTGGAAAAGACAATATTAAAAGGAAGAGAATGTTAGTTTGACTGACAACAAAAGCAAAACTTGTTCTAAAGCCAGAACTGAGTTGGCATTTCTTTCCAATATGTGCAAAGGATAATAAAATGAAACACCAGGAAAATATCACTTCTCACAATCATGGTTGTAATTACATCGAACTTTCTAAAAGAAGCTTGATGAATATGTTCACTAAATACAGAAATAAACACAGGAAAAAAACCCAAAAGTCAAGTGAGTTTAGATAGTACAAAGCTGAAAACAATTAGGAATGGCATCAACATTTACACAGAGATTTTCCAACAAGAATGACAAAGTACTTCATAAACTTGAACTAGCTAAACATCCTTATAATAATTTGAGCAAATATATTCCTTTGAATGGGAGATAATTGAGACATGGAAAACCTGGGCGCATCAACAGAGGTGAAGAAGTGCATCAGTGGCAAAAGTAGGAGAAGCCTCATTTCTTTCCCATTCACGACAAAGTTATGTTGGCATAAAACTGAAGTAAAGCAGCTTTGAGTCAATGTTATCATCTGCTGCAGGCATTTGCAAACACTGGCTATCCCAATAAACCATTTTTATTTTTTCCTTCATAAAATGCCTTATTCAGGACAGCACCACTATTTAGGAAAGATATGTAAGCACAGATGTGAGAACCTGTAAGCAAAAACTTCAGATGGTTCACTGACATATTTTAGAATACTGCCAACCTAGAATATTTCAAAAAACAATGCTGCTTAATGCTATGCTTAAGCTGTATATGAATTGTGGGAAACACAGTGGAAAAGAGGCAAGAAACAGGAATATTTTTGTATTCTGTGGGCAGCGAAGGCCTCTAAGAATTGCCTTCTCTATCCTAACCATGGAATCTGCAAATACTCATTTGTTCTGAATCAAAGCCAAGCAAGTCCAAAAGACACAATCTGGCCAGAAAGTAAAGATACATTTATGATGGTCAAGAAGAACAAGATAAAGAAACACAAGATTTATGTGTGTAATCAGCAAATCCTCCAAGGATGACAGGTAATGACTGGATTTTGGGCAGTTTTATGATTTTTTTTTCTGTGTTATGATGCAATCCACAAATAAATATCACCAAATTTTGTGAAAGATAACAGTTTCTGTTTAGTTCAGTCTTTGTCCCTGATAAATAAAAACAGCAGGTGCTGTCGTGACTTCAGATATGCTAAAACAGTCTCAGGCTAACATGAAGAGATTGCAACACTACACCTTCAGTGAAAGCGATGCTGGGTCTTCCCCTGAAAACAGTAAAGGCTGAAAGCCTGAGTTAAGAAAAGAATGCCTCAGAGTAGCCCTGGTTTAACTCAACTGGACTTCTGCAAATGAAAACATTTATCAGCCTCAGGGAAGGCCATGAACATTACGTACCTATTTAGAGCTCATGCTTAATTCACTCTGTCTTAACCTCTCTCATAGATGAGAAAGTGCTTTCTAACACGTTTTCAAGACGACCATGTTGTTACCAACTATATGGCATCATTTAATTCAGTTTTACTATGGTAACAACAAACAAAACAATGACAGAAAGCCTCCCAACAGTTCCTTTCTGTATGATCTGCAACTTTCCATCTACATGAGTTAAAAATAAGTGTGTTGATGTGGCCCATTGCTCTTGACTTTAATACCTGTCTGAGGCTACTTAGTTTCTACTGCTTTTAGCTCTGTCTTCATCTCCCCATTGTTCTTTGCAGCTGCTATGAAGCATTTTTGTTTATTAAGAGATGGCGCAAGTTCTGAGATCAAAAAGCAAATAAACCATTAATTATCCCTGTACCAAATTAAAATCTCTCTAATCTTTCTATGTCTATCTTTATTTGTTTTACTAGTTTCATGGCTGGAACAAGTCTAAATATAAACAAAACTTCTTCTGCTGTCCATCCACAAAGATTAGACACATGGCTTCAAGAAAATATGCTGACATTGTTAAAGACAACCTACAGCATGAAATTCCAGCAGTTTTCAACCTTTCCTAAATTACCATTCAAATGCTGTGAACTGGGGTGAAATCAGGAACCTTCAGCCCACTACATAACATAGCAAATGGAGCATGTTTATCGTTCTCTGACACATCTTCACAATTCTTCTGAGGGCTCTTAGAGGGCTGCTTCTGGGGCTCTCTCAGGCAGGTCAGAGGTTTTTTCTGGCCACTGTGCATTGAACTTGCACAGCAGATAGAAGAATTTCTTTTCTTCTAGAGAAGACTGACAAGACTGAATATCTGGAAACTCTTCACAGCAATGTCTTTTTAAGACAGTGGAATTATCTCTTATTGAAAGTGGTTGAAAAATCCATCCAGCAGCATTTCAGAAGTGAACATCCAAATGTTACCTATGGACAGACAGACAGATGGATAATTTCATGTGTTCTTTGTATTTCCAAACTCTGTAATTCTGCCTCTTTGTCTAACTAGGTGCAACATTAGCCAGCCCACACTCCAAGCGTGACAAATTAGGAAATGCATCAAGGCAGGAGTTTTGAAAAGTCACTGAAAAATGGATTCTAAAAACAGACAAACAAGATTGCAGTGATCTAGACAGTAAAATACTGAGAAAGACTTTTGGCCTACTTGTATCAAATAGTTTTTGAGAATGACTAATATGCTATTTCCACGGGCTCCAAAACACGCAGGTACAAATTAATACACAAAGATAAGAGGAACTTCTGTTCTTCCCCGGGCTATTAGCTTAAGACTTTGAGGTTTGTAATCCCCAATTTCTATCTATGTATTAATGACCTCTGTATGTGGTTGATTGACCAACCAGGCCCGGTGACAGAAAGGAGAGTTTTTGTTGTGCGGTTTCTTTTCTTCTAACACAGCAAGAAAGGAATTTGAGTCACCTGGGTCATCACAGTCCTCTGAGGGTCCTCAGAGAGTCACCATAGTCAATCTCCTTAGTAAACAGTAAAACACAACATAAATTTCATCGAATTGATGGAACTTTTACAAAAAATGTTGTGGAAAGGAATATTTCAATATTTAGCCATCGTAATTTTCTATGTATATACCACCGTAAGCTGCTTCTACACTACATAATTAACACAGTCATTAACGTTTTTTTACAGTAACCAAAATCTATTTCATGGGGATATGCTAACTGACTTTATTTATTCACACAGCTATAGCTGTGAATATATATATATAGCTATAGTGAATATAGCTATATTCACTACAGCAAGTGCATTATCATTTTCCCTAATAATGTGCCATAATGGTGAAAATCTGCCTGTTGTAAGAGAACAGTCACTGCACAAAAAAGTATTTTGCCTCTCCCATACCCTTCCTGTATTCTTCAAGGCTAACAGAGGCTGCTGTGAGTATCTAACTCGATCTCTGAAACACAAGCTGTGGCAATTTGGCCCAGTAACACCTGCAGAGAAGGATATTAGGATACAGTCTGCCTTGCTGTGCAAATAAACTCTCATCAAGCTCGATAACTGCTCATGGAACTAAACAACTTTTATAAAAGTGTCCAGTCCTGATTTATTTATCTGAAGTGCTGAAAAATTAACAACTGATAGCCTGTTCCAATGACTGCTCACCCCACTATTAAAAATCCATGTCATTTTCCTGAATTCCATTTTCCTAACTTGAATTTTCAGCCCCTGCATTTCATTATGCCTCTACTAGGCATAAATAATGGTACAGACTGTTCTTTTCAGGATTCTCTTTAGCGATGTATCTCTGAGATACGAGTTTCATTGGCTTCAGGCAAAAAGTATGGAGAAAGCTTGTTCTTTTCCATCTCAGATTACTGTGCACTACACTGCACTTGGTACGAGAGCTGCATCTTAGTATCAAACCATTCTTTAACACTTGCCTGTTACTCACACAGAGACACTACGTGATTCCCACAGGTCCAGTGCTGCCGTACCCAAGTGTCCCACTCCTGACATTGTTGCACTCAGAAAGTCCCCCTTTAACAGATGTGCTTGTGTCCCAGGGCTAATCCACCCAATTCTGTCCACTTTCAGCTTTGGCTACCCATGCAATATATCTGCCAGCTTCTGTATGTTCTTGTGTGGGAAGCAAGATTGCCTGAATTGCCTGAAAAATTAACTGAGATCTGGACAAAAATACGTGTATCTAGCAAATGGGGTGAGATGATGTGGGAGGAAAGGAGAAGTTACTTTCTCTTTGCATTCTTCTCTTAAATGACTTGCATTACATTTGCATGTCTCTGCCTTCTAGTTGTCTTTGCTTTTATAATATTGTATTTGTGGGTGCAAATCTCACAGGTATTGTATTGCTGACTTTGCAGTTTCACTGTTTTCTTCTTTCGGATTAGATTATTTGGGCTTTGACCCTCTGAGTCATCAGGGATCAGCTGCTGATCCCTAAATTACTTGTACTGGAGACAGCAATTCCCTATTGTCAGCTAGCAAGTCTCTTCTTCCATCAGAATGGACTGTGTGTGTCTCCCACACATACACAAGCACACAACACCACCTGCACAATATCTGCATGCCCATTCTTTTCCTCTGTTTGCTCTCCCCATATTAAAAGATAAAAATACGTCATCTCACTTCTGGTTGTGAATACACTCAAAGATTAAAGCCAGCTCTACAGAGAGGGGCCTGGGAGTCCTGGTGGACAACAAGTGGACCATGAGCCAGCAATGTGCCCTTGTGGCCAAGAAGGCCAATGGTATGCTGGAGTGCATTAAAAAGAGTGTGGTGAGCAGGTCAGGGGAGGTTATCCTCCCCCTCTACTCTGCCCTAGGGAAGGCCACACTGTACTCCACGTCTGGGGTACTGTGTCCAGTTCTGGGCTCCCCAGTTCAAGAAAGACAAGGAACTACTGGAAAGAGTCCAGTGGAAGGCTAGAAAGATGATCAAGGGACTGGAGCACCTCTCCTATGAGGAAAGGCTGAGACACCTGGGTCTGTTTAGCCTGGAGAAGACTGAGAGGGGATCTCACCAATGCTTACAAATATCTAAAGGGAGGGTGTCAAGAGGATGGGGCCTGATTCTTTTCAGTGGTGCCCAACTCTTTTCAGTGGTGCCCAGCAACAGGGCAATGGGCACAAACTGGAACACAGGAAATTCCACCTCAACATGAGGAAAAACTTCTTTACTTTGAGGGTGGCAGAGCACTGGCATAGGCTGCCCAGAGAGGTTGTGGAGTCTCCTTCTCTGGAGATATTCAAAACCCACCTGGACGCCATCCTGTGCAACCTGCTGTAGGTGAAACTGCTTTAGCAGGGGGGTTGGACTAGATCTCCAGTGGTCCCTTCCAACCCTGACCATTCTGTGATTCCGTAATTCTGTGATATAAGGCTCTTTGTTTCCCTGACATCCTAATATTCTCTCTCCACACCTGCTCCAGTTTGAATTTTAATTACCAAATCTACTTCTAAGATAAACATGTTGGAACAATGGCACAAGACAGAGTTGTGACACCATTTAATTCCATTTCTAATCTGGCTTCTTGTACAAGTTGTTATTGCTTAATACGGACTGAGAAATTCTCATATGGGACATATGAAAGGCAAACCTCAAAAATACAACTGGGGAAAAAAATCCCCACAAGCAAAAACCTGATATCCATCTATTTCTTCCTCCTCAGCTTCTTGGGCTACAGAATTATCAGTTCCCATCAGACCTCACACAAACAAATGTATCTGGTCAGTAGGTTGTAACATTGCTTTATGCTGAGGACACAGTGACAAACAATAGCTTTGATCACCTAACCACTGCAAACTTGTATTTATTTATTTATTTACTTTTTACATAGCAGGCATGGTTTTGCAACCAAAGGTCATTCGAATAAAGCAATTTGGCCAGTGCCCAGTGCAGCAATGTTTACCACAGTACACTCTGTTCGACTGTATTGGTGTTAGAAGTATCTGTCCTATGTCTATCAGTGTTTTTTATTATCATTATTATAGATTTTTGGTTATGTTATTTTTTACTTCAGCTTTTGGAATGGGATGGGACGGAATGGAATAAACCTCTATCTGGGAAGTTTGGTAGATACCTTCTGCATGCTTATTGCCTCGGTGCCTGTTTCACTGACCATACAACTTCAGTGTCCATTCTGCTTGATTTATTTTTTAACTGATAATTTTTTTAATTTCAAATCCATGAGAAAACAAGTGATGCAGGTAACTAGGGACACTGGAAGGCAACCTGACTGTACAGTGTAGCTGTATTTGGAGACAGGACCGCCACGGGTGTCTTTACAAACTAGTACAATTGCACTAGAGTTATCTCTGTGGCTTGATGGAAGAACAGAGTGAGTTTCTTTTCTTCTTTTCATTTTTTCTAGTTCTACTTTCACCTTTAAAGCAGTGCTCTGTTACTTATGTCCATTCTTACACTACAGATCTCTTCCCACTGTGGGCTCAGAGTCTCACTTGCTTCCTTGAAAGGAAATAAGGTGTTACTATCTTCTGTCCAGGTCAACTTTGCAGTCAGCTTAGGAAGAGTCTGTTCCCTTATGCACATCTTCTGTGGAGCTGTTGGTTTCATTACAGCAAGGGGTGTATGTGCAAATCCATAGGAATTAGAGAGTTAGCTGAGGTGTCTCCAAGTGTGTAAATCGCTCAGTATTGTAACCAGGTGACTGAGGCAGAGTTGGCAAAATTGACACCTCCCATTCTCCTAGACCCTGATCCCATCACTGATGAAAAAATTGATGTGATTTAAAGCCTAGAAAAAGAAATGTCACAGGCAGAGGAAAGCAAAATATTTAGATCCACTATCTTTCACTAAAGATGTCACAAAGATGACATTAAGTTCCTTGCTGTCCACTGACACTCCTCACATCTGTTGTCACCAAGTGAGTTTGAAAGGAGACTGGCTTTCCAACTGTTTATATTCTGTTCATATGGAATTGGTGCCCCTGCCTTGGGGCTTTCTTTCGGTTGACTGCATGTTCCTTGAAAGACCCCATGGGCCATTGTTCCCCTGTCACACATGACGTAGCTTGTAGGTTTTTCCTGCTTTCCTCTGAAACTGATGCTTGGACTTAGCTACAGACAAGATGTAGGGAATGTGCACTTGCATTTTTAGTGGTATTGCAGGTGACTGGTTGGTAAGTCTCGTTAACACGCTCATGGCAAGACGAATTGCTAGATCAAGGCCTACGACATCATTTCACTTCCAGGTCAGTCTGATGGGGACCACAACAAGCTGTTTCATCCTCATCTGCAGCACGGTTAGTGTTTTAGAATGCTCACAGTTTTATTCAACAAATTCACTGCTCATGTAGGTCCTAGATCTTACTGCTTTTCACTTAAGATATAATTTAGTTTTGGCTTTTGGTCTTACAGAGGTTTAAATTTGTTACAGGATGTTGGAAGACTTGAGTAGAACAAATGTTCTATGTGCTACTTTAAATTAAATGTTTCTTGCATGGTTACGCCCCTGGCAAATGACACTGCCAGAAAAATGGTGAGTTGGAGAGGAGGCTTCAATCTAGGAATATTTTCATTGTCACTGAAGAGACTGTCAGAATGACTTCCTGAAAAAAAGTCATGTTCCTTTCTCAAAGTCTGCAAAAAACTCCACAACATCAAATGAGACATGCTAAATGAAAAAACAAAAATCAGTAATTTAAAAAAGAAGAGAGCAGAGAATATTTCCACAGCCAAGAAAGAGAAAACAGAGGTCTTTATTCTGAAAGTTTCCTAGAGTGACTATGTGGATTGCAGCATTTCTCTCTGATTACATGTAAAGATAAATCATAGCACAGTGCATATCAGATGAAGGGCTGGATATTTCCAACCATCCAACGTATTTCCCCAAAAGAAACTCTCATCTGTTGAGAGTGAATATTACATCATCATAAAGAACAAACTTGTACAGAAATGAGTGCAGATAGTCTTTACTGCTCATATTATGCAATAACCGCTAACAAAACTAAATAGGATGCCCCTAAGAAGAAACGAATAATAAACATCCCAAACTTTTCTGGTCAATCACAAAGGCACCCCATAAATCTCCAATGAAACACCGGACCTTTCTGTCAGCTTGCAAAATTTCAGCATGAGAGAGCAGGAAGCTTCCAGGAAATACTGTGCTAACACTGCTGCAAGGAGAGAGTCAGATTTAGGATGTATCAGAATTTCAAAGGACACAAACAACCTGACAAGACTTTAAACTAGAAAACTAATAACGACACTGGCCAGGGATTGTAGAGAAAGGCAAAAACATACATGATTTTGAGGTTTCATAAAAACATCTAAGCTATCCTATTTCTGTCGTGTCTGGAACATCTGATGCATGAACTCAAGAGACCCTTGATAACTTAGTTGGAAACTCATTAGTCTCCATTCTTGATTACAGAATTTGTAAACAATGGCAACACACACTTGGCAGCATTTGCTACACCATGAGGGTTAGAAGAATGAGTTCACACTCCTTACTAAGTCTTCTACAGCACGCCAAGACCACAGGAAAGAGTACTCCAATGATATCAGATAAACAATAACATCACAGAAAACCAGAAAGGGCCCCAGAGACCAGATAATCCATCTTTTTACCACAAACCAAGTTTGATCAAAACCAGCCACTCCTGACAGATGTATGTCCAACCTGTTCTTAAAGACCTCCAGTAATGGAGACTTCACCACCTCCCCAGGCAATCTTTTCTAGTGATTTCATCTTCCCTTGCCAATACTTTTTTCACTTGATGTCTCACTTTAATCACTCTTGCTGCTGTTTAAACACATTATTTCTTGTCTTATCCAGCATGAGCCCAAAGAACAGATTATTCCCTTCTGTGCAACGACATTTTACATATTTGCAGACAGTTATCTGTGTTTATTGGTTACAAAGGCAGGTTATAGGATCTCTGATGATTTTTTGTTACTCTGTCTGCAGGCTCTCCAGCCAGTTCGAATCTTCTTTGGAGAGTAGCTCCAACTAAGTGTTTTATTTGATGCTTTACCAAAACTTAGTTGAGCCACAAGATTACTTCACCTGTTTTGCTGTCTGTATTCTTAATTAAACATCGTATTATTAGTCCTTTTTAAAGACTTTATTTTGTGTTTAGTTTGTGATCCACTATAACTCTACATTCTTCTCTGGACAGCCATTCACTCCCCATCTTGGATCTTGGCCCTTGGTCACTCCTTCCCAACTGCATTGATCACTATTTGTCCTCTCTGTACTACATCCTATAGTTTCCCAGTCATTCTTCCTATTTCCCAAGAGTATTAAGAACTCTAATACTGTCTTTTAACATTTGCTATGTTGACCAGTTTCTGCAAAATGACAGTTTCTGAAACTGCCATTTTAGTAAGCTTACTTCTTATTTCTTCATGCAGCACATTAAAGGAGACAGTAACATAGTTGAGCCTAGAACAGATGACTTTGAGTTCCCATCTGAAACATTTCATCAATAACTGTTGATAAAGCCTCCCTGGGTACTGGTTCCAACACTTTTGTGAACAATAAATTTCCCAGTGATCATGTTTCCTTAGCTTGCTTCCGATAATAGCATGATACCTGTCAAACCTCAAATCACCTTTTGTCATCCTCCCTATCCATAATGTCTATTTAGTATGTCATGACAAGAAATCTAACTATTTTGACATGATTTATTTTTAGCACCTTCATGCTGGTGGCTATTCCCTTCTGTTATCTCCCAGTGCTTCCACTCTTCTTATATACAGCAAAGACTTAAGTGAATCATATGGGTAATATTAGGAAATTCTCAAAAGTCAGAAAAGAAGTAGAATCAAATTATGGCCAAGAAGGAAAGGGGCTGGAGGGATGATCCTTTTTTTCATCATTGTTGTTGCTGTGCTTGTTTCAAAGAAAATTGTACACTTTTTAGGAAGGATGGTGTCAGCTGAGGAATCAGAACAGATACATTCCAAGTAAACAGCAATGTAGTCAGAAGTACACCAAAGACTGGTTGACTCATACTCTGCTTAGCCACGGCATTCACAATGTATAGAAAACACATACTTGGTAAACTGATGCCTCACTCGAGTCTTGTACCAATGTCAAGAGACTACTCTGAGTGACTGCTTATGAATCCCGAAAGTCGCAGTGTGCAAAGGCACACTACAAGGCAAATGTTTTAATCACAGTTATATTTTGGAGTTATCAGATTATTGCTTTGCCATAAAATATTATTCAGGGACAGTGAACATGAAGAACTGTTAACTGTCCACGGACTGTGATAATTTCCACAAAGAAATGCATAGAAGAGTGACTCCAAAAGCATTTTAGTTTTTGTCCAAATCATGCACAGGGTATGTGAGGACAATTTTTGCAATTATGCCAAATCCATTAGGGCAAATCTATTTGCTAGTAAATGGCTTCACCCTATGGACCTTTATATCATGGAAAGAAGTCATGATGAGCTAAAACCAGTTGTTATTTGTGATCCAAGTTGTAGAAAGTGAGAAAGAACTGCACTTTCCAGAACAGGGGGGGTTTTGTTCCTGAAGGAGTACTCTTGAGAAGCTAAATAGTGGTATTCTGCAGAAATCTCAGCCTTCCTAACCAAAAAAGACCAGATTTTCAAAAGCCTTAATTGATATGTTGCTGAGTATCACATGCTGCTTGGATTGAACAGACAAAGAATGTCAGACTGTTCAAAGACGTACTTGAAATTCCTGTTGCTGAAGTATCCAAAATTAGTTGGGAAAATTTTTCCATTAGGATGCTATTGGGATCTCTGTTTCAAAGAAAGCTTCCAGACTTTTTTAGTTTCAGCCAAGCCAATAACAGGAGAACAGCACCCTCCCTCTAGGTCCCTTGGTACTTTTCCTTCTGTTCCTTATCAGGAATTCGAAGATACATGTGAGAATGGGGGACGCAGAAAGTGACTAAATATATTTAGAGGCCTTTCTGAAGCTTCTGACGTGTGGATACAGTGAAGGTGTGGGACACTTTTCATTGTCTCCATCACTCTTCCTATTGTCTGATATTCCCCATGATGCAGTATGTGCTATCATCCCAATTGCATGCTTGTATAAATCAATTGATTACATCATTAAGTTATTGTAAACTCATGTCCTAGATGCATGTGAGATACAGGGAATGTCCTTAATTTCCCCTAACTCTTAGTCATTGGTAGAGGTTATGTAAAAACTGCTGTCTTAGACATACTGCTGAGCCAGGTGATATAGGTCAGGGGGACACCTGCGATGCCAGATACTGGTATGCAAGTACTGCTAGCTCAGATATCTCTGTGCTACACTGCAACTATTTCCGAAGCAGCAAGCTGGACATCTCCAAAATCTTCATCAAACAAGTAATTTTGACTAGAGGATAATTTCCTGGCTGGTCGCTCTTGCCTTTGCTCCGTGGATGACTGTCATGGTTTAGCCCCAGCCAGCAACAAAGAACCACGTGGTCTTTTTGCTCACTCCCCGCCAGCAGTGGGATAGGGGAAAAATCAGAAGAAAAACACAAAACACGTGGGTTGAGATAAAGACAGTTTAACAGAACAGTGAAGGAAAGAGGAAAACAACAACAATAATACTGATAGGGGAATATGTGAAACATGATTAATGTACCACCGCTCACCGACCAGAACCCGAAGACTGAGCGTGGAAGTGACATCGTATGGAATACCCCTTTGGCTAGTCCCAGCTCCTCGTGAAAATTAACTCTATCCCTGCCAGAACCAGGACAATGACTCAAGAAATCTGCAACAAAAAAGTTATGTTTCTTTATTTGGAATTTAATTCAAAGATGGAAGAAACCTTCTGTGTCCAAATTGGCCAGGGAGGATCAGTACCAACAAATCTAATGCTGTTGTGGCTGAGTTTTAATTATCCTTCTTATGAGGTATGCCGACCATTTAACTTACAAATCCTGTATGTAAGTAATTGCCTTTAAATAACGTTATTATTTTCCTTACTCCAACACTATATTTGAAGATAAATCATATTGTATGTTAGGAATGAGTTCATGGGTATTATGCTGAAGAGCTATGAAGGTGATACACTGATAGAACAGTTAACATTTTAGGCATGTATTTTAGGATTCAAGATGTTTCTGCTAGATAATCTGGTAAATTTCTGGATCACAATGGAGTTTCGGTTATCCAGCATACAAGGTACAGATACAAACAGCTTGCTTTTTAAATTTATAGACATAGCACAGACCTCCTTAAAGGCTGAATATTATTGCTCTGTTTTGTGTACTGTGTTGCACTTTTTGGTGCCAATAAGATCTATATTGTAAAACATATCATAATGCCCATCACGAACAGTTCTGCCATATACTGACTGAAATAAGCATCTCCATTAAGAACATTGTGCATAGTCTCCCATTCAATGAGCCTATCAGGGGGACCTCCTAGACAAACAGTGCTAACCTGATAAAGTCTGTATCACAAAGTGCTCCAAATTCTGCTTTGAAAGGCTGTTTTGTTTCTGCAGTATTTGTACACAGTCCAGGAATGAAAGAAATGTTTATTTGTAAATGAGAACAGCAACCATTTATAGACATTCTTTCAACCTTGCTGTGTTAGCTGAAGCTGGTTCACCACCATCCACGACATGAAGGTCTCTGCTCTTCCAGTTTCACCACTGGAGCACTACACTAGCCTAACATGTTGTGTCTAGAAGAGGGTACTCGTGTGATCCCTTCTGCCAACAGAGCTGTGGGAGTGGAAACTTCTAGCTTGTGAGTGGGGCTGAGCAGCTGGGACAGTGCTGTCTTCGGGCAGCACAGCTGTTTGCAAAATTAATGTCTTTTCGTAGTCTTCCAGGAGAGGTCACAGAAGAACACAATGCGAGTCATTTAAACTAAAATAGCAGAAGAGACTGGGAGCAGGCATAATTTCAACTTGTTGCTCCCATGAAATGTCTATGGAGAGGAGGGATTACAAAAGCTCATTTCACTGCTACCAGCTGCACTGATGAATCTTTCATCCGAAATGAGGCAGAGTGGAATGAAATCCAGGTGTACAATCCCACAAAGCCTTGAGGAACATTGAACAATTTGAGAGGCTACCTATCACTGCAGAGAGCTGTACAACTCCTTTGGCTTGGGGCAGCATCTCTCGGGTTTTGTGGGCCCACCAGTAAACCAGGGAGTGGAAGAAAGAAGTTCACAATATTCAAGCAATCCCTGAAGCAGTTCTTGGTGTCCCTCCATTTTATGCAAATAAAATAAATAAAACTGTCACTAATTCAACAGGTAACTCTATTTTTGAAGGGTTCTGACATGTTAAATTACCAGGAAGTGTCAATACCAGAAAACTACTGGCGAATGCTGCCAGAATAGCAGAGGAAAACTAATTCAGCAAAAAACAAGACCTAAATGAAGGACAGGTCTTTTAGAAACCTTAGACTAATCATGCTGTAATACGACTCATGTCTTAGAGCATTGTGCTTTCATGGAATCCATATCTGAAGTAGTCCAATAAAAAGGCAAAACAATTCAGCTCACTTTGTCTCCTTCTGTCATATTTACCCCAGTTTGGAGAACAGATGAACAAAGAGCCTTGCATTTGTGTGTCTTTAGCTCAAAGTTGGTGGTCAGAAGGCAAGATGTAAGAGTCACTCTCTGAGCTATCCTGATATTGGATCCGATACATTGTTCCTCAGCAGAAGCCAGAGAATGTCCTAGTTACAGCAGTTCAGGGCAACATCTAGAAACCAGCCCATGCGTAGTTAATTTGTACTCTGTAAATTGCTGAGCCGCCTCTGTTTGTGACCTGCAGACTCCTCTGGCTAGACCTTTCATTTTAGCTCCCCCAGTTCCTCATGCTGCTTGAGAAATATGAAAATGTTTGTTTTGCAGAACTATCTTTCTATAACTCACAGCTTCCATATTGTGTGCTCCTATCACTCTAACAGCATTTGCCTTTTAAAAAAACCTCTACCTGAGAATAGCTATTTTCTTAACTAAATAGACATCTGTGTTATGCAAACATCAAAAGATCTTTCTGGATGTTTTCCCCATAAAGCTCCCTATCAACCACCATATTAGTATGAAGAGAAGATATACAAAATGGATTTGCATACACAATTTGCCAGACAGTTGCAAGTTCAAAGATCTGTTTTAAATCACAATCACATTATTTTTAAGAAAGTTTTAAATCTCTTGACAATTTTCCTTTTCTCATTACAAATACTTTTTTGCTTTAAAACTTTGACCGCTCCTTAAGACATAGTTTGCCAATTGTCATCTGTTTCCACCAAGAAGTTTTCAATAAGTTCTATTAAATCTTAAGCTACAAGGTTCAAAACCAAACCGGATCCCTGAAAGATCTGATGTCAGAGACATACTAGGTTATAGCCTTCTCTCTAAAACCTGA
Organism: Anarhynchus alexandrinus; assembly: GCA_008711295.1. NCBI lineage: Eukaryota > Metazoa > Chordata > Aves > Charadriiformes > Charadriidae > Anarhynchus > Anarhynchus alexandrinus. Next base: position 954,728 of record VUYV01000006.1, on the reverse strand, counting down.
CTTTACATTTTTTACACATAGGGAAAAGATGAATCTACACCTACTACATTGACCCAGAAGATCTAAGGACTCTGCTGAGCTATAGACCTCCTACAGGGCCATGAGAAAGTTGCACAGGCAAAGGTCTGTGAAGAAATGATGGTGCCTTCAGGACTTGGCTGACTCTTGACATTTGAACATCTTTAAGTGCCCTAAACTTCCACCTAAAGAACACCACATGTATAAAAGCATCCACGCACTCAATGCCTGAAGCTCTTCAGGCTGCACTCTGTCAGCTGCTACACCTTCAAGCACCAGGTGCTGAGTGTTGCAGCACCCAAGAGATTTCATGGGTTTCCCCCTTGGTGTTTTGAGCCTCAGCTTGCATTTGCTGAAGGGGATCCCAGACAGATATTACAGTAATGCACACCACATAAATTCTGAGATTAGATTATATGGATTCTACGCAGCCATCACGTTAGTGGAACAACAGCAGTTTAGCACATAGAATCAAATGGCAAAGTAGTCAAATCTTTTTATACTGCTAACTTAAAATGACCTCACCAGCCAAATGTAACTGTGTAAAGAGTAATCAGTTTTCAAAGGTGTGTGCATAGAGGTATTAACAGGATGCTGCCCTGGTTAAAGTATCTAAACAGACACGTACATTTATGTGCATATGTAGAAGAACAAACATACAGTTGTCACAATAACTTTTAAAAACAGGTTAAAATACCTTTGGGAATCGTATAAATACAGCTGATCCCTGCGGAACAGGGGTATGTGGATGCTCCTTCTAGCCTAACAGACTATTGAATTTTCTTCAGGCAAAGGTTAAAAGCAAAATAACATAATGGGGAAAAAAAAAGTCACAGAACAAAGCTAGTTCTCCAGTTCTCACTGCAGATCACTTCTCTCTTACCTGTTAAGCTACAGTGGACATCTTTAAGCATCTCCTGGAGAGATGAAAGAGATGGTAACAGCCAGGAAAAATAAATCTGAAAAAAAACCAGCAATTTCCACTGTTAGGAACGCTTTTAGCAATCCTTCAGCAATCCTAATTTTAGACCATTTTTCTATTAAACTTTGCAAATTCTGCAGTTTAACAGTAAAGTTATTTCATTCAGCTAGACAGCAAATGATTTCTTTGTGATTTCCCTACTTCGGGTGTACGCTGGAGCACCTTTCTGGAAATGCTGCACTTAATTTGAGCATCTCACTGAAGGGGATATGCACAAACTGTTGCAGTAAGAAGAAAATACACATCCAGCAGAGGAACATAAACGTGCACCTAATAAGTATGACTAAAACTAAAGATTAGAAATTTTGTAGATGGGCATTATGGCTACATGCTGTCTCGGTTTTTTTCCTTTGGGGAACAATAAGGAAAGCATTTAGCTAAAGCATTTGCATAGGTAATACTGCCTTCTTACTTTTATTCTGAATTAATAACTGAATGCATTTTATGTATGAAATATGGAGCATAAATACTGCTTCATCAAGGGGAAAACATATTATGGTAGTGGAGAGTTCAAAAAAGAAGTGGGGATTAAAGGGCCATTAAGTCTCTTGCATTGGTTTTAATAGCACTACCTCACAAATATTCTTGCATACTGATGGACTATCTTTCACCACAAATTTGAAGTGCAGACTCTAGGACTGCTGAAGAGGAACATAGCAGTATGCCAATATTTGGAAAGACTAGAGAAAATTATACAGAAGAACTGAAAAAAAAAAGTACAATTTTAGGACTGTTTGTTCCACTATCAGGAAATTGAGAAGCCTCTGAGGGCATAGGCATAATTTCAAACTGTCATGAAAGTCCTAAGAACTAGTGGACATCTGGCACGTGGGGAGTTCTGAGTCACTTTGTTCACTGTTTCATGTTACTTCTATGGATATTCCATGCAGATCACACAGTATTAATATAAAGCCTTTGGTGATTGTCTTAACTTCATTCAATCACTGTTGCTTATCCTGGTCTCTCACATTTATTCATACGGCTCTCCATGCCCCTACGCTCGCTTTGCACAACAGGGCTACTCTTACCCATTTTTGAATGAGCACAAGTATGCCTGAACCTTCCACCTACTGCTGCTTCTACGCAGACCACAGCGAAGAGAGACGCCCCATCGCATGGAGGTGGAGGATGAGTTAACCTGTCAGTGCTGGAAACAGTTCAGCAGCAGGGAAGGTGTCTTGGCTGCTCCAGAACAGCCCCCAAAATGCCTTATGTGAGCTATGTGAGCCACAGCCATGAAGGAAAACCCCCACAGTGGGTTTGGAAGGGCAGTGATCATTTGGTCAGCCAGCCATAGCTTCTGGACGTTGCAAATAGAAACAAACCAAGCCAATTCCTTTACTTCCTACAGAGAAACCCACTTCTGTCTCCCAGTGATGGGAATCCATTTTATTCAATGCCCAACATCCTTTGCAATTGTTTCAACACAACTGCCTTCTGCCACAAAGTACAATCCAGCCCTTGAGCAGCTACAACAGCGATACTGTAGTTGCTCAAGCGCATTACACCTGCCTGGTATCTTCCCAGGGCTCCCCCCTTTCGGCATCCTCATCACACAGATGCTGCCACGGCAAAGCTGCCTCTGCATGAGCGCCTTGGCCAAACGAGCAACACTGCCCCATGTGCGTTAGGCTCGACTCATTCCCCTTAGGTAAAAAACACTCTCTCCACACCCCAAAAAGCTGCCAGGGGTTTTGTCACTGTGGTCATAGGTGAGGAAAGAGCGTGAGGGGTAAAGCATGCAGCAACAACACGTGGTGCTGCCCATTTGTGTGAGGATTTGGAATTCGTTCCGCAAGCAATGGACGGGCCAGTGAGTTACACAAAGCAACGGTACTATTTATTTAAGGTGAGGGGTTTTTCTAGAAGTTGTCTACACCATGTCCTGTGGATTGCAGGCTTCATCACGTCTTGGTCTAGACAGCTCAGAACAGAGTAGCAAGTGCCCACCGGAGAAAAACTGCATAACAGCAGCATTTCACAGCCACTTTAAACCAAACCACCAATTTTCTTTAGCTCAGCCAGAGCAAGCAAAAACCACTGTGCTGCTAAATACTGGTGCGGGTGTCTATTGACTTCACTGAGTTCAAGCAGCACTGAGCTGTAGATTCCATAGTACATCAAAATGATTTCACCTTCACAAAGGCAAAAATCACCGAAAGTGCTGTTGACCATCATCTCCTACTGAAGGTGGCTGAAGAAGATGGGTATGTGATGCCTTACTGAATGGGCCTTCTTTGATTAAAAGCAGCAGTGTGTAGTCAAATGAAAGTACTTGCCCATGGAGCTCACTTCTGATTTAAAGTTAGAGCTTGAAGTCCATGTATAAACAGCATCTGTGCCATTTTTTTTTATTTCAGGAAACCACGCAGTCCTACTACCGCTGCCACATCCCCTGAACAGCTGCACGGCGGGAGAGCTGCTGAGGACCGTGGGCAGGCTGCTGCCCACCATCAGGGGCAGTTTCGGCCTCTTCTCCTCCTGCCAGCATTTCCATTCCTTCTCCACTGCCCTCTCCTCTGCCCTGGCTGCTGCCTCGTGGCTGGGCACCAGAGGTTTTTCTGTGTGAAAACCACTTTGGGGACAATTTAACTTCATTCCACCGAACTCGACGTGATTTACACGGGGTAGCTCGCCCTTCAGAGTGACCGTGAGCCGCCCCGAGACACGGGAGGGGGCGGACAGGGCCGGAGGAGGTCGGCAGGCCCGAGGAAGCGCGACCGCCGCCTCAGCGGCCGCGGCAACATCGCCTCAACCGCGCCTCCGCCCTGGGGACGAGCCCCGGCGGCGGGCGGGAAGGAGCGGGCGGGCGCGGGCGCGCATGCGTGGCTCGGCGGGGCGGGCCGGGGGAGCCGTCCCCGGAGGAGCAGGAGGGCGCACGGCGCCATCTTGTGCCGCGCCCTGAGGCACGTGGGCAGGCTGCTGCCCACCATCAGGGGCAGTTTCGGCCTCTTCTCCTCCTGCCAGCATTTCCATTCCTTCTCCACTGCCCTCTCCTCTGCCCTGGCTGCTGCCTCGTGGCTGGGCACCAGAGGTTTTTCTGTGTGAAAACCACTTTGGGGACAATTTAACTTCATTCCACCGAACTCGACGTGATTTACACGGGGTAGCTCGCCCTTCAGAGTGACCGTGAGCCGCCCCGAGACACGGGAGGGGGCGGACAGGGCCGGAGGAGGTCGGCAGGCCCGAGGAAGCGCGACCGCCGCCTCAGCGGCCGCGGCAACATCGCCTCAACCGCGCCTCCGCCCTGGGGACGAGCCCCGGCGGCGGGCGGGAAGGAGCGGGCGGGCGCGGGCGCGCATGCGTGGCTCGGCGGGGCGGGCCGGGGGAGCCGTCCCCGGAGGAGCAGGAGGGCGCACGGCGCCATCTTGTGCCGCGCCCTGAGGCCGGGGGAGCAACGCGGCCTGGGAGGGGACCGGGAGCCCGGGCATGGTCCACGGCCTCCTGAAACCCCACTGCAAACCGTGTCATGGTATTGCGGCGTCCAGTGTGGATAGCGGTCACTGCTGTGGCTGTTGGAAAGAGCTGAAAGAGCAAGACTTGCCACGAGTGTGTGGTGCTCAGATACATAATAAACCTGAGAAGCCAGTGCGAGGTGTGTGGTAGGGCGGGATGCCCACCTTCACATGAAGCTCCTTCCTTGGGGGTTCCGCTCAGTGCTGGCCCCGTACGGCCACCCTGCGCCCAGGCTCTCGCTCCCCTCTCCTTGCCTGTACCCGTCTTCTCTCCCTGTTCTCCCCTCAGTGCCCTCCTGGTTGACAGGGGGAGCCAAAGGTGGCTGGCTGCTTCAGGCATGTTCAGTCGGCAGCCGCAGCACCCTCACAGCCTTCAGGAGGCGAGAGGCCGAAGAGCGGCGGGTCAGCGGCCCTGGGCTGCGAGGGGAGGCCCTGCTCTCCCCGGAATGCGGCAGGGAAGCCCGGCCTTGCTTCTCGCCTCTCCCAGGCTGCCCGGGCCCCGGGGCTGCTCTGCGGGGCGTCCTTACGTCCTTTCCCTGCGCAGCAGCAGCCAGAGCAGCTTCACGCCGCGTTGTGGTGAGGGCGGTGGGCCTGGGGTGTGCTGTGCTGGGGATGTGGAACCAACCCGCCGCTTGGTGAGGATTTGAGGGACACTGGAAACCAGGTCCGACAACCTTCAGAAATCCAAAGAGCCAGAGCTGTAGATTGCTGTTAACAATGCCAATCTGCTGTCCAGGGTGGTAGTGCTAGCATCGTCTGTCTGCTGGCGTTATGGCTTTACTACAGACAGATTTTTCACTGTCCAGTGTTAGTTCCATCACTAACACCATTCCCATTGATAGGAACACTGCCTTTGCACTTTCCCCACTTCTCATCTCAATATACTTGCAAAAGCGCTTAAAATCTCTTTAATTCTCCTTGATTTCAATTTTTTGTCTTTTGTTGTTCTTGTTGGTTTTCCTACCTTTGCCATTTTCGCTTCAAAGTGAGGAGTGGCAGAATCCCCCAAGTTTCTTTTTCTTGTAGTTTGTAAGAACCTTCTCTCAAAGCCACATCACTGGTCCCATTGCTCGCAATTCCCTTCACAGTGAAAGCGCTGTGCTTTCATTATCATGACTTCGTATTTCCCTATTTTAAATCCTCTTCAACTCTGTGAAAGTTTAAGTAACAGCCAAAGTTAGATGCTACTTGATGAAATGATGGCGTTTTTTCTGCCCGCTTTGCCTTGGTGGTGTCAGAAGTTACCAGGCTTTGGAGACTGTGGATACTGTAGGACCTCCTTTACCCCCACACAGCACCTTTGTCACCAGTTTCTTCCTGCCCATCCTGTTGCTGTGCTGGAACAATTCCTTACTCTCTGTTCAATTAACACACCCTCATTCTTTCAAGCTCCTCAGGCAGTCTCACATTCTCCCATCAGTTCCTCCCCACACAGATGTCTGTCTTCTTTCTAGAACAAAAAGATGCTGTCCAAAGAGGCTAAGATGCCTTTTTCATGGTGCAGGCATCAGGCTGTCATTGTTCACGTACAGTTCCCTGGCTAGCCCACAGTTTGCCCAGTGGTGATCAAGAATTCACACTATTTTCTGGTTTTGCTTTAGTTTCCTTTCTTTGGTTTGCTTCCCAAAGGTTTAGAATTCCTGCCCAACTCATAAATCTGTCACATTTGCCAGTCAGACAGTAATGCCTAAGCATGGTAAATATTGCAGGCACATGGCACTGCCTTCCTGATGTGTCCTGTGTTCATGCCTTTTTTTGTATAGTGTGCCTATATGTGTCCTGAGATGCCACTGAAGAAACAAAACTGAGTTTCAGTTTGGCACACCTAAGCACACCACTGGTGAGTCTCAGCATGAATCTTCCAATTCTCCAAAAACTCCTCTCTTACCTTAAGCAGGATTTCATGGATGATTTTTAGAATTCAGCACAGAATGCATGCATTAAGGAGTGGCGTAAAGTTTTTTACCTTTTCTGTTTAAGAACTTTTTCTGCCTCCCCCGGACCTGAACCGCTTCCAGATTAGTCAGAGGGGGTCACTGCAGAACAGCAAGCAGCGTTCACTCCCGCTCCACACAAGCCAGGCACAGCTTTATGCTTTTTCCAACCCTGCTGCTAGTTCTGAAGTGAAGCAGTCAGGCCCTAGGCACAGAACCATAGTGTATTTATGTGCAGCAGTGCCACTGGAAGGCAAGGCTGGCCTGGCAGCATAGGTTATTTATTTCATCTTTAGAGGTTATGGTATATGAGATCAATATGAAGGCTTCAGCTGTAAAAAAGCAATTTTACATTCCATCTCCTTGATTGCCTTGTTATGTATTGGAGTTTGCTTAGAAACTTGAGAAGCATATCAGTCAGCAAGTCCCTATGCTTTCAGCAGTTCAGATTTGGTTCTTCTCTTTTCTCTGTAATTGTAACATGACGTGTTACCTTCTGCTCTTCCATGACTAACGTGTGCTTGTCCTCTTCTGGTTTTAATCTGTACTGGTTTTAGATGTCAGCTTTATTTTGTTGTAAACTATGATCTAAAGTCAGGATATCTATTGTCTATGACTTGTGTGCATGTTCCAACATGTAATTCAGCTACAGAGCACGATAAGGATCCATTTTTGGAAAATAAGTCCTTTTTCCACTTTACTGTTTCTCCAGTCATGCAATAGTGTGACAGGTGTCTTTCACTGAGCAATAAATCCTCCTTCACACACCTCCTTAAGAATGGTGGAAATCACAATTTAAGTCTGCATCCATATGGAAAAAGAGCTGTTACAACAAAAGATACTGATGATAGTTAACAAACATACTTGGGGTGCTGGGAACCAAAGTTCTTGATAAAGCGAATGGAAGAGGTGGCAACCTCTCATCCTGATAAACGGAAAACATCACTACGTGCCTTTTTGTAACAGCAGTATAAACAATAGCAACCATTGCCCCAGATGAAATGTTGCTTTGCAAGTCCTAAACAAGAAATAACTGTGGCGAAACAAGATGTTTTCCTAGGAAACTGGCTACCAGTGCTTGTGGGGCATTGCAGCTTTGTCTGGCTTTGTGTTCAAGGTAGAAGGCAATTGGAAAGCCTGAGAACTCATTGGAAGTTTGATGCAAGGAGACAGCAAAAAGAGTGCTTCAGGGCACAGAACTGACTAGAAAAGTGTGCTTGGAAACTGTTAGCATGGAAAATTCTAGCTGTTGCTGACCTTTACCATGTTTACAGAAACAGAACTTTCGACACCTGTAAATAGGAAGGAATGAACTGAAAAAAGATCTGACTCACATCATCATTTTCACTTCTTAACAGAAACAATTCCATAAGGCTTGAAGTACTAGCCATGTGGACCAAGAGGCAACATCCCTTGAAAACAAGCTGTCTTTTGAGCACTGCCACCTGATTTCTTACCAGTGTTCATTCCACATCTCTTTTCATCTCTCCCAACAGCGTCCTGACGTCTCTGTTGCAGAGTCCACCCATGTAGTCTAATCCAATTCTGCTACTCCATCCCCTTGACTCCTTCCCAATCTCCTAACTGCCACCTTGGCAGCAGCACACAAACAGCAGAACAGGTCGCGCCTAAGCTCACACTGTTGCTTTTCCCTTCATGAGAATATTACTTGGGATCTCTCTCATCTATCACCGACACCATGTGCAAAACTTGTAACGACTTGGTTTCTGTAAGAACTTCGCTGTTGAGCCACATCTGAGTGAAGCTGGCAATGGCTTCAAAAGGTAACAAGGAGGCTATTAAATAGCTGTAAGGGCAGAAAGGCAATATAATTAGATAAGCCTTACTCACTTAGGAAATCAGGTTAAAAAGAGACAGTGTTGACAGACAGTCGCTGCTGGTATGTTCTTTCAGGGAAAGTAAACAGTAATGCTGTTATGCAGTCTATCAGAATTGTAGGTGAGACTAAAATACGAGGAGACAATGCTTCAAAATCATTCATTATTCATATTTCTGAAAAGAGTACTGTGGAAAAAAAATCATTGTTTTTGAACTTTCAGACCATTTTTTGGTTAACCTGTGCAACTGGGAGGGCTTTGCTTTAAAATTCTACTTTCAAAACAACAAAACAATGAGACTGATGTTTGAATGTAGTCATCTGGCACCAGGAGCTGAAGCTATAAAATCTGAACATTGCATGACTAATGATGAAATTCTGGGTGTTGGCAACATGGAGTGGGTGACAGTCCAACTGAAATCCAAGTTTCACACAGTTATCTCTATGTGCTTCCCCTGCTTCTTAAAGAAACTCAGTATTTCCTCTTTCTGCAAAACATTTACCTGATTCCTTTCTCTGTACAAAACAATTTGTGATACTGGTTAAGAAGAAAGTTCATTGAAAATAACCTTTGGGGATTTTTATTAACATGCCATTGCTACCAGAATATGAGTTCACATTTTTTTCCCCTTCTTTAAAGTTTATTTTTGTTAAGTTTATAACTGTGACTCTGTAAGTTTTTCTCTACCTCTAGAATATCAAGAAAATGGAACTGAAATCTGTGGAATGGTGATAATGTTATTTTTAATTTTTTTTTTTAATCTGAGGTAGCATTATTTATCTACATTAATGCTAGACAGGCATGTTTTGGATACTAATGGCTGAATCAGTGTTAAGACACGCATAACAGGAAGAAATATGGGTACAATACTTTTGATTGTGCAGTTTTAATGAGCAAATGGAAATGTGCACATCATTTTTATGCTGTACACCTGCAAGAGTAGTTCCCATGATTATTGATTATTACTAGAAATAACTGTTAAATATTGAAATAACTGTTTGAAGTACAGGATGCACAATTTTCCTACTGATAACACTTTTTATTTCAAAGTGTTATTGTCACTCACAAGTCACACTTAAACCATTGCCTTTGATAGGATGGGATTTAATTATAAGACTCAGTTATTTCTGTATTCAAGACTAATTGATTTCTAGAGAAAGAATTGATAGAGAAGAGTAACACAGAAGCGTGGTGCAAAACTAATCTCAGTTATACATGCATCCTCAGGCCAAGAAGCCAAGACATTCCTGTTTTATTATTCAAATAAAAAATTGTCTCAGCAAGGTAAAAGTTTTGGTTTTTTTTTCTAGGTATTTAAATGATGTACATAAACTTCAGCTTGTTGTCCAGCTCTTCAGTGTCCTTATAAAGGGCTTAAAACCTGATCTACTTCAAGTGTCCTGGTTAGGTTCCCAGATCCCTTAAGCACACCAGGCAGTCAGTGTAGAAGCAGAGAGGCAGACCTGAAGGCTGTAGAGGTGCCAAAGCTGGAAGAGGAATCTCTCTTTTTCTCTCACAGCTTTACGGCATGCCCAGACAGGATCTTTTGAGTTAAATGAATATAGATAAGTGTGTGAAATTCAGCGCCCCTCTCGTTTTTTATGGGTTTTTTTTTCCTCATTATGTAGTGCTCAGATTAACCCTTGTGGTATGTAGCAATTGTCCTTAAGAAAAAGAAGTTCTCTCAACAAGACTTTCTAGACAAGTAATTTCTCTGACCCAGTGATGTTTTGTGAAACAAGACTGAGGGAGTCTTGCTCAAGGTGGAGGAGAGGGCAATGAGGAAGGGGGCCTCCAGTCTTGCAGAAATGCTAATGCCATACACAACGTTGGTTTCCCCTTTCTCTAGAATGTGACCTCTCCCTCTCAAAGTCTGCTCAGCACTGACTTTTAAACCAAGTTGTTTTTTTTCTTTATGACCACTGGAAGCTTTGAGTACTCTGCCTCAGAACGGGCAGGGCTGAAATCTTAGCTCCACAGGAATCGCTGGGTCAAAGGTAAAAGTACAACTCTTTTTGATCAGTGAAACAGTCTGGCTGGCACGAGCCCTGGCACAGGGTGTGAAAGGCATCCAGTGTTCAGCCTATTGTTAGCTTCGAATGTGGCATTCCCTGAACACCTACGAGTTATCCTCTGGCTTTGATCATCTCTGTTTATTGAAAAATGATTATCTGATACAGCTCTGCTGAACTTCTTGGAACCACTAATATCTAACATATCAGTAAAGGATCCGCAATGTTGATGTGCAAGGTCTGGCTAACAAAGTATCTTTTGTAGGATAATCTCCCAAGTGTCTAGTCCCTTACCGCACTCACTAAAGACACACACTTACTTTAGTGTGCTTTTTGAAAAGTACTAGGAGGGCCTCCTCTCATACTGCTCCTTTGACCTCCTTTGCTCTGGAATATATTCACCACTTTATGCTATAGCAAGCAGTAAAGCTTCCAAAATGCTGTGCTGCCTTTCGAGAATGTTCTACAAGGACAGACATGCACACTGCAAAATACAAAAATGATTTTGTAACTGAGACCTGATTTACTGCATGTATATTTAACTGGGTCAACCGCCAGGATGCATATCTAATGCAACGGGCTTTGGCAGTATTTGGTAATAAATAATGGCATTCACATGATCAGTCTGCTCCAGGAATACCCCCAGTGATTTTGGAAGCACACTCGCAGTAATTAACACATTGGAACTGGTGCTGTCTGTAAGAGACTTCATGCTGTGTGGACCTTTTGTTCACAACAGATAGCTCTGTAGCAGTCTCAGCCTCTTAAATGAATCATTCCTTCACTGAGACAGTTATCGGGATGTTGTCTAACCTTTTGGAGGAAAAAGAAGTCATCTTCTTGCTGCACTGGTACAATGCTCTCCTAAACATTCTTCCTGACCCTCACGTGTGATAGCATGTGCCCCAACGCATGTTGGCTAGGAGGTCTGTGTGATTTGTTTTACTATGTTAGTGCATATACAGGGATGTATGTTTAGAGGTAGTCCATTCTGTTGTTTTTTTTTTTAATGGCAGCAAGTATGTCCCTTTGTTACAGTTTTGTTTTGTGATTTTGTACCATTCCCATGTTACTTTCTTTATCAGGGACGGCCATAAGAACAATTAGTGTAGGTGTTAATTCATCCTATGATGGGATGAGTGAAAAACACTGCCTTTTGTACCTTCACTGGGCATCTTTCATTACACACACTTCTTTTAGGCTCATTTTGATGCATCTCCCTCTAATAAGGGAACTGCAGGAATCCCTTTTACCAGAGGAAGGGAGGAAGCCACTCACTACCAGCAGCACAATGTCTCCAGCTGACTGGCTGCCAGAGGTTCCTCTGACTCAGAGGGAAACGCATCTCTGGATGCCTCTTCTTTGGCTTGCCCAGCTCATGACCACTTGGAGAGACACGATTTAAAACTTCCAGAGTGTGAAATGAAAAGCTTTTGGAGGGCAATATCTATACGTCTCTTTCATTGGAGAATTCCCAAGACTTTTCTGCTACTCTCATATTGCTCTCAGTTGCCTGCACTAGTCTGCAAATTAACCCATCCTTCCAGTCCTTTCTCAGAGGATGCCACATCATGTTCAACTGAAACAGTAGAAAAGGTCATTAGTGTCAAGCATAGCACAATCATAGAATCATAGAATGGTTTAGGTTGGAAAGGACCTTGAAGATCACCGAATTCCAACCCCCCTGCCATAGGCAGGGACACCTCCCACTAGACCAGGTTGCCCAAGGCCACGTCCAGCCTGGCCTTGAACACCTCCAGGAATGGGGCCTCAACAACCTCTCTGGGCAAATGTCCCACTTTGGACTGTCTGGATGTACTGTGTGTTGCATATGGGGATGTGGAAAATCAGGCAGAGGTCAGGGGTGAAGCCAAACCCTGAGGTCAGGATGAGGCAGAGTCAGAAATTGAAGATATCCATGGATGCACCTGTCCAGCAGGCAAGGCATGGCCAATGACCATGAGAGCAGGACTGTGGCAGGAACCGGAGCTTGGAGCACTGATGAAATGAAGAGAGGCATGAGCGACAAAGAGCTGCTCATGGCCTTTCCTTATGTAATGGATTGGTGAGGAAGCCCATCAGTATGGATCCTATCCTGTTCTCAGCTGGTCAAGCTTATCAGGCTCTATGTTGTCATGGAGCCTGGCTGCAGACAGCTGCAGGTTGATAATTCTCAGCTGGGTGGGTGCAGGTCAGGACACAGTTCTTACACATGTTCACTGCTCTCCTGAAGTGGGTGGAATATATTGGGTTAACTCCTACGTACAACACGGATGCTTGCTCACTGACTGAGCTGAGCTGAGATGGTCCTACTAGTTCTCTTCAGAAACAGCAAAATTTTGAAGCCTACATTCTTCACTTGGCCATAAGCTACTTTAATTCCTCAAGTTCCTATGTATACGTACAAAATCATCAATTCACTGGGGATAGAAGGACATGATGAGAGCTATTGATGGATGACTTTCCCAAAGGTTGTTTTTTTGAGACGGTCATAGGCATCTCCAAGGAATTTGGATGTCACACAATGTATCTGGGAAGTTGTGTGAAAATAATTTCTTGCTGTGTTTTAGCACTTCCTGCTTCCAGCTGGGTCACAGATCCATGCAGACGGGCTTCCTTGCAGGGTTTTGGCACTTGTATTTCTCATTTGGGCCAGACACACTGGGAAAAACACTATTCAACTATTACAATTTGGCAGAGTTCCAGTTCAGCTTGACTTTAGGTGAAAAGTAAAAAAGAAAGCTAGGGAATGGATTTTATTTTTTTATTGGTGACTCAAGTTAAAAGATTCGGCAAGAGGTACCACCTGAAGTGCCAAACTGATGGTGATTGTTGAAGACGTATGTCTCTGTTCTTAAAGGATCTAATATCACATAACAGATGTTTTACAAGAAGCAGTGCTTTAAACATTTACTGATCAAAGAAGAGATTCTTAATCTACACATTTATGCAAAATGTAAAACACAATATTAACCCTCACTGAAAAAAGTTAAACAAATTGTGTGTTACTCGGAAGACATTAGAGATGCCATTTCAAGCATCTTAATTTTCTTCTTCCTCTTCTTAGTTTTTGATAATAAAGAGGGAATAGCGTGCAAAATCATTTCAGTCTTTCCTTTGTACAAGACTGCAGCTTGCACGTTCCTGAGCATGTTGCCAATGCACGCACCTCCCGTGATTTGGCAGAGATATTCACAGTTCTTAAGGAACTTCAGGACACATCTGAATTCTGCTGCTCTCATCATCCGCTCAGCACCTGAATTAATGTGGACATCGGTTTTCTGTGCACAGATTGTTGGAGCCGGAACAGTGGATTCGCACTGGTGTTTATGCAGTAGCTCCACGAGTGGGAAGTAATCAGCAGTTTCATTCCATGCTACAGCGTTCTACAGCTACTTGCCTCCACAAGTCTGTCAACTTTCTTTCAAGCTAGGTTGGCATCTGTACTAGGAGGGAATGGTATTTGGCAACGGAGTGCTGTTCTGAAGAAGCTGGTGGTATTTTCTGGAAGCCAAGGGATCTATCAATTGCTTCAGTGACTGAGTAAGATACACAGTAACCCAGTCTAGTTAGAATTCAAGTTCCACATCCTCTCTTAATGGCTTTTCAACAAAAGCACAGAAGCATGCTCCAGTGCCTTGGCCAAGAGAGATTATCGTTCGCTTTACCCTGGATAATGAGTGCCTTTGTTCTATACAAGGCACATGACTGAAGCAGGTGACATTCGTTTGATTCTGAGACTTGAGGAGGTTAAAACTTACTCACACTTTGTGATTTGGTGTCATTGCCTGTAAAGCAATCGTACACTCTTACGGTATCCTGTTACATTTGATTGGGCTGCTTTCTAATTTTGTTATCATTATATTATCTGTGGTATTATCAGACCATCTTCATGCTTGGTAAGTTTCTCTTTGTTGTCATCCAGGTTGCACAGTGATCCCTCAGCTGTGCTCTCCACGGATGGGCTCCACTGAAGGCTGCGTTTGTTTGCTTCCCTGTGATTTCGCAGGTGCAGCCGATCATGGAGTTCAGGCACTGTTTCCTCCTTTGAACTGATAAAAACTGGTTCTGATGAACCTAGAGAGTTGTTGCTGTGAAACACTGTCTGTTTGGAAGAACTAAGAACCACAGTCAGCCACCTCACAAATTTCTGCACTGTTGATTGTACATGACATGCAAAAAGAAGAAAAAATTTTCATGATAATTAATTTCTGCTGCCACTTTCTCTCATTTTGTAAATTTGTGTCCTGCATGACACCAGACTGATGTTTGGATCTTCAGCAGCTGTGTGCATTGCACATCTTCTGTACTTCTGTGCAACTTGGCCACTCGTGCCTTCATTGATGCTTCAGGCTTGCAGTAAGAGAACGTGACCATCACAAGAGTACGCGTCTTTGCTGCACCAGGCAGATAGAAGGAGATGTGTTACCAAAGCTGGGATTATGGCTTCCAGCTTTCATGTTGGTGTCTGTCCTGAAAGAGTTCTGTGGAAAGTTTACATATTAAACCATATACTAGACCATACACTAGACCATACTGTAGATTTACCGGTTTGATCAAAGGACTGGTATCTCATACTGAAAGTAGAGGAAGGGAAAGGGAAGGAAAGACTGGAGATGGATGCAGTTGTGATGTGAGGTGCTGTGCAGTGGTACTCTGTCATCCTGACACAGAACCTATACTGTGGCAATTAGTGCTAATAGGATAGGGACAACCACTGCCTTGTCCAACATCTAATTCTGTTAATACTTTGACTACTACTTATTGCACCTGCAAATATATATCCAGCACTGGAGGATAAAAATGTGAAAGAAGCTGTACAGGAAGCAGATGTGAAATATTCCAATAATATATTTAAAAATCAGTTTAAAGCTTGAAGCAGTGGGTTTTATGTCCTTCTCTAAACTCTTAGTGTCTGTTGCAGTAGATAATAGTAGTATCTGTTGTTATTTGTCTTTGTACTCTGTTCTGTATCTGACTTACTTGTTTTTCATAGAATTGTAGAATTGTCTTGGTGGGGAGGTACCTTGAAGATCATCAAGTCCAACCATCAATCTAACACTGCCAAAACCACCACTAAACCATGTCCCTTAGCACTGTGTCTATCCGTCTTTTAAATACCTTATTTTCATTGAATCCTCCTTTTGCTTCCATGTGACTGGGTATGAAGTACAGAACAAAAGCAAAGGAGAACTACTCCTTTTTAAAGTTTGTCTAAATGCTGTATACTGGCTTATGCTTGTTTGATGTTTCAATCTATTCTCATCTAGACTGTGGTTCCAAAACTGACACGCTTTTAAAGACTTATGTGATGAAGTTGTAGAAAAATGTTATTTTGAGTTAATGATATCCGATAAGGCACTAATACTGGTATTTTCAATTGGAAAATATATTAAGAAAAAAATCCAAGAGTAATCATGATCATTAAATGGTATAACAAGGACAAGAAGAAGAAAAAGGGATAGAAACTTTTATGGAAGTATGATGTTTCAGTCCAATGAGAGTGCATTCTGTGCCAGTCTCACATGAACATGCTGAGATCTGATTAGCTTTGACTTTTCTGATACTTATCTGCATAATTTGTTCTATATTTTCACTTTCTCTTCCATAAAAAGGAAACAGGCCACTAACTGAATACTTGGGCCAAGTTCTATTTGTCAATTTAACTTTTTTTAGCTACAACCCAAAGATTAAAACATTCGAGTGAAAGAGTGGATAAAAGGAAAAGAGGGTGAATATGAAAGAAAGTGATCTGAATACCCAGTCAGAAACCCAGGCTTAAAGCATCTATTGTAAAACCCACCACTTGGATCATTTAAAACTTTTCTGTAAAAGGCACACTGACATCATCAGTCTCAAACTTGCCTGTTTAGTGGGCTAGATGTGAGTAAAAAAGATCTTATTAAATACATACTACGAGTATCTCAGATCCCCCATTTTGTTCATTTGACATATTTTGATGTCAGTAATGCTTCATTCTTTGGTATATTTTCTTACATGACTGTTGCCAGTAATATCTATATATTAGATGGGATTTGAGAAAGGAAAAATGCTGAGGTGATTGCTTGGTATCTTTCATGGTTATTGCCATGTAACAAGGCAAAGAAAAATCTAGCTTAGTCTCCTGTGAAAGGAAATATAACTTATGCTTGATAGAGAGCCTGTTGACATAAAGAAAGCTAAAATTTAGCCCGTTCTTTATAGATAAATTTCTTTATAGAATCAGAGTCATTAAATGCGGTTTCTTATTTTCAAAACAATTGCCAAAAGCTTTCGTTGTTTGTTTATATTTGGGGTTTTTTTGTCTATAAAGAAAATAGTGGAAGGAAAACTGAGGAGTTTAGCACACAAACACAGACAAAATTGACAGTGCCATATTAACGTGCATATCACTGAGGAAATGGAAGAGACAAATAGGTGGAACTGGAAACACACAGTAATATTTGTCTTCAAAAGGATTATCATAAACAGGATTGATTTTTTTTTTAATTGGCTGAGTAAATGCAGTGAGAAATCACTTTTACTTTCCTTTGTGTAACTGCTACTATCCTACAGGTGTTATATTGCCAGAGCATTTTGACAAGAGGATTTAAGGGAACATGCTTTCTATCCCCATCTGTTGCTCAGCTGAAGAACAGGAATCAGAAGAAAGAGAGGCAGAGGAGGGTCAGCAGGTCTGGCTGCTGCCCTCCCAGAGGGACGTTTTTGGTAAAGATTCATTTGGGTTTGATGCAGAAGGGTAGCACAGTGCCATTGCTCTCGCCACATGACTAGATGGTTACAGGGCTGTATCATGATCCCCTTGCTCTTGAGTGGGGTGGACAGTGGGCACCGGCACTGCCTGGGCTGTGGGTATCGGTGTAAGGTGGCTTGGACAGAGAACAGAGAGCAATTCATCCTCCAGGAGACTGACCAGGTACATCGCTTAAGCAAAGATGTTTTTCCTACGAGAAAATCAGTAGTGGAATAGGGAGTGGAAGAAAGAGTGACATTTAAAGTGACATTAGAGAGACATTTTTTCATGGCATGTGATGCTGACAGCTGGGGAATCACAGTCACAAACTCTACCAAGGGATGGAGATTAGTTACTAGTTGTACACACTCAGTGATTTGTTTCCTTTTTCCCCTCAATAAAACATACTTTGCTGTCCACACATGCTCCCTGATCTGACAGGCAGGACAGAGTGGAAAGAATGAAGGATACTTGTGCTTAAGGGCTTCTAGGAAAGAAAGCTTGTTTTGTTTGGTTTTTTAATTTGCAGAAGAATCTTGTGTTTGAATCCAATCTTCACTGCTGTCAAGAGAAGCCAGCTGAAACAGGAAACGAACTATCAAATAATCCAGGATAAGATCATGTGTATGATGGAAATCCCAACTAGCTAGGATAATAGCTAGGATAGACCTGAAAGGACTGTCTGCTAATAAATGCTACCAGCATCTCCATGTTTCCATTAATAAGTCTGTACACCTCAGTCTGACCTTGTACGCATGCATTTTTGCGCTATATTGAGCAGTCTTTTCGTGTTTTGTGTTCGGGTTTTTTTTCACTCTGCTTTCACTGGGCAACATAAATTCAAATGTAGTCAATGTATAATGCAAGATGTACACGTTGTCCTTTGCAGATAGTAAAATCGTCAAGGCCTTAAAGATCATAGAATGGTTAGAGTTGGAAGGTACCTTAAAGATCATCCAGTTCCAACTCCCCTGCCATGGGCAGGGACACCTCCCACCAGACCAGGTTGCTCCAAGCCCCATCCAGCCTGGCCTTGAACACCTTCAGGGATGGGGCAGCCACAGCTTCTCTGGGCAACCTGGGCCAGTGTCTCACCAACCTCTCAATAAAGAATTTCTTCTTAATATCTAATATAAATTTACCCTCTTTCAGTTTAAAACTGTCACCCCTCGTCCTATCGCTACGCTCCCTGATAAAAGAGTCCCTCCCCATCTTTCCTGTAGGTCCGCTTTAGGTACTGGAAGGGGCTATAAGGTCTACCCAAAGCCTTCTCTTCTCCAGGCTGAACAACTCTCTCAGCCTCTCCTCATAGGAGAGGTGCTCCAGCCCTCTGGTCATCCTCGTGGCCCTCCTATGGACTCGCTTCAACAGGTTCATGTCCTTCTTATGTTGAGGGCCCAGAGCTGGACACAGTACTCCAGGTGGGGTCTCACCAGAGCAGAGCAGAGGGGCAGAATCACCTCCCTTGACCTGCTTTTGATGCAGCCCAGGATGTGGTTGCCTTTCTGGGCTGTGAGCGCACATTGCCGTGTCACGTTGAGCTTCTCATCAACCAACACCCCCAAGTCCTTCTCCTCAGGGCTGCTCTCAATCCAGAGCGTTGCATACACTGCTCTGGCCGCCTGTGCCACGTGAAGCTTCAGGTACCAGGATAGTTGCAGTATCCTGTGACTGCGCTGGTAAAGCAGTGCTCCCCCAGTAGTGTTGCATATGGTTAGGAGCGTTCCTGGCAGTTGTGTGTCACAGATTACCATGCTGTGGAGAAATGGAGGTACGATGTCAGGAGCGTAAGAAGATACTGTAATGGCAACAGAGAAAATCTTCACCAGGTGAAGTTTTAGATGTATACTGTAGCAGGGGAAGACAGATGACTAGGAGAAATGTTCTCCTTTGCTGCCTTCTCTGCTGATTTTCAGTTGTTATATCATAATAAAAAGAGCCAGTAACATACTTCTTCTAGAAAACAGTTGCTGCTTTTCCACACTTATTTTTGAGGAAAAATCTGTTTTTTAAAAGCACACGTTTTAGGTAATGTTTACCTTAGAACAGTTTGCAGTATTGTGCTGTAATAGTTTTGTAGTATATTTTGCCAAATTTTCTTTGAAAATATTTTCTTTTCAGAATTCATAATTGCATTTATTATTTTACTAATTTGCAAAGAGAAAATTTATTACTCTAAACATGGGAGTCATTATTTGGGTTTTTTTAAAAACAAAATACCTCATTAAAATTTGGATTCAAGAACATTTCTGGAAAAATAGGATAAGCAGTTTTGTGAAAAACTGACAAATTGTCAGTTTTTGATGATAGTGTACCCTTAGAAGTGAAATAAATTCCAACACATATTATCCTCCAAAAATAATTGCCTTATTTCTCATCTGGCTAGCTCATTCCACTGATGCTATTTCCCTGTGTAGAAAATAGTTGCAGTTCTCAGGAATGCTGAGAGGGTCCCACTGGGAGGGCAACTGTGCCCAGAATAACAAAAGGGAGGAGATATATCCACAAAAATATCCATGCAATAAACCACAGTCCAAAGCACGAGTACTTTGCAGGTCCCCTGTTCAACAAGCCAAACATTACAGCAAAATATTTCACAGTCAGAGTTGTTTCCTCACAATCTCTTACTTTCTTCTCCATTTCTCAGGGGCGTTTATTCTGAGCCTGCTTCAGATCTTGGTCTTCAACAACTGACGAGGGGAAGGTGCTCGCTCTTCTTCCTTTCTCCGCGGCGCGTGTTGCTCAGGCTGCCGTGAGCTGCCCTCCGGGCGCAGCCTGGCCCTGGGCTCGCTTTGGTTTTCTTCTTGTAACGCACGTAGAAAACGTGCAAAGCTAAAACCCAGAATAAATGCAGCACGGATAGCTGCTCTACGTGCGTCCTCTGAGCTACCTCATAATTGTGCTTTTCCTTGAATCGGAAGGCAGGCTATGGAGATCCAGAAATGCTTCTCGTTAGACAAGAACACTAATCAGGGCTGCCTTTTCTTGCCAGGGATTTTTACGCATAGGTCATCTGTTGGGCAAAGAGGTATATCCATCACCTGAGCAGATGTCACGCACTGGCTCCCTGTCATGACTCACTTGTTGCCAAAGGTCAAGCCAAGCTGGAAAACCTTGAGCTGAAGCTGAGTCAGAATCAAGGGACGGTCACCTGAGAGACCCCGCTGGCTGTTCACTGGGGTTGTGAGCAGCCTGGCCCCCCTCACCCTGTCTGCTTCCAGCAGGGAAACAGTGAGTCATCTCTCCCAGGCCAGAAGGGAGAGCTACCCATCAGGAGAGCAAAGCTGTATTTATAACCCTCTTCCAGGTTCACCGTGGAGCCAAAAGTGTTGCATGTGAGCGAGCAGCTACAAAAGAAAAATTTAATTGAGAACTGAAGTCATAAATCTGTGGCAGTTTGCTTTCACCATGGCTTTATTTGATATTTGCCTTGAAAAAATCAACAGTCAAGGGCAAAACCTGCTGTAATGAATGAAGTGATACATTCATCTATTGTTTTCTCATTCGCCAGCAGGGCCCTGAGTCATACAAGTGGCTACAGAGGGTCAACTCCCTCCATGCTGCCGGAGACAAGCCAGGCACGAGGGTCTTGGGTCAGTCTCCTCTGCGAGTCTAATTACAATTGCCTAACTCTCCTCGTACTGCCCGCTGGGCTCTGCTGAGCTGGGCTTGACCAAGTCTTTGAGGTTGTGCTTGTCCATGGACACGTTTCATTCTCTGGAGAAAATAGTGTATTTGGAAGAGCTGAAGTCTGCAGTTAGGTGAGCAAAATAAGAGCTTGTGTCAAAAGTGCTCAAACTTAAGTTAGCCAGAGAAGAGGACGGAGGCAGGAGGAAAAGATCATCTGGTTTGCTTCTACCTTCCAGGAGAACATAAGCCTAGGAAGAAACAAATCAAACAGTGACATTGCCTGGTTTCCTAAGCAACTTTCCTGGTAGCTCAAATAGCCTGGGCCAAGAAATATTTGAAGCTCTGAGTGCACTAAGTCCTGGTGAAAATGTCTCCAGCTGACCTTCAGAGAAGGTTCACTCTCTGACCGCTTCCTCCATAAAGTATATCAAGAGAAATTACAACCCAGGCCCATCTTTCTACCCAACAGCTTTCTATTTTTGCAGACCCACATACCAGCGTGCGTGGCAGTGCTGGAGCTGCCTGCCCCACAGCAGGCCAGTGGAGATGCCCTGGCAGGCGGCCTGCCCAGTGTTTGTGACCACTGTGCTGTGAAAATGACCTGGAATATGCTCATGGACACTGCTTCTCATTTATAGTACAGCAGAAAAGTCATTCTCCCTGCCAAAAAAAAGACAAAAAGCCACCAAACAATAACACAGCCATAAACGAAGGCTATAAATACGGAGATGGATAGTAGATAACTACAGGCTTTCTCTCATACACATGGCATCCAGCTCGGAAAGGGTGCTGTAGGTCAAGTTGTTGCTTGTTAGATGGGATGTAGGAGTTGGACCCAATAAATAAGAGGCTGTCCTTGCTTACAACCCTCTGGCGACTGTGGGCCTTTTGAAGTTCTTAGTCTCATTTCTGGAAACCCTGGTCCAGTCCTGCTCAAAGTCCAAAATGAAGCAAGGTCTGTCCATCTCTGTGGCTCCTAATGGCTGTTTATTTACATCACCCGTCTGGTGTGGTGTTGGCCACCAGCCCTTCCCGAGGGTGACATCTCAGAGTGGTATGACCATCACTCACTTTTCACAAATCCTTCATTCAGCTGTGGCTCCCCAGCAAAGAGCCAGTATTTTAATTTGAATCTGTCCTTCACTGAAAGAGAGCACCTCAGAATGCTGATAAAAGCTCCTTCTAAATCAGTATGATTCCCAGCAGTATTTTGATGATAATAAAACGATACTTTTCAACAAAAATATTGCTTACTGAATGCTCTCAACTGCCAGTGGATTTCAAAGGAGCTCAGTTCTCTTTAAAAGACAGTCCACTCTGGCATTCAGCCGCTCTGGGGGTTCTGTGTGTGAGGTAAAACTGAAAATGAAGTCTTCCTTCTAGCGCATGTGAAAACAGATGAATATTTAAGGCAGAGAGAAGCAGGATCTGCTTTTTAATGTGTGTAACAGACCTCTAACCCTGACGTCTGGACTGCTAATGTCTTGTGTATACACATTAATTCCCACTGTTCACGCTACAGGGAAAGCAGCGGCAGCACAGCTTCACAGCCGAGTGCCCCCCACAATTATGGGATGCTCAGTGACTTCATCTGCAGTGTAATCCACTCTCCCAAAATATGGGCCAGTGCCAGCTCACTGACATTTTATAAGCAATTTTTAATGTATCCTTAGAAATAAGATATATATGCTAATAACATTTTTTTATTTGACTAAAGAAGTTGCCTTTTCTGACCAGAAGTTTTTTAGTGACTGAAAAAAAAAAAAAAGAATCTGCTTTTCTTAGCTTCCATGGATCAACGTAAAGATGCAAGGTCAGGGCTCAAGTTTTAGTGGAAAACGGTAATAAGTAATGCCTGCAGCCCCCAAACACCACCAAGTCTCTCATAGAGAGGAAGCTCTCTCATGGATTTGAAAGTAAGTTTGAAAAATCAATTCAAAGAATGTAATCGATTGCACAGAATGAGGCTGCGGGTACAAGTGAGAGCAAAAGGTTGTCCTAAGATCCTGGTATGTTAAAAAATCACACTGATTTAAGCTGACTTCATGCTATGCCTGCCCTTCTGAAACAGTTCTTTGCAATATTCATTTGTCAAAGGCTGAAATGTTATTTAGTTGTACAATAACACTGTAGCTGTGTAACAGCCATAGTTGCTGCCAGCTGGTTAAGAGCAGTCGATTTGCATTAATGCCTACAAACGTACTTTAAGCAGCAGGTTGCTACTGCCATTCCTGACTTTCTGCTTAATTATTTATTCTGGGCTGCCAGCTTTGGCACCTGATGTATAGACACATTTAAGGTTGACTTCTGTTCAGCTGCAAATGGACTGTGTGCTATTGAAATCAGAGGAGTTACACATGGTGGACTCGGTGGCAACAAGTGAAATCCTTCCTTGCCAAAAGCTTAAGCTCTTCTCTTTACTGTGAGCTGGAAGATGTATGTAAAAAGCAGTGTTGTTTTTGCAGCTGCCATCTAGCAGCACCAGTTATACAAGCAAGAAGAATAAATGGTAAACAAGTAGGGATAGGCTGCAGCGTACCCAAAGAAGTAAACTCTTCTTTCCTGCTCCTCGGCTTGGTCAACGTGCCCAGGGATGGATTGCTGACTTCCCCCTGTAATGCAAAAACTGGAGGTCGTCAACCAAGTTCTGGGTTTCCAGTTCAGAACAAATAAAAGGAGGTGCTTCCTTACCCAACAGGTAGTTGAGCCGTGAAACTCCTCACCAAAAGATTCTGTGGATGCTACATTTGTCCATGGGTTTGGGAGCAAATTAGAGAGTTCAAAGAAGAGAAGTCCATCAAGGCTTACTAAATAAATGTTTGTGCTCTGTTTTCATTACCTTCTCCCTGTCCCCACATCTTGCTATTGTCTGAATCAGGGTACCAAGCTGGAGGGTCCTTTGGCATGGCCCTGGAAGCTCGTTCTTCTAATCTTCAGTAATTCCCTTTCTGGAGTCTTTCCCTCCATTAAATCGAGTCCTTGTCTTTACCTGCAAAGCTTTACATAGCTCTGGTCATCTGCAAATGGTCCTGTTTGTCAGGTTCATGCCACCTTGTCCTTGAGTCAATGGTCTGTGCCAATGCTCTCAGCCTCACACCGCTCTTTGTCAGGTTCTCACATCAACAGCTTTATGCAGTCCAGCTCCAGTGCCTGGCTCAGGGCCCCTGTGCTCTTTGCCATTTTTATTCTGCCATTGGAATTTGGCCTGAGAGATCTTCAAAGCAGGGTCTGTCCTTGGGGTTTGGAAGAACATCTCTCCTTCTGGGTGCCGTGCGAAAGACCGACAATAGATAATAATCATTAATCAGGGTAAAGAGAGCAGTGAGAGGATTTGTGTTGGCAATGAAAGAGGCAGTACCAGGAAGGAAGGGTTGAGCAGTGAGAAGGTGTCCGGTGATGGCTGACCCTGGGTTCGTGACAGCAGAAACAGCGAACAAAGAAACCCCTCTCTGACAAGCTAAAAGTGGTACATGAGGGAGATAGAATAGTGGTAGAAATGCATCAGGTTTGTTCAAAGTGTGTGTGTGGGAGTTTGTAGCTTTTATTATCTACTTGATCCTTCCAGTAAAACTGACCCCAGGCGAGGAGGAAATAACGTTGTCTCTGTGGTGTCTTCTTCCAGAAGGGAAAGGCACAGGAGCACTTGGCCCAGTCGTATGAACACAGAAACATGCCCCGATGCGCCCTGCATCCTACAGCTACCTGGGCTGCGGCGTACGGGCTGGTTCAGTGCTATTCAAGCAGTTATGCCATCTTCACTCTTTCTGGGAGTGACGCCAGCTTGCCCTTAGCTAGAATGGTGAGTCAGTAAAGAGCAAACAATACAATATCCAAACACATTTTTTTTTTTTTTTTTTTACTTAGGGAGCAACAATCAATGAGTGTTAAGGACATAATTCCTACTTTTCTCGAATATGCAATTATTAGGAGTACATAACAACAACGTGCTTGCTTGTTCTCTGACAGCATCTTGGGACTGCCAGAAAGACTGTCAGTAACTTTCTACCAGTCCTGCCAAAGGAAAGCTCCTGAAATACACTGTCATGTCCTCTAAACACTGCAGGGGAAAGATGTGTGCCAACAATTTCTGTCTGTTCTGTTTTTACTTTTAATCACGCTGAAAGATCAGGTCGCCAAAAATGGATGCCATGAAAAGCATTAGGGATTATGCAGAACTGTTTTCACTCTGCAGGTAAAACTCTGCCTCTTTTCTGCTAAATGCCCAGGACTCTGGTCTTGGGCATCAGATTTTCCTTAAAGTGTTGAAGGATGTGCAACTAAGGAATGAAAAACAGTGGGTGTATTTCCCCAGGTGTCCAGTGAAGGACCAGCCGCCTTCTGACTGGTGAACCTCCTTCATGGGCAGTATCTTCCTTCCTGGGGTTTTTCCTCCCTGCACAGCTCAGCACAGGGAAGAAGAGAGCTGGAACACACTAACCAGCTGACAGCCAACTTTCTGGAACTATTTCCTTCTGCAAAAGACAGCAAAGCATCCAGCCAGTTGTTCCATCCATCTGTTGGTCATCATTTTCCCCTCTGAAATTAGGAGGTGCTCTGTCGTTCTCACGGTCCTCATTTATCTGGGGGTCTTCCTCCTGGATTCTGACCTGGAGTGACTAGAGGAGCACCTTCTGCCTTAAAAAAAAAATGCCAAACCCACAAAAACTAGTAGACTGCTACCTGATTCACTGCTACCAGAGGGCAGACAGGGATGCTAAACTGCAGCGGGTACTGCAACCAGCAACAGCGTCTGTTAGTTGCGGTTGGGGTGATTCCTTCAGCCCCTCCTGTTTCTGTATGTACTCTGCTCTGCAGTGGTGTAATGTGGAGCATACGTAGCCCACCCATGACCTCTTCATCGGCCCCTGATGGCAGCCCCTGTAAAACACAACTGCTCAGCAAACTTAACATAGCTTCAAGAAGCTTCTTGTGCTCTAAGACAAAACATCATCCTGGTTGCATCTGCTGTAATTGAAATTTGCTACGAAATCTCCCTCAGCAGTCATGTTAGCATGCCTTGCAGGTTCTCATACGTCTGGTGAGACCTGTCTCTTCCAGAAGAACTGATCATCAACAGTGGGAGTCTGATACCCTGGGAAGCATGAAAGTCACAATGTGTCCACTCCTGCGTAGCTTTGTGAAAATCAAATACTTCAAATGAAAGAATTTTCTTTTTGCTTCCTTTGATCCAGTCATTTGTGAAAAGGACGGACGCAGGATGTATTTGCTTTTCTTCTTCAACATGAAAACAGAGTAGAATCAACACACAAACTAAATTTCATTTTATTATAAACCAAAGCAAACATGGACCTGCTTTGAAGAGGCTGAGAGAAAACACAAGAGGTGTTTCAAGATGGAAAATATTTTGACGTATTATTCTTTCAAAGATTTCCAGAGAGACTTCTGAATTTAGGAATTAGGAAAATGCCAGTATCTCAGGAACGCAGCTGTAAATAGGCAACATGCTTTCTAATGAACACTAGCAATGCGGAGTAGGAATGCCTTGGAAAAGTTATTCTGAGACAGCTTCAGAGGCACCTGTCTTTTTGCATCTCATTTCCATGAAAAAATGATCTAATGTAGAGATTCTCCTAACTTCTTGGACAGTGAAGAAATACCATCCCTCAGTGTTTTTATGGACCATCAGCACATTCATTGCCCCCCTTTCTCAAACACTGAATGGAAAAGACCATGAACATGGTTTGTTTCTGTTTGCTTTTGTTTTCTTGGGAAGGAAGGAGGGAAGGAGGGAAGGAAGGAAGAAAAGAAGGAAGAAAGGAAGGAAGGAAGGAAGGAAGGAAGGAAGGAAAGAAGGAAGGAAGGAAGGAAGGAAGGAAACGACCTCATGAGAATAATAATTCCCTACTGGGGGGATATTTTGCACTTTTTGTTTTGCTTGCATCTCGCCAACTCATTCATTCTGATCGTTTGATCTATTTATTTGTATATTTAGGCCCTTTCCACTGGCAGGGCAGTGACGATTCCGGATAGTTAAGAGTATCCTGGTGATGACCCACCAGACATACTCAGGGAATACAGCAGCAGATGTGGTTTCTGTGCATAGTTTCTTTGCAGTGGGAGCTGGAATGAGCCCTTATTTGCCGTGGTCCCTAAGTAAATGTCAGCTGTTAGTAGAGGACTAAAAATCTGAACTCTGGACTTAACTGCAACGCAGGTAGGAAAGCTGAGTGCTTAACACTCCTAATCCCTGTGGCAAGGTCCGTGACCCAGCTAGCTGGAGCTGGGGCTTGCTGGTGTGCAGTCTCTACCTTTTAGAGCTCATTGTCCTCCCAGTTGTGAATGTGAAAAAGCTAAAATCATTCCTTGTCCTTTTTCTCTCAAATTAGAGTTTCTCTTTGTTCTCTTCCCTGCTGCCAAAGACCTTTAGGCCCCTCTGCAGCTCTGCGAGTGGTTTGTAAAATAGTGTTGCCCCAGACGAAGGCTGAGGAAGCCTGTGGAGAGCTCATTCTGCAGCAGAGGCAGTGACAGAGGGCAGGAAATCTGATGGACGATTGCCTCCTTGCTTTTCCAGCCCGGCTAGTGCAGGGGAGCGCGGAGCACACTGCTGTGTGTCAGGAGAGCAGCAGGCTGCCGATGGCCAGGTGATAACTCCGAGGCTCTAAGTTGCTAGAGTAACTCCATCAAAACCAATTCTGCTTCACTGTCCACAGATGTGTGATTGTTTCCCTTACGTAGTTGTTTTGCTAATGGCTTTAATTGTGTGAAACAAAGTGGAATATCTCTCTGGATACTCCTATCCTTTTTACTTTAAGAAAGACCACCTGAAGAGCATTGGAAAGAATCAAAACCAAGCACATTAAGTCCAGCAAGACTTATGTAAGTGATAGGGTCAGGTACAGGAGGAGTGCTTTTCTCTCTGAGAGTTTTCAATTGCATCTTACCACTCCTAGGCAAGCAGTGGGCTCCCTGCGTGTTGCTCTTGGACAGATATACTCAGTCCCCTAAGACAATCAAGTCTGTCCCATCGTTCCCAAGAGGTCTGAGCCTGCCTTTTCTGATGTCACTTGGAATTGGGCCACTTTGTGGCATTTTTCCTCACTAAGAGACTGTGCAAATATGTTTCTCAGAGAAGAGTACTGATTGCAGGGAAGAATAACCCATGCCAGCTGGTGACGGCAATTCTCAGTGGGCAGCCCAGAGCCGGGAGCAATCAGAGGGTCACCGCAAGTCTGGCAGTGCCACTGCTGCATTGTGACCCCGATGGGAGAAGAATGGATAAGCCCTTACGGACATTTCCACTAGAGGAGTGAGGTAAATAAATGACGGCTGGAAACCTCGAGTGGGTTACTCAAGACAAGTGAGAGACACAGCAGGGAAAGAGCAAAATGCCTCAGTGTGGAAAACCAAAATGAAGCGGGAAGCTGGAGGATGCCGAGGGCAATAGCAGGATGACTGCGGGCAGCAGTGCTGCCCGTGGGCTGAGCACTGGGTGGGATCCCACATCTGATCCAGGGTCTGGGGGGCAGAGACGGGCTCTCTTTGGAGGGATTCTGAGCCGCAGGGATGAAGGACATCTGCTCTCTTCTTTTTTCTTGGTGGAATGGTCCCATACCAGCCCCATACATGAATCCTAGTGTGACCCAGGTGTAGTGACAGCTCCTGTTCGGCAGGAAGGGAGTGCCGCTGCTGAACTGCAGGTGCCGCAGAGGAGACCAGCACTGTTAGGAGCCAGCTCTGCTGTGTGACCATGATGTCAGTGGTCATAGCATGGTGGCCCAGCTCACCTCTGGCTTCACACGCCTTTGTGATAATCTTCTCCCCCCAGAGCTGGGGTGGCCCTCTCTGTTCAAGCAGTGGAAAGGGGCTATAGAGATGGCTTGTGTCCTCCAACACCATTTCTGGTCATTGTTCTCAGGAAGGGTGTCCAGTGTCCCTGGACAGAGCAGAACCAGAGATTGTTATCCACTGCAGCTTCTCTGGCAGGATATTGTCCCCCAGAGACGGATCCCAAGCTCTCTTCTCTTGGATCACTTGGAAATCAGTGAGTTAAGGAGGAGCCGGGGAGAGATCCACAGCACCCCTGATTCACCCAGAGCCTGCAAAGCCTCCCTGACCCCTTCTCCAGAACATGTAGCATTTTCCTCACAATACTTGTTGTTTTGGAAAAGTTTGGTCCCATCTCTGATGTGATGATGCCCCAAGGCCACACTATACCAACAGCTTACAAGCAAAACCAAGCACAGACAAGTTTGAGTCCCCCCGTCTTGGCTCATCTGCTGATTTTGAGTAAGGATATTTTATAGAATCATAGAATCATAGAATTAGTGAGGTTGGAAGGGACCTTTAAGATCATCAAGTCCAACCGTTAACCTACCCNAGCCTATTCCAATGTTTAATAACCCTTTCAGTGAAAAAATACTTCCTAATATCCAATCTAAACCTGCCCTGACATAACTTGAACCCGTTTCCTCTTGTCCTATCACTTGTCACCAGGGAGAAGAGGTCATTTTAGTTGTCTTTAGCTGTCTGAAGGGTGCAAGCCCTGGTGGGAAAAAAGGGGCTTTTAGCAATGGTATGGAAAGGAGTGAACAATGGAGTGAGGCAAAGAACAACTCATTTGGCCCTTGCTGTTGAGAAGAATAGCATCAAAGCAAGGACCATTTGCCTGTACAATGCTGAGTCTGAACTCATCATCTCTGTCATCAGGGATACTGCCTGATTCTAACAGTAAAAACTTCAGGTTGTTGCACATAACTGTATGAAACAGAGAGGTCCAAAGCATCTTGTCACGCATGAGCAACCTTTGGGGACTAAAAGGGGTGAAGACCATGGTCAATAAGATCGTGGGGAAGAGGTCTCAGTTCCTCAGAAAGCCTTGCCTTTTACGTCTGGGAAGGAATACAGCAGAGTGGTGAGGAAAAACTGGAGAAAATGAGTGAAACTGTGTGAGAGAGAAAAGGAAAATTTAAGGCAAAGTAAAATGAAATCTGTGCCGGTGGCTGCATGACCTTCATAAACTAAGCTTGGGAAGGAGAGGGCAGTTGCTGGTGTAACTGGCGCTGGGCAGAGGTGAACAGTCCCGGCTGCGGGGTCCGGCTGCTCCCGACGAGCATCCAGTGCCCTCTGCTGACACGAGCCCGAGCAGCGGCTTCTGCAGGGAGCTGCTGACAGCTTCGCAAACACGGGGCAAGTTTCTGAGCTCTTAATTCCTCTGGCAGCAAGAAAAACCAATAATTCCCCTCTGGGGAAATGCTGAAATCAAGGCTGGCCTGACCCTCCCCGAAGCTGTTGCGGGCGATGCCCTGTGTCCTGCCCATGCCTGTCTGCCAACGCGCGCCCTCACACCTTCCAGCGCACACGGAAACACCCGTGATTCAGCCTCACGAGATGCTGGGGAAAAACAGTCCTGCAAGAGGGGTACAAAGGCAAGGGTAACAGTGAGAGACAGGCTAAGATGGCTGGGGACACCAAACAAATGGGCTTCCAGGCACGGAAATTATAACCTTTCTTTTGGAGGCTGTTTTGAGCAGATTGGGAGCATTTTTAACCATTAATGCCCTGGAAAGATTAGTGACAGGTACTATAGGTCCAAGTAAGGACTTTAGGCACTGGCAAACGAGATGGCATGGCATTAACTTTTATAGGCCCGTACCCAAGAGCAAATGTGCGGCTTTGAAATGAGAGATGACTGTGTCCCGCACAGGTCAGTTTGAATACTCGGCCTGGGAAGGTTGAGGATGGAGAAGCCTACCTGGCTTTTATGGGCTGGACAGATTCACTGGAAAAATAAGCCATCTGCATTATTTAATGTAAAGGCATCGCTTGTCCCTGAGCCAGTTTGCTGGGAGACTGGGAGATTCTTCTGCAGAAGTATTGCATTAGCTTTGTCCTTATGTCTGCCAGGGAAAGGCTGTTGGCCAGATGACTTCTGACCAGCAACACTCATTCTTAGGTGAGCCTGTGACTTTTCATGCTGAGAGGGGAACTGCATTTACCTCCTCCACTTCCCAGGAGAGTGACTTAGCCAACGGGTGCCGATGTAAAAGCAGATCCGACCGTCAGTCCCCTTTCCCTCAGGCTGTGTCCAGAAAGCGAGTGTCACTGCTTCTGAGAGTGGTATGAAGATGCTAAATCATTGTCAAGACAGGGCAGCCTAGATGGATTTGGAGGCACAGGTCTCTGTTTCAGAGGGTTATAGTCTCTTGGTCAGCCGAACCTGGATTTAAATGAAATCTTTAAACCTCTCAGCAGGCTGTACCTCTCAGGCAGTGTCCAGCACACATTTAGACTTGCAGCCCACAGTGGCCCAGGCTTACACCAGGAGCAACATGCCATGAGCACTGGAAAGCACGTTCCTGTCTTGGGAAAGGCTTGCCTAGCTTCCTGACTCAAGCCCTGGAGCACCACGAGACAGTATTTTAGAGAAGCCAAATGTCTTATAAATATCTTTACAAAAAAGACAGCAATAAATCCTAACTGACATGTACAGAAGAGTCATAGCATGCATGGGGTGATCATGTGAAAAACCCATTTTATGTAATGGCCCTCGAAAGAAACCATGCTTACTGAGTTAGACATATAGGTGCAGTAAGCACCATATGGCCAGGAATGATAATAAGTTCCTCTGAACACACGCCCTATTATTTTGAGCACTGTAAGTGTAAAGGGCACTGAATCAAAGAATAAATAAGTCAAATCACCTCAAAAGTCTACTGCTCAGCTATCTCTTAGGCAATCACAGGAAATTTCTCATAGGGAAAATTCAGCAGATGTCAACCCAAAGCAGGTTCTCTCACAAGGTGGGCAACAATGGTGACTCTGAAGAGGTGTCCTTGACCATGAAGCAAGAACTGAAAGTGGATGAACATCAGCCTGGCAGGAGTGAGACTTCAGCTGAACATCATGTCTGGCTGAGCACTGGACACTTCCATGTAGCACCTCCAACAGGTCTCACCTGGAGCCCAGGTGCATCAGAGCATTTGCAGAGGGGAATTCTCCACTGCTCCCAGTGCCTTCTATAACCTCCCCACCTGGTTAAAATATGATTTTGTGCCACCTTGGGCAGGGATGGGCAGAGTGCTGATCTGAAACGGAGGGGAAAGTGGAAGGTGTCTCCCTGACTGCAAAGTGTGACTTCTTCACCATACCATGTGTTAAGTGAATGATCCCCCTGTGTCAGTGGAGGGTGTTTGTGTGTGTCTGTGTCTGTGTGCAGGTGGGGTGTATACAGTCTGCTTTGCACCCACGACAGATTCGTGCCTGGACTTGGTGCCCTCTAGTGTTGTGAATACTCCAGTATGTAAGAAAAAACTGTGAAACAGATTCCCTGCTTCAGAAGTCAGGGGTTTGCTAACTCATAATACAGTACCTTTGTTAATTATGCTAGTAGCTACAACTTAATGGAGATAATGTGAGCATATCAGGTAATTACAGTCGCAACACCAAATATCTCAGGACACATTTCTGCAGGCTGAAGCTAACATCTCAAAGGCCTTAGACTGCAAAATATCCCCAGATCTGTCGGATGTACAGCACTTTACCTGACACAACGATCCCGGCATCTGTAATATCAGAAATCTGGCAAACATCACACAACCAGTCACTCCTTGGTGCAGCTTGGCAAGCCACTAAAGCCAGTCTAAGCCTGTGCTGCTACCAAAAGGGCAGCCCTGCCACCTCCCCGGGGCGCTGCAGGCTTTCGTAGCCGTCCTCGGGGCAGCACTGGTGCTCGTGTGTGTGGCTGTGGGGTGCTGATCTGACTGGGAAAAAACCCCACCACAGTAACAGCATTTCCAGCTCTACTGGCAGTTTTTTCTGGCTCCCGTGAGGCCACAAAGGGAGGCAGCAGAACCTCACAGAAGGGACCTGGGGCGAGAGCAGGGCTGCTCGGCTTCAGTCTCAGCCCCCGTGCCAAGGGCTCGGGCTGGCCACTGCACTGTAGCTTCCCAGTGCCACAGCAGCGCTGCATGTCAGCCACCAGCCAGACCACCACAAACCACCACAAACCACACGGGCTTGGGGCAGCGCTGCAAATAAACACCCATCAGCCCGCCAGTGTGGTGTGCCAGATGCTCTATGGCAAATCTTTCCCCTTGATCCAATCAGCTTTTTAGCGGAAAACAATCCTACAGGTGACCTCTGCTGACGTACTTTTTGCTCAGTTAAACAACTCTTATATCAGCCTTCCAAAGTGCAAAATCTGGTCTTTATGTCCTCGACTGTCCCGCCTGCCTTAGAGCCCTGATGCGAGGCAGCCCCTCCGTCAGCGCTGGCTGCTCACACGCAGCCGTCCGCATGATGCAAGAGGGGCAGCAGCGTTACAGGGCAGACCAGTTGCATCAGACGCCGACCCGCATGAGACAAACTGCCCCATGTGAAAGATGAAGTCATCCTTATCCCCCTGCAGAACAACTCCTGTTGAGCTGTTTTTTCCTGTGGTGATTGCATCATTAACCTGGCTGAAGCACTGAGCTGTGAAAAATCAGAAGACTTGGTGAGAAAACAGTGAGGAAGTTGACTGCTTAATTGAATTTCATATAAAATCCTTCCAGTTATTCCAATCTGACAGTCTAGCTTCTCTAGAAGCTGTTACGCAGTGATGATGCAGGACTTCTTAAAAGCATTTGCTGGAGAGAGATTGCTTGAATTTTGAAAAAAAAAGAGAAATGGGGACAATATCCCAAAATAACAGCTTTAAAACCAAGCAGAGTTCAGGTACATGTTATCATGCAACAACTGTTACTGAGACCTACTGCCCAAGCCACCAAAATTAAGCAGCACTAACTCTGCCTACCCTCCACATCCCAAAGCCTGGGAATACAGCAAGATTTTGCAATGGGTCTGGCAGATCAAAACTTAAGAGCTAACTAGTTTGGAGGCACAATAAACTAAAGACAGTGTTCCAAGATCTGTACTACTGGGAAAATAAACTCCCTCCTGCACAAGAAAGTTAGATTCCACATGGCAATTTGGTAAACACTGTGATGGAGTAAGTCTTTTGCACAATAATCCTGGGATACTTCCAGGATAACTCCCCTGAACCTCCCCAAAGATTCAGCGATGAGTCACGCTGAATGTGCCGTTAGAAGTTTAATTCTGAGCAGTGAGAGGAGCCCCCTGGCCGTGGTGATTTGTGTTGCCCTGGTATTTGCCTGCCTATACTCACTGTACATGTGCACGGGGTGGCAGAGCCACTGTCAAAAATGGGAAATTTATTCTTTTATTGCGTGTATTCCCCCCACTGGTGGGAGGGCTGGTTGGGTATCGTGTGTATTTCCCCCACTGATGGGAGGGCTGGTTGGGTATCGTGTGTATTCCCCCCACTGGTGGGAGGGCTGGTTGGGTATCGCGTGTATTCCCCCCACTGGTGGGAGGGCTGGTTGGGTATCTCGTGTGTTGCCCCCACTGGTGGCAGGGCTGGTTGGACAGGGGCTCTTCCAACCTCCTTAAGAAGCCTGTCGCTTTCATGCCAAACACATCCAGGTGTTTGGAAACAAGGCCCTCGCCTGGGACTCCCGGCTGCCTTCCCCGCCCCACGGCACCCACTCCGCTGCCACTGGTGGCTGTTGAGCCCACACGAACACGAGTGGCCCGCGGTTTCTCATTTTTCACGTCGCGGCCGGTTAACACCGGGACGCCCCGTCGTTGCTGTGCTCAGACGCCGAGTGGCGCTGCGCGGCTCCCGGCCCTGCAGCTCCCGGGCCCTGCGGCTCCCGGGCCCGCTCCGCTCCCCGCCCGCCCCGGTGCTCGGCGCTGCAGGTCGGCGCCGCTCCCGGGCGCCCACGCACGGGCCGCTGCTTTGCATAGCCCCGCCCAGGCGGCGCCGCCGGCCAATGGGAGGCGGCGAGGCGGGGAGGGGCGGGCCCTCCACGCGGGGTCCCACGGAGTCCTGCCCGCGCCGCCCGCCCCGCTCCGCACCGTCCTGCCGCCACCGGGACACAGGTAAGCGGCGGGGACCGGCACCTGCCCGCCCGCGGCGGCGGTCCCGAGCATCTCCGGTGCCGGTGTCACCGCCGGGCGGCGGCTGTGGAAGGGTCGGGGGGACCGG
>VUYV01000006.1:865136-920007 GCA_008711295.1 Anarhynchus alexandrinus | reverse complement strand
GGGGCTTGCCGGACGGCACAGCGGGGCCGGTGGGCGGGCGGGCTCCGGTACTGCGGGGACCGGCCCCGGGGCGCACCCACGGGCGGCGCCCGCCTGCCGCGCCGCGTGGGTGGCAGCCGCCACACGCATCGCGCTGCCGCCACGCGTGGGACGTCCCGTTGCCCACCGCACCCGTGTCTCGCAGCCCACCACCAGCCCCACTTGATTATTTAAGGCAGAAGTAAGGTGCGGCGAGATGCTCGGGTCGCTCTTCGCCTGCCTCCACGCGAGGATCTGCGGGTGTCGTGGGGATAGCTGCGGAACCCAGCGCTCGCTGGGGTCAGCTGATGGGGCGCACCGTGGTGTGCTCATCCCTTGAAAACGCTCGAGTGTTTTCGTCTATGGAAAGGTGTCAAGCATTTTAAGGGCACGTTTAAGTAGTTCTGAATAAGCACTGATTGCAAATTCTTTTATTTGTAACAGTCGTTACTGAAGTTACACGAGGCTTTTCCCTTCTCAGTGCAATCTGTGTGAGTTTATTTATGATGGTGTTAAGAACTGAAGAAAAAAACAGGCACTTTAAAGAGACTGAATTGTTACTGCGAGCAAGACAGTGACAATTACTAAGAAGCAGATGTGGGGCAAAAAAACAGATAGAAATCCAAGGTTTGATAAAAATTGATAGGAGTTTTGGAAGTTTTACTTGAGCTATGGCAGGGGGGTTGGAACTAGATGATCTTCAAGGTCCTTTCCAACCTAAACCATTCTATGATTCTGTATCTATTAAGGCAGAGTGCAGATACCAAAGGTGGGCAGCCAGAACTTGACAAAATTCAGTAGTTATGGTCTCG
The DNA here is from genome assembly GCA_008711295.1 of Anarhynchus alexandrinus. NCBI lineage: Eukaryota > Metazoa > Chordata > Aves > Charadriiformes > Charadriidae > Anarhynchus > Anarhynchus alexandrinus. The sequence goes on along the minus strand of VUYV01000006.1, from coordinate 919,177 downwards.
GTCTGTAATTATCTAGCAAACCTCTATGCAGTGAATATAGGAGTAGAAACCTGTAGCCCTAACCCCAGGCCCCTAGGACTGGTGTCATCTGTGTATGGGAGGGATGATGTGGTCCTCCAGGACCCTGGATTCTCCCTTTCTCAAGGCTTGGTTGTCCACCGCAGTTTGTAGCCTGGCTTCTGCTCCCCGTGGCGCCAGGGGCAGCCCTTCGTTTGGGCAGGCATAAACCTGTGCCTGGGTGGGTGCCTTGTGGGACTCCAGAAAGCTGAATGGCAACAGCAGCAAAACCTGGAGCGACACACTCTGTCCTATATTGGGGGGTTTTGGTCGTGTTTCAGGTGTCTCCCTCTGCAGGTAGAGTGAGCAAGCAGGAGTAGAAAGTGAGGATGGCAACCTGGGGGCTATTGCAGCACAATGAAGGGAGATGAGACCAGCCCAGAGTGTTTCCCGCCCGAACTTGGGCTGCTTTCACCTAAAGCAAACGTAACTTTCCAGCCGCTCCAAATTAAACCATTAGTGGACAATCTTGTGAGTAGAATTTCCAAATATATTGGAAAACCTGCTGATTTCCAAACCACGTGGAAAGATTCAGATTCAGCCTTTTTTACCCCCGTTTTTGCTTCCCTGAGCAGCCTTTTGTCTACAAGGCCATCCTTCAGGGGTGGCAGAGTCACTCCCAGCATGGTTTGTAGTGTAGGGTGGTGCAGAGAGATGCTGTCCAGACAAAATGAGTGCAGACTAATGAGCAGGAGCAGAGGAATGAATGAGCAAGAGTCTGGGACTAGACACTGCCATACGCAAGGCATGCAGTAATATTTTCCAGATAACATTTCATTTTTTCCCCCCTCCTTTTCACTTGCAGTTCTTATTTAGGATTTCAGCTCTCTGGTTTTATGTTCCAATGTATACAAGTATCTCATCCGAGCTGCGGTCGCTGCCTGGCTGTGCTGGTCTGTCGTGCAGCAGAGTAGCATCCTCCTGCGACGTCCCACTGCCTCGTGCGGTGATGGGGAAGAGCCCCTGAAGGTGGGTCTCGGCACCCTTCTGTCCTGGGCGAGCAGAGACCCACGGCTTGAGGGGACAGGGTCTATGGTTGGGACGGGGACCAGCCCGACCCATCTTCTGCGCTGCCCTGCCTGTCCCGCCTGCCCCCCCGGTACCCGCTGGGCCATGGTCAGATGGAGACAACCAGAAGCGCTAATGCTTTCACTGATGGTATTTTTGTACCCTTTCACGTATTGATTTCCTCATCCTTTTTTCCTACCAGAATCCATTAGCTGGACACAAAAGAAATTTATAAATAGTTTAGATGCCCAGATAGTCCAATTTCTGTGAAAATCACATTTTCACAGGAAAAAGAAAATGAGAGAACTCCAGAACTGTCATGGAGGTGAATGAATTGCAACTTCCACTGTAGCTTTGCTGAAGTGCTTTTCATCTCATGCAGTGAAACTCATTCAGCAACTCATGTTTTTGCTGTCTTGAGTAATAACGCAGTGGGGAACACGCTCTGCTCGCTTTGCTCAGGCAAGTTGTCCCATTAAGACAATAAAAGAGTCTCTTAACAAATTATGATGTTTTTAAGTTAGAAGACTTCATGCTTCCCTCCAACTTATAAGCGCATTGATACTGTGTCATGTTTATATTCCTCTTCGGCAAATAAAATCTGTTGCTCTGGCAGTCACTTTGAGCTCCCGTGTAGTTTCCAAAGAGGTGGGAGGGTTTTGTTGTTTGTTTTTGTTTTTTACTTTTGGCTAATTAGGACCAGTTGTTTTAGTGGCTTATTAGACTATCAAAAACTGCAGCTCTACCAGGGCAGTGCTACGTGGTTTGGATGTATGCTCCGCTTACAAATTAAGCATCTTGGTTCTGGTATTGTTAAAATAAGAAGTAAAAAAAAAAATCACACAGCTTTGAATTTCATGCCAGATATTCAACAAAGCGCTCATTCCATGTATCATTATATTGTGGCTTGAGAAATAGCAGGCTTGCTCTGCGCTTAATAGTTTTGCTGGCATGGTTGCGGTGCGCTGTTTCCCCCGCCGTCCCGGAGCGATACCGTCATGCTGGCAGATTTCCTCGCGCGTGGACTTGCACTGGCACAGGATTCCTTTTGCGTGTGTAACTTTCTGTATTTGGGAAACCGGTTTAAACTGTGCCTCTTCTGGGGAGATGTATCCCTAGCTGCAGACCCTTCTGAAGTGCAGAAAAGTCCATAAATATATGAGAGAGGGTGGTCATGTTGAGTTTGCAGGACAGTTTCACCAAAAAAGCTGCTGGTTTGGATTTTTTTGGTTCTTTTATTTTTTTTTGCCTATCTGTACTTTTTTCTTTTATTGCAACAGCACTTTGGAGAGCTGATGAAAATCCATCCCCTTGTTCTCCAGACTCCAGTATCTTTGCTCCTTTTCTGTTGCCTGCAACTCTATTTCATACATTTTTATGCTCTTATTATGAGTGAAAGCCTGAATCAAACTGTGGATTCTGGACCAGAGCATCGGCAGCACTGACCCCCTGCGTTAGGCAGAGGCACCTGCTGGTGGGGGTGACCTGGGGTGCGGGCTTGGAGCTCACCAAGAGGTTGGGTTTGGGCCGTTAGCGTGCCAGCTTTCCAAAGCAGTTGTGTGTCACCCCTGTTGAGCCCATCTCCCTCCCTTTTTATTTTTGCCACTGCATTCAGCCTGTAGCTGAACCCCTAACGCTAAACCCTGTGCTTCTCCCTGGGCTTTGGCACCGGGCTCCCTCTTCCCCACCTTCTGAGATGGTGACAAATCTCCTTTATTTATTCGGTAGTGTCAGTAACCTTTACGCTATTTATAGGCTGTGATCGTGCCCCTCCCGAGATGTTTGCCAGATAAATTTAGCTCCCTTAGCTTCTCATCGCCAGTCCTCGCTGGCTTGCGCTGCCTTTCCTTGTAACAGCTAATGAGAGCTGGCCGTGTGCGGGAGCTGCGGCGAGGCGAGGGGTGACTCACTTTCTATGCTCGTCCGGGGCAGACTTCATCTCGAATGAATCTCGGTCGTGCAGAGCCTGGGGAGCCCGTCCAAGTGTCCACTTCCAAAAGGCAGTCGGCAAGGGAGTGGTGGGGGATTAAGCGGAGAAGCACAGAAAAAGCCTGCGGAGGAATGCTGCTGTGGGACGTTGTGTTCGGTGCCCGGGAACGGTGTGGATGGGAGGGGAAGGGGGCTGCGGCAGGAGGGGCTGGGGGGTTCTCAGGGGCTGTTCCCCCCACTGCTTGCAGGGGGGGGCACCCCGGCTGAGCTTCTCCTCCTCCCGAGGCTGTGGAGCAGGATGGCTCTGGCTGAAATGCCAGGTTTTCCCGAGTGGGTCAGGCTGTTCAGGGTGGTGGTCTTCAAAAGAGCGTTTTCAGGTGTTCCCTATTCGTGGTGGGTGTTTAGAAGTTAAAAAGCTTTGTTCCCAAGGCTGGCTGAACACTGTTTCTCTCCTGATTTGCTGCACAAGGTTATGGGGAAGGCAAAATGAAGATTGGTCTAGTAGGGGGGTGGATTTTATTCCGTTTCTGTCATCATAGTAAGAACCCACCTAGAATATGCAGAAATGAGCAGGCAGACCCAAAACTCTAAATAAATTGCTCAGTTTTGTAGCTTCAGTCCGAGTTGCTTGTTCTCGGCGGGATGCCGGTCCCGTGTTCCACCGTGAGCCGCCCTCGCTGAAGGTACAAACTGTGGCTCCGCTGAGGCTGGGGCAGTTCTGCTGGTGACCTCAGCTCAGCCATTAATTCACCTGACCCGGGGAAGGCTCTGGATGGTGTTTTTGAGGGAGATGGGTGCTTGTTCTGCTGGTCCTCTGAGATGTCTGCAAGTGAGCCCACGCTGAGCTGGAACACGTGTGGAGCAAGAGCCTGGGCAGCCTGCACACCTCCGCATCAGTGTGGTGGGGCCGCAGGTGCGTGTCCTGTTCTGCCGGGGACACAGCCGGCCCCTGGCATTTGGTCATGTCAGACCAACGCAGCCACGCTGGTCAGAGCTGGGCTGCCAGGTCCCAAAGGTGGGACTTTGCTGGTACTGAGCTGTCTACCGCTAGTCTGGGATGCTCAGACCTACAGCCAGGGCTGGCAAAGTCCACTGACCTTCTGCAAATCGGTGACCTGAGCAATCGGTGGGTATACCTTAATACTGGAAGCGAAACTTCCATTTGCTCCATTGTGAAGGCTGCGATGTGGCAGCAGAACCAGGCAGTTCATCCCCAGCCTTGCCGGGAAGCCCTTCCCGAGCTGCTGGAGCGGGCTGCTGCGCGGTGGGAGCAGGGGGCCGCCTTCTGCTGCAGTGACATCCCCTGATGCACAAGAAATGTAGACCGCCATCCTGGCCAGAACGGAAACTTCTGCCCAGAAAAGGGCACGTTGCTCATCTTAAAAGTGCTGGGGCTGGCTGTGACTCCTCTGTCTTCTCTTCCTCTCCTCCTCAGGCTCCCGGCCCCTCTCTGGCCCCGATGCTCTGCCAAGAGAGCGAGTACTTGGATGAGCATGGGAAATGTGCCCCCTGCAGAAACTGCATGCCTGGGCAGGAGCTTTCCAAGGTAAATCGGCTGCTCTGGAAGGACTGGGAATCATCTGGCTTTTACAGTGCTAGGGGAATCCTCTGCCAGCCTTCCTTCGCAAGGATAGTGTTAGGTCCTGGCATGTTGGGAAGAGCTGGGACTTGGTGGGAAGGGACGGTGAAGTTTCCCTCACTGTGGACAGAAGGGCAAGACGATGAAAGTAATGGGTGGGAAGGGATTTCAGGTTACCGCTCGGGGTGCCCTCTTTCCTTTTTGTCGATGGAAACCTAAATTTCCTCCTGGTTTGTAGTGCCAGGTGAAGCCATGCTGCCCGGCCAGGCTGCACGCTGGATGGGCACGAGTAGGACTTAGCTGCAGGGGGTAGTCCGGCCCAGCCTTGGCGGTGGGATGGGTGCTTCCTGCCCAGGTACCCCACAGGGTCCCCACCACCAGCGGTGCCTCCCGGGGCATGTCACTGCCGGAGATTTCCTCCCTAAATACAGCTGGTGGGCCCCGGCTGAGCCGCAAACAGCTTCTCCCTGTGTCTCCATCGGAGCTGCTCTGGTGGTGTCTGCTCTTGGCTGGGTTCTGAGGACCCTTCGCATAGGTGGTAACCCCTCCACCCTTTGCCTGAAAGAAGGGACACCATTCCCCTCGGTACCACTTTGGGACCTGATCTGGCTCCTCACCACAGCTGCGCACCCCACTTTGTGTCTTGCAGGACTGCGGCGATGGCAGCGGGGGGGACGCACAGTGCGTTGCCTGCCCTCCCAGGAAGTTTAAGGACAGCTGGGGGCATCATGGCTGCAAGCCCTGCCTGTCCTGTGCCCTCATCAACCGCATCCAGAAGTCCAACTGCACAGCAACGACCAACGCGGTCTGTGGGGAGTGTCTGCCGGGGTGAGTGGGGCCGCATCCTGGCTCGAGCGGAGCCGCGGTGGTCGCACCCGGGAACGTGCAGGGAGGGAATGGGCAGAGGGGGCTTTATCTGAGGCCACCCAGAATGTGGGACATAAGAGGAGCTCTGGTGACCCAGGGCAGCCTCTTTGAGGACACTGCTAATGACATGCAAATCAGACCCATCTGATGGCCCCCTTGTAGCTCCCAAGAAGGGAATCTGAAGGCTCCCATGAATGAGTAATGGAAGAAAACTCCTTCCAGGCCTGAGTTGTTCCTGTGGGCACCAGGTTGGCTAAGCCCTGGAAGACAAGTGGCTGTAGACCACTCCAATTGGTGGTCACCAAAGAGTAGAACAGACCGTGGCTCGGGTGATGGGTTTAAGGAGTTGCTGGAATGAAGACTGCTGCATACAGCCAGCCTGCAAAATGCCCGAGGGCTGCGGACCATGTGCTGGCGAGCTGTGGGACTCGGGACAGAGGAACGAATCGGGGCTCTGCTTTATGAGCCTCTTCCCAGATGCAGTTGTAGGCTGGGCTGTTTCTGTGGCTTCATGGAACTGTTGATGACTATCACCCACTTTAGCAGATGCGGGGCAGGGGGAAGGCAGTTCGAGTGATGTTGCTCCTTGGCCAAAGTGGCGACAAACCTGAAAAAGTAGCTGTGGGTACAGCTTCAGCCAGCGATGGAGAGACCTGCTGCCATGGGGTGTCCCAGCCTGCCGGGGCAGGAATGTGGGGGTTTGGCTCTTCCCACACTGCCACGGGGTGGACAAACAGCCCGTCTCTCCAGGGCTGGGCTGGCAGGGGCTCACCGTGGGGCCGTGCGCTGCTGAGACCCTCTGCTCTGTTTACAGGTTTTACCGCAAGGCGCGGATCAGCGGGCAGCTGGACTGGGAGTGCATCCCTTGCACCAAGCAGACACCCTCCTCCGAGCCTCAGTGTACGTGCCGTCCCTCGCCGGTGGGGTGGTGAGGTGCTCTGGGGTAGGGCGGGCGGTGAGGATGTGGTGGAGCAGATTCACGGTACACGTAAGTCATTGTGACCGTGTCAAAGGCGTGCATGCAGATGTGCACCATCCTTTCACTGATCCTGCTCGCTGGCCAGCCTACTCCGCTGGCCACAGCACAAGCCACTGTGCCACAGACCTGCTGGAGGAGGGATGGTCATTACACGTGAAGAGGAATGGGCAGGGGCAGGAAGGGGGTGGCCCAAGCCTCAGGGTTAGGCTCCAATGTTTTGTGGCTGGTGTCTTTGCAGGTCGGTCCAGAACAAACCTGGTGAAGGTAGCCATCCCCACTGTACCACCGCAGGACACAGCCCTTCTTGCACTGACCAGCAGTGCCCTCGTCATCATCGTACTGGTGCTTCTGGCACTCTCCATCATCTACTGCAAGCGGTTTTGGAAGAGTCAGTGCCAGCGAGGTGAGTCAATGCCCGCAGTGCTTCTCTTCCTTCTGCCTTTGCTGTTCACATGTGCCCGTGGCCCCCTACTCACTGTGGTGAGCATTGTCCCTAGCGTTGCTGCTCTTGCAGCATACAGCCACCCAAATGTTCCTCTGCTCATACAGAAGAAACGCCTCATCCTGCTTTTTGCATCTGCAGGACCTCTCTTGTGCTTTGCCTGCTCAAAGACACGGAGGAGCCTCCCTCCTCCTTAGTACCATAATTAGTAGGAGAATGCCATTTACACAGTGTGAACTGGTGATCCTCTCTTCCTGGGGTTTCTCAGGGCATGCTGAGCTTGAGTGGCTCTTTGCAGGGCAGGACCGGTGAGGGAAGAGGACACTAGGTTTGGTGGCTGGGGCTGGGGCACGTTGGCATGCAGCAGTGTGCCAGGGAGCTGCTGGCTCCCAACTCCTCGCCAGCAGACATACCGCATGGCTGAGGACATGCTGGGGAAGCAAGCCAAGCCTTCACTCAGACTGGTTCTCCTCTATCCTCCAAGTCTTCCTGAGGACTCAGAACTTCTCGGGCCAGCGAGCAACGTTCCCAACTGCGGCGGCGCCTGGCAGATTCCTGTGTGAGGAGCAGATGTCTGGTCCCTGCTGCCTGGGTGTGAAGAACCTGAGCCCCTGCTACAGGCAAGCGGAAGGTACCTGCTTCTGCCACCTCTTTCTCTGGGGGGAGGGAGGGTGGCGCTGGGCTCCAGCTCGCACGGTCCTGGGACCTACTGAGATGCCCTTAGGCAGGAAGGATGGAGCTGGACGGTGTCTGAGTCCCATCAACATGAAATTTGGGACCTCTCTTAACAAACACTTGCAGACCTTGTACCAGAAATGCTTGCGTGGCTCCTGATCCCCCCAGCCCACTCCTTCCCTCCCTGTGATGAGGGTAAGGATTGACCCCACTCAGAACTTTGCAGGAAGGCACAAAGTGGCTTTGCTCAGCGGTGGTGCAGGGGACGGGGGTCTGGCCTCTGGCAGGGTGCTCCCCGCTCTGCCCGCAGGCCTTGGGCTACTGGGTTCGATGGTGGGGCTGGTGGAGTCCTGGAAGGGACCAAGGCAGATCCCGTGCTTCGCTGAGCCGTGCCAACTTCTGGTTTCAGGCCCCATGGAAGCGGTGCAGTTCATTTCGGATGGGGAAGCCGTGGGTCTCCAGCTCCCCTCTCTCCAGCCGGAGATGGACATGTTGCCGGCCGTCGCGGTCAGCACTGCCTCCAAAGCCCAGCTGAGCAGGAGTCTCCTGGAAAGCCAGCCCCTCATCCGGGCAGCGGGCCGCAGCGACTGCCTGGCCGGGGTCCTGCCGCCCCCCGACCTCAGGCAAGGCCAGCCGGGCACGGCGGAGGCACTGGCCCCGCTCTCCTCCTGCGCCTCCGAGATGCAGCACAAGTGGCCACACGCCCCGGTGGAGTGCACTGAGCTGGACCTCCAGAAGTTCTCCACCCAGGCAGAGTTTGTGGGCAGCGAGCGGCCGGAGGACACAGCGAGCCGGGCGGCACAGAGGATCCCAGTAGAGACTGGTGGCACAGGGCGGGAGGGGACCCGGCGCATGCCCTCCGCCTTCCCAAATCCCACTGCCGAAAGCGGGGAGCAGCTGGTAAGTTCCTCTGGCCTCGTTGTTTCTCTGAACCACTGCCGGGCATCCAGGGCTTGGGCACAGCATGCTGGGCTCACTGATGGGTTAGAGACACAGACTAAGGTTCATTAATACCTGGGACTAACTGGTAATTGTCAAAAATGATTTGCCAGATGCTTAGTGATGTGTCATGCAACAGGCCATCAGCTGTGGAGACATGACCTGCCGGGGCAGTTTCAAACACCCAAAAGACCAGAGTCAATTTAGTGGATGTATAAGCAGATCTTTAACTGATGTGCTCTCGAGTGGTTCTTGTCCTCTTGCTCTCCAGAAAGCTGACCTGGCAATGGGGGGGGGCTGGTTCCTCCTCCCTCTGGTGAGCTCGTAATGAGCCCCTGTGACTAACATCACTGAGGCTCAGAAAATGTCTGGCAGGGAGATGCATTTAACAGCTTAGCTCCAGGTGACCGTTTATGGAAGCAGTTTGCTGGGAGGCCCTGGAGCATCCCGAGGAGGTTGTTGGCTCCGTTGGATGGTAGTGCTGGAAGGAGAAGTGCCGTTCCTCTGAGCCTCTGTGACTGCCCTGGGAGCAGTGACAGGCATTGCTGTTTTCACCAGACTGCCACCAACCTTGGTGTCTTTGTCTTGCCAGGATGATGATGCCCAGAGCCTCGTGACTCAGATCAGCAGCACGGCGAAGGGTAAGTGTCTTTCCAGCCTCATCTTTGTTCTCCAAGTAGTGGGTTAGCAGAGAGAGGCAGGTTCTTGGAAGGGGGCTCCTCCAGAAGCCCACCACGGCTATGTGGAGGTACCAGTTATCACAGGGACTTTTCTGACTTTCGTGGCCTTTGGTGGTAGTTCACAGAGTAGGTTTTCTGTGATACTGCCTTGAGTGGTCTGAGGGTGGGTGGCAGATGGATGCCCAGTTGTCACTGGTTACCAGCCTCCCTGGGAGTGAGCCAGCTCCATGTTGCTGAGCTCTGAAAGTGATGTTGGAGGAGACACCTTCCTTGGCAGGGTGGTGTTTCACCTGCTCAGTAGGGACACGGGCTGGAGTCTGGTTGCTCCGTTTATCCTTATCCTAGCCAGATAGGTTGGTTTCTAACCTCACTTTGCTGTGTTGCTGCCCCCAGGTCTCCTGGTAGCAGAGCTGCCCCATTCCTTGGTGCAGTCACTTGCCTTCTTGTTGGACCCTTCATTGAATGGTGTGAAGAACTTCAGCCATGTGGCGCTGGAGCTGGGGGTTGCGCCCCAGTTGCTGGGACGGATATCTGGATTTGAGCAGCTCGTTGCTCACTTCACCTACTCAGGAGATGCAGTCACCATCCTGCTCCTGGCCCAAGCCCTGCAGCGGCTCCAGCGGTTCGATGCCTTGCTCCTGCTCTGTGACCACTTCGCGCTCAGCCAGGCTCCGGGCTGCCAGCGCTAGAGAGGATGGGGAAGGGCCGGAGGAAGCTCCAGGCACTGTGTGTACTGGTACTGGTACGGGAGAGGATCTGGTGGCCCTACGGTCACATAATCTCTCTGGTGTGCACATGGGGAGTACGTGGAGATGGTCTTTGCATCTCGGGACAGAAGGACACGAGGGGGAGCATCCTTCCTCGGGGGAGTGCTGGGAGGCTGCAGCCTTGCCTCCTCCCAGCCTCCACATGGAGGGTTCACTCGGGCACCTCTGGAGGCTGTTTTTCTCTGGCTGTGTTGACACCCTTGTCTGGCAGTGGAGTGCCATCAGTCACTGTGCCACCCGCACTGCGGTGCTTTCGCTCTGCAGTGAGCCCCATGCTGACCCCGTGGGGTCCCTTGGCCACGGGGCTTGGTCTCCACGGGCAGCCACCCTCCTATGGGCCCAGCCAGCCATCGCCTCCCTCCCATTCCAGCTCTCCCGTCCTTTGTCTGGCCCGTGCTCTGCTTTCCCAGGTGCCGGTTGCCACTTTCCCAGTTTACTTTTCACTTGCTCTTCTCCCTCTGTGCCGGAGACGGCCCTTGGCAGAGGACCTGGCCATGGCTGCCGCGCTGGGCTCCAGCCTTTGGTCTCCCTGTGCCACCCTGGCGCCTCCCCCGTCATGTCCTTTCTGTGAAGCGGTGCAGCTCTCTTGCAGGAGTCTCAGACCGATCCCCAGGATGGGTTGATGTATGTCCTTGTTGCAGCACTGTACTGTGGCTGCCGGCCTGGGGCAGGTGCTGGATCACTCCCCGGGCTCCTGCCACACGCCCCGGCCCCGTGGATGTCTGCTGACCACCGCCTCTGAGCACCGAGGCTTTGCCAACCACCCTGCAGTGACATGGGGCGGCAGAGGCAGGGGGGCTTCACCGCCGTGCCCCGGGCAGCAGCCAGTGCCATGCCAGCACCGGGTGGCAGCTGGAGGCTGAAGCCGTGACCGTGGCAGCATCACAGTCAGCGGTGACATCCCTTTGCCAGTCATGGCAGAACTGGCTTGTTTTAAAATGATCTTTTTTTTTTTCTTTTTTTTTCACTGCCTAAAAATGACCTAATTTTCTCATTTCTGGGAGTAGCTGCTAGGGAGGGGAGCACCCTTCTGCTGTTTAATTTCTTCCTGGAGGATTTGTCAGAGCTTGCAGCAGTCCCGCCTGCGCCGAGTGCCCCTGGTTTCAGGTGGTGTGTCCCGGGGCTGGTGGCTGCAGGCAGATGGGCTGTTCTCCCAAATCTGCCCCCAGCCTCTGGGGCATCACGTGGGATTTTCCGGGCGGCTTGACAGACGGGGCTTGGGGGATGCCGGTGCCGGAGCCGAGCCCTGCGCCGCTCCTGCCTGTCTCTCTGCGGTCTGGCATGTCTGTCGGGGGCGAGGCGGCGCGGGGGCGGCCAGGCATGCGGGAGCTGCCCCGGCGTGGGGCCAAGGCGGCGGAGCCGGCGTGGGGCGGCGGATGCCGTTCCTGCTGAGGTCATGGCCAGAGCAGCCGGCGGCGGGGCTGCGGCGGGTGCCGGTGACTTGCAGCTCCCTGCATCCGGTGGCATCCGATAAGTGTCACCCCGGGATGTCCTGGGACCCCCAGGTGGCAGCGCAGGGGCTGAGCCGGCGGCACTCGCTCCGGCGCTTTGTTGCTTTGTTCCTCGAAGCTGCGGCTGGTGGTTGGGTCCGGCGATGCTTTCTGTTTTCTCGTCCCATCCCCGGGGTCCTCGGCCATGCTGGCCACCAGCAAGCGGCACTGTTACCCTGCCGCCCGCCTGGACACCCGCTGGGCATCCCTGCCTGAGCTCACAAGTTTTGCCTTTTATCTGACCACAGTACTTGGAAAAAGCGGGCGACCTTCTGGGAAGGCAGCCCTTTCCTCAGATCTGCCCGAACATGGGTATTAATAGCTGCTGTTCTTTTTTTCTTTTCCCCGTTAAATGCTGTTAAGACTTGAATGCGCTCAGGATGTGGTTAGATAACGGGAGGCATGGGCAGTTTCAGCTGGATCTGACACTTTCTCTCCCCTGCTGTTTGTTTCTTCCAAAGTCAAGGTCGTTTTAGTGCTCTTTGCTCCGCAAGAACCAGAAGTAGTAAACCTTATACCCATTTTAGGCTGGGGTTAGTCAGCCTCTCGTTACATGCTTGGTCTGTTACGGAGCAGTCAGGAAAAGTATTGCTAAAGCAAACGCAGCCTGGGGTCAGGGTTTTTTCATTTGAGGTTTGTCTGCAGCAGGGAGAGAGTGTTTGGATTAATCACTTAACAAAATCGAATAAATATTTAATCCCTCTGTGGACACACTTAGTCACTTCCAGCAGGAATTAAGATAAATTCACCTACAGCTGAGTAAGCGCATTCGTGCAGCTCGACTCACCAGCTCTGGCTTTGACGTTGGAACCAGTCGGGGTGGCTTGTCCCCCATGTCCCTGTGTACATGTGTCACCGGTGCCACCAGTGGGTGGTCTGTCGGGGTGCTCAGAGCCGCGGTGGCCGGGCAGGATGGCAGAGCCAGCCTCGTCCTGTCCCATGGCAGCATCAGGAGCAAGGGATGGGCAGGAATGGCCATTAAATTAAAAACAGCGAATAATGAGGACATCATCACACGTGTGTCCTGCAGGTCTTTGCATTTGTCCCTCCTGTGTGTGCTGAGCAGTTCTGCCAGTGTACTAGTGGGTGGGCTCTGGACCCATTAGGTGGATCATTTTTTTTAACTTCTTTTTTCTGCCTTCTTTAAAGAAACCAACCTCATTCACTTCATAGTTTCTAAGGTAAACTATTATTTTTCAGCTGTTTCATGTCTGAGCAATATTATTTGCGGTCGAAACTTAACCTCTGCCTCGAGGCCGAGGAGGCGGTACGTGGGGTGGGTGTGTGCCATGCCCTATACGGTGCGTAGGGTGGGTTTGTGCCATGCCATGTACAATGTGTAGGGTGTGTGTGTGCCATGCCACCCCACTGGACGCTGCCCCTCGAGTCCCAATCATGCTGCTGGGCACGCTGCCGGCGGTGCTGGGCTGGCAGGAGCTGGCAACGCGAGGCAGGGGTGGTTTTAGCCATGTTTTTAAGTGAGTTTTAACTTTTCTCAGTCCCACCCAGAGCCTCATACGTGGTCTCGGTGCGAGTCACCGTGGCTGATGCTCCAGGGAGGCTTGACGCTGCACAACAGCATTGCAGGACGAGGCTTTTCAGTGGTGGAGTTCCCCCCACCTCCCACCCAAGGGCTGCTCCCCACTCTCACTGGTGTCAGTGGTGGGCACCCTCCTTCCAGCTGCGGTGACAAAATCAGCTGTGTTTACACGGGCCAAAATTTCTACGAGTGGCCTTTAACTCACACACACACACCCACACACACACACACCCTCCTTGGGACCCCTGTGGCCAGATTGCCACAAGCCCGGCTGAAGCCCCTGGGAGATGGGGAACCACGAGAGCCTGGAAAACGGGGCATAACGCTGTGGTTTGTACACCAGCAAGGACGGCAGTCCCTGGCCGGTGAATTTCTTTAGCTGGGAACCAATGGACTTCATACTTGACTTTTGCTTTTTAATAGTATTTTCAGCACAATACGTGGAATGTAAGGGAAGGAAATTCCCATAGCGCTGGATCTCGTGTTGCCGCGTCAGGAAGCTGTTCGTGCCAAGCTGGCGTAGCTCAAAAAGAGTTGAAAGAAATCAAATACTTCAGCATCTGTGCAAACTTTAGCTGGGGCTGAACAATGGAAATACTCTTGTGCAGCGGGATTATTTTTTTACAAGCGATTGTTTTTGACACCACTCTTGTCTGGAAGTCTGATTTGCAGAGGAATTTATATGATAAGTTTAAGTCCAGCCCTGTTCTGGAAAGCTCTTAAGCATAGACTTAAAAATAGGCACGTACTTAAATCCTATTGAAATGAACAATGAGTACATCCTTGGGTGCTTTTCTTGAACAGGGTGCTTATAAAATTTGTACCTTCAATATGCTCTTACAGAAGCAGGCAATACTGAAGAAAACTCGGTTTTAATGATCTGGGCACACTTCTCAGAAAAGTCTGCAAGTGTTAGGGGGAAATGCCCTATGTGTTTTGGATTACTTAATAATGCAGACTCTGGTGCTTTTTTTAAAAAAAAAAATAATACATTTCTGTAGCCATGGTTTACCTACGGGAATACATGGTATTTTCTATGGTGGATGTTATTTTTCTTTGAGATTACGAATAGGTTATTTATATTTTTGTAAATCCTGTGTCATTACCATTGTAATTCTGAAGTAGAATTGTTCCTGTTGGTTTTTTGGGTGATGTCTGTATTCAAATAAAGCAGTAGCTGAAGCTCCTGCCCTTTTTGTTAAACAAGGGGTGTGTGCGTGCCCCACATTCCTCCCAGACCTGGTGCTCTCGAATGCTGTGTGTTTGTAGTTAAATAAATTTCAGAGCTGGAGGTGGTGATGCTCGGTGAGTTTTGATTCCTCTCCCGTCCTGCCTGCGGGTCTGTCTGTTGGACAGGAGGGTACAGAGGAGTGCGACCCTCAGTCCCCCGCCCGCCCTCAGAGCATCCCTGCGTCCTGGGATTGGGATGTGGGTGCTGACCACGGGGTCCGGTGGAGGGGGATGTCTGGCAGGGGCAGGCAGCACTTTTCAAAGCCAACGCTGTTGCAGCCGAGTCTGTCGTCCTTGTGACGTTGGTGTGGGAATGGGGCAGGAACAGCTTAAACGGGTGCTGCTGGAGAGAAGGGGCCATGGCCCCTGGTCCCTTCCCCGCAAGGTGCCTGCCCTGACCAGGGGCATCAGCTGCTGTTTGTTGTGCAGGTTAAATCTTCCTCAGCAGGGTTCGTTGGCAGGGAGGAGGCAGAGACCTCATAAACGATGCCCAAGGAGCTCCCATTCCTGAAACTTTGCTGAGGAGCAGTTGTACTTTAAGTTTGGTAATTACAGTGCTTGTTAAGTCTGTTCATGCCCTTACACTTGGTCTGTTCTTTAAAATAATTATTAGAATGAAGGATATGATGATTTTCTTCTCTAATTAAAGCTATTATACTTGTCCAAACTCTCGCAGGCTTTATAGGTGCTTGTACTGCTATAGCTCATTCCTGTTGTGAAGAATACCCACACGCGATGCTGTTGCGTGCAGTCCTGCATCGTGAGCTGCGCCTCTGCCATTAACACAATAAAATAGGTACAAATAAAGAAGCCTCTCAAATCAGGGCCCAGAAGAAGCAGTCATTCATCACTGAATGCAAAACCATAGTATCAGTAGAGGTATTCAGTGTGTGTGGTTCCTAAAGAAGCCTTTTCCATGGATCTCCTTGGGTGCATGGAGCCTCTGTTTTCACAGATGCTTGAAATAACACACCCCAAGGTAACAGTGAAAAGGATTTGCTGCTGCGCTGAGAACAGCCGTCCTTACTGAGTCTCTGCCTACACCGAGCCCCAGTAGAACTGGAGGTGGATGGTGCCGGCAGGCACGTTTCCAGCTCAGGAGGAGCCCAGCCCTCCCACACGTGAGGCAGGTCTTGGGACCTGGGCTGAGAGCCCAGCCCATGCCGAGCAGCTTGCCTGAGGCCACCGGCACTTTGCAGGAAGGCTGTACTTGGAGGAGAGCACCTGAGATGCGTGTGTTGGGAGAGCAGGCTCTTGCATACTGTTAGGATGGGAATTCAGAGTATACCTTCTCTTACTTTGGAGTAACTCCTGATTTGGGGGGGCTGTAACCATCCAGGACTTGTCATTCTCAGGCCTCTGAGTACTGGACATGCTGCAGTAGGTAAGGTGTGGGTGGGTTTGGCCCTACCTCAAGGGTCTGCTCTTCTGGAGAAGTCCCTGGGGTAACCACTCCCATGCAAAGCAGACTCTTACGCTCAAACCAAGGAGCTCCCTGTGAACAAGAGGTTTCCACCTCGCTCTGCTCCTTGCCTCAGAGCGTTTGTGTTGTCTGGTCTCGCCTCATTTTCTGGCTAATGCACAAGGAACGATGATAAACCATATTCCCCTCAAAGTACTTGGGATTCTTATTTTCAACGCTGTGATAAAAGTAGACATCTGTGGGCCTAAGCTGGCAGGAGGAACATACTCCATGCAAGGAAAGAAGTGTGAGGTTGAACACCAGCTCCTAGGTGGTCAGAACAAGGCTGACTCTTACCTCTCCAGTTCCTGGTGCCTCATCGACTGCAATTTGCAGAGAGGCTGGCAGCATATCAAGATGCTGGGGTACACGCGGTCCTCACCTCAGCTGCCTCTGGGAGGAACATCTCCAGCTGGGATGCAAAACTGTACAAAGGCATTTAAAGCACATGGGCCGACTGCTTGACAAGCCTCCAGTTCCAGAGGAGGATGCCAGTAAATGCCATTTGGCCCACAAGAGGCACGTGCACTGGGTGTTCTCCTGAGCTGGTCTCAAGCAGGAATGCAGACGTGTCCTGCCTTTCACAGCAGCCACAGCTTGCAGCCAGAGATCCTGCCAAGCCAAATGTTCCTGACTGGTGGGGTTTTACTTTAAAGAGCTTGGTTGAAATGTGTGGTGTGTTGAGATACATCACTTGTATCCCCTGACGAAGTAACTGTAGAGGTGGAGACCAGTGACTCTATGTCCTTGTGCAGACCAGTAAACCCTGAGCAGACTTTATCTGAGATCTACTGAGGTGCTGTTGGCAGTCAGGTGGGGTCTTTGCATCCTTCTCCCAGGGGGGTCCCATCTGAGGGCTGGGAGTCCTTCTGCCCAGTGAGCACTGAGCTGCAAAGGGGAGCTGATGGAGACGTTTGGCCAGGGTGAAGATGTTCCCACTAATGTAAATGGGTGGGATCCTGCTTGGCAACTTACATCAAGAGCCAGGCTAATTAATGAGCCCTGTATTAACAAGGACTGCATGATCTGTGAACAGTTAAGGCTGATGAGCTTTCTAAGGTTTCCTTCATGCAGATTCTGGAGGCACAGAGCAAATGCTTTTACAGCAAGACCTTTTTCCTGAAACCCTGTGTTTGCTTGTCCATCATTTGTCTGAGATGGTCTGGGCTAAAAACAATATTGCATGAAAATGTGGACCAAAAAACCTGTACTCACAGGAAGGAGAGGGCAGGAGAACGGACTGTATGACTAAAGGAAGGCTGCTCTTTTCTCTGTAGAAAAGGGTCAGAAGAGGGAAGCACACGCTCCTCAGGGGAGATTGACTGAACTGCAAAGCTGTGGAGTGAGCAAATGGCAGAAATGATGAGGAGTGCTCAGTAGCACCTTCCAAATGGAGCTTTCCAGCTTGCACTTCATTTTCTCACCCACCGTAAAGAAAGCTATGATGTTTAAATGCAGACCAAGAGAGTCTGAAGAAACATGAGCCACCACAAATAAGGGAGGCAGAACCCCCCCCAGCAGCAGGCTGAGGTGAGCCCTGTGCAGCTCAGCTCTGCAGAGGTTTAATCTGGCACAGCTGCTTCATTAGCACACACAGATGCCTGATTGCGTTCAATTATGTGACAGTTAGAAGAATCTTTCACAAATGTTCAGAGCGCATTTCAGGTGGGTGGAAAATTGTCCGACCAAATTTTTGTGTCAGTCTAAAGTAACTTAAGCCAAGTCATTAACATCTACTTATCCAGCATGAATAATTCGGCAGAATTTAGGTAAGCAGCCAGGCGCCAAACCGCACCCGCACTTGGATGCTCACCAGTATGCTCCTCCAAAGGTTTGCTTCAAACATCTGTGACAGGCTGTCCTCAGACCCAAGGGTGGGACAGCCATGGAGAAGAAGGAGGGGAGGAACATGCTGATGGCTCTCCCCATGCTGGCACCTGCTGCTGGTCCCTGCTCTCAGCCTGGTGCCCCAGTGTACCAGGTTGTCCCTGGCTGTGCAGACTCCACTGACAGGGAGCAGAACCAGGGCCGTGCCCTGAGTATCCCTCACGTCCCCATGCTCGGTGGTGGAGAGCTGCTGCAGTGGCTTTTAGGTGAGGGGTGGGAATGGCGATGCAGAGGCTGCCCACGGCAGAGGGTCCGGCTCCACTCTCCAGCCTCCCTGTGCATGTCCACTGCGAGGAGGAAAGAGCAGAAACCCCAGGGGAACGATGGCAGGGAGAGAAGGGGATTCACAGAGGTGAACTCAAGGAGAAAGCCGGTAATTAAATTTTAGCTCATTTTCATGTTGGGGGGGACAGGCCCAGGTGATGCTCAGCTCCCTTCTGCTCTGCTGCTGCTCCTCGTGTGGGAATTAGTCGTGCCCGTAGGCATCGGTCGCATTTAGCGTGGTAATAAACCACTTCTCCTGCTGGGCTCATTTTGCTCAGCCCTATACCTCTCTGCTCTCCTTGACAGAGTAATTGTGGCGCTGAAGCTTTTAAATCCGCTCTGCACCAATTTCTGTGTGCTCCTGTCTCTCTGCGTAGGGGCTAGAGGACAGTCAATTAAATTTCAGTTGCTAAAAATGAAGACTTAAATCCATTAGAGAGAACTGAATTTCCAGTCCCAAGTTTCTTTCGTTCTTCGCTTTCCTCTCCTTCCCCACAGATGATTTTTTATTGTTTGTTCTCTGATTTTCCCATTCTGTATTTTCCACACGGTTTCCCTTGCGTGCGTGGTTCTCATATTACTGCTGCTCTGCAGGACACAAGGGCAATTGCAAGTGAATGAAAACACACATTTTACAGCACGTTATTGAATTATTGAATGTGTTTGCCAGGAGACAGACATTTATTCTTCTTCTACCTTCCAACCTCACCTGTCGAACCTGTGGGCTGACTCACAGGATCTCTCCAGATGCAGTTTTCAAAAAGCAGCTAAAAAGCTTGGTGGTGTGTGTGTGTTTGGGACGCCGGCATCTCCGGCTGCTGTGCATCACCTGCGCGTTAAGTGCAAATATCACTCCACAGCTCTGCTGGGCAGACGAACCTGCACCCAGGCCCGGGGGCTGTCTCCGCCACTAGATTCCCTCCAAATTTGAAGAAGGGGACAACCCCCCTCTCAGCCCACGCTGCCCCAGCTGTGCGGACGGGGTGCTGGGGAACTGGACATAGTGTTTAGAGGATTAGGGGGACATTAATGAAAGCAAACCCTCTCAACTGGAACCAAGCTGGGTGCAACAACAACAGCCACCAAAAAAATTAAAAAAATAAAAATAGAAATGGGAGCCTGATTCCTTTTATTGGCAGCCAAAGTTAATTTTTAAGGAAAAACATTGCAGCGCCAATCATAAAACCTTGCTGATGAAAAACAAACACTCTTTGTCTTCAGGCACAGTCTGATGCCAATAGTTATTACTATCTGTCAAAAATACATTATTATCCCAGTGAAATTCCTGTATTCCTTCCCTGAGTCCTGGTGGTAAATGAGGTTTTTTGAGACTGGTCGGCCTATTTCTGTGTGACAATTATTATGTTCATGGGAGCCAATAGACTGGATAATGGGCTGATTTTGGATTCGAATGCAGCTGCATTGGGGAACAGCATTTTAGCAAAAGAATAAAGTGTTTTTGCAACCCATTCAATACCTCTTCAAACTCCCCCTCACATCCCCCTATGAGCTGGTTTTAAGAAATTATTGGATTACAAATAATTACTTCAATCAAATACAAAACCAATAGGGCCAGTTTGCATAATTTCTTACCTCCTACAGTTAATTTAAAGCCAGTAGGAGCAACAAGCACACGATGCCTCGGGGTGTTCGGCCACCTCTGAAGACCGGAGTCAGACACGACCCTGAGCCGGGGGGGCTCCATCCCTGCACCCGCCCCGATGCTGCTCGAGCCGGGGTGGGCCGTGAGGACTGCTCCGGTGAGGACCGCTCCGTCGGCAGAGCAGGGTAGGTTGTGAGCTGCTCTGTGTCCTCGCTGAGGTCTCACCTTGGTTGTGTCCTAGAGGGTCATCCCAAAGCATGTACCCCCTTACCCCAGGCACCTATGGAGATGTGCTCCTGTCCCGTGGCACATGCGCCACAGAAAAGTGTTTGAAATGGAGGATGGCTTCCTAACATCCAGACAGTGTGTGTGTATGCATATATATGTATAATATATATATGAAATGTAATGGAGGAAAGGCTCATATCCTCCACTTGTAAAGGAGGGGGGAGCAGAGAATGTGTTAGCAATGCTTAGGACACCAAATAGGAAAATACTGCGCTTCCTCCCACCTTCACCCTCAGTCTCTCCTTCCTTTGCAGCAACCAGGGGAAATGCAATGGCAAAACAAAAAATTTGACACCTTGGCTTCAGAAAGGATAGGTACATGGATTCAGGCTTGGCCACTGAGGCTGTCACTGGTCTGGCACAAGCTGAGACCAGCTCACGGGACAGCAGTGGCCAAGCTGAGCTGGGGGGAGAGGCTGAGGGAGGTGGGATGCGGGAGAGGCAAACCGGGGTGGAAAGCTCGAGTTGCTGGGGAGCTACAAGGGCGGGGGGGGAAAGCAGGATGTGTCTGTGGGAGAGCTGTGAGTGCTGAGGGTTCATGTCATCACTTGGCCATTACACACCGACAGTCCAGACAGAGCCGGGGGCGAGGTGCCATGAGCGCTACTTTCCAGCACAGAGCTCTGGTTTTCATGGCCATTAACTTTGCCTCGCCTAAGTAACTTCCATGGATTTTTACCACACTCTGTCTGCCTCAGACTAACCATGTTTTTATTGGAAAACTCCAGATGAAAGAATTAAGCTTTTCGCAAGAATGAGGTTGGTGGAAAACATGTTTCATGCACATATTCATATATAAGATCACATTAATCATATCTGGCTCAGATGCAGCTGAAAATGGCAGTACCTATAGTGTAATGCATAGGTACAAGAACACCAATTTTCATGGGAAACTTTCATTTCCTACTTTTTTTACTGTGTGATTCTCCAACTCTCGTGTTCTTTACAGCCATGTTTTGGGATAGAATATTTTGGTAAAACCCAGCATAACTTCCTCGCACACTTTGCTTTTCTTTGCCTGCCAAGGCAGCCGCAGGCTCCAGGTTGGTTCCCCGGAGGTACCAGCAGCCCGTGCCAGCGAGCACACAGCCCGCAGTGACGTTTGCAGGCATTCCCCCTTCCTGCTCCATTTTAGCTGGCATGAGACACTGTGTCCACACAACCCCCCTCCCTCCCCATGGAGAGGAGCTCCAAGAAGATCAGAGCATCTTTTACAAGCAGGAACCAGACTGCCATTAAATGGCGTGACCATTTTCGTTTCCACACGCTTGGTGCCGAACGGGGAATCACCATTCGGGGCCCAGCAAAGAGACGATGAACAAAGCGCCATCAGTGCTACCTTTGCTTCTGGCGAGACCAGCCAGGCCTCCCCGCTGCCTGCGCAGACGAACGGGTCTCTGGTCGGGTCCAGCCGCCCACGCAACGCACTCCTCTGAGGGATACCTCAGTATAAAGCATCCTCTCCCTCTGCCTTTCCTCCTTTTAGCGCCCCGGCTTTGTGCACAGCCCGTGTTTTATTTCCTACTGCATTAATTTGCTGCTGTGTCAGTGTTCTAAGTTAATGAAAATATGATCAGTGTTCTTCACTTACCAAACATTTTGTCTCGTTGTGTTATGTGCTCAAAGGAGCAAACAGATAAAAGGTTGTAAAACAGAACTCTTAAAGTTTCTAAAAGAGCTTTAACTTTCCCAAGAATATGTAGAATAAAAATCATGGACAACTACCTGATAATTGGCCTTTCTGTGCTATTTTAATCTTCTATAACAAGGGATAACAGCCAAGCTGATGCTGCCAGTGTCCTCCCTTCTCTTCTTTTTACTTTCATACCAGTCTGCAGGTGATCAGCTGTGTCGGGGGCCAGACTCTTCCTGGGCATACCTGGGACACGGTGCCTCTCCCAAAGGCATGCCCTGGGCACAGGGCTCCTATGGGCACAGCTGTGCCACAGCTGGCTGGGCAGGGGTTGGGCATGGGCAGCAGGGAGGTAGGACTGATTAGTGAAATCACCCACAGGGAAAGGGAAGGAATCTTCCTTTAAAGCCTGTTCTGGAGCTGAAGCGTCTGTCCTCTTCTTGAGCAAGCTCTTCTGTCAGTCTCCGGTGAGACCTAGAGGATGCAGTGAGAAATAACCTTTCATGTGGCAAGAACACGTGAGGCAGCTGGATTTTATCATGTTTGAGTTTGGAGGAAAAGAAGAGCACAAAACATAGCCGGTCCTTTTTCCGGAGGTCACCAGCCTCCCTTTCCTGTCACTTGCAGGGTTTAGCAACCTCGCTGTTTTAAATACAAGGATCCCTTTGCAGGATTGCACTGAGGATTAAAATGAGTGTTTTAGCTGCTAATTCCCTGGCCAAAACCCTGGGAACCCATTGTTTCTGTCTGGCCCCCTGTGAAATAGAGTTAACAGCAGAAGACCGACTGCTGGGCAGTTGGGGGGCTCAGGCTGGGCACAGGGCTCTGACCGGCCCACCAGCACCCACAGGGGTCAGAGGGATGCTTGGCCGGGGTCTGTGGACAGAGCTGAGGGAACAAGCGTAGGAATTACCGCTGGAATGTCTTGCACACCCAAGATGG
Organism: Anarhynchus alexandrinus; assembly: GCA_008711295.1. Taxonomy (NCBI): domain Eukaryota; kingdom Metazoa; phylum Chordata; class Aves; order Charadriiformes; family Charadriidae; genus Anarhynchus; species Anarhynchus alexandrinus. The sequence goes on along the minus strand of VUYV01000006.1, from coordinate 896,916 downwards.
TTTTGTCACTAACCCTCAGAGTCATTTTTTCCTCTTTTTTTTCCCTCCCGCCATTTCTCTATCCACACCATGAATTACATCATGAATGAAATAAAAATCTGTCCTTAAATTAGAACTGATGCCCCCAGAGCTAACCTGAAACATACGGCACTAAACTTTACATTTGCAAAGTACAGTTTAAAGATACAATCCTCCAGCTCCTCACCAGAAGTATTTCATAAGGGCACCAGTGAGTCATGAAAAGTTGCTCATCCCGGAGTGCTGGGAGGAGGACCATGATGGTGCCTGTGGCATTTGAATGCTGGGGATCAGACAAGCTTAAGGTTCACTTTCAGCCTGTTCCCATTTATAGCTGAGGTGTCTGAATATATTGCTAAACATTCATGGTCTTTATTAGCTATGTTAATCATTACAGTTCACCTAGAGGATGAATATATTTCTACATTATGTCCTGCAAGCTGTGAAGGACAACAGAATACTTATATTGCACTAAACAGAAGACGAGGTAATGCAATTTAATACAATTCTTTTAAATAGAACAGATGGTAACCTTATGTTCATGTCACCTTTAGCTTTAGGTTTCTTAAAATTAACCTTCAATTTTAATAAAGGGAAAAAAATCTATAGCCTGCAATAGAAACGTGAACATAAAGAGGGGATACTGCATTAAAGTACCTATTTGGAGCTGTCGCTGTCGCCATCTGCATGCAGGGAACTGTTGGCATTATTCACTGGTCGTAAGCAAGAGCCACCGGTGCATCTAATTCAAGAACAGGGTAGACAATTAAGATAGTCTGTTAAATAACTGACCTGTAATGACAGATTCAGGAAAGGCAATGTATTACGAAGGGAATCCTAGAAAAACCATAATGGCAAAACTAAAACTTGATTCCTTTCCAGTCTTTAGGAGGGACTTGGTTTATTAACCTTAATGTGAAAGGTCCGAGCAACGTATCACAGCTCAGAAGGAAACAAAAATTTCCAAAATGTGCCAGAGTCATCCAGTCTATTGCACCTCCTCATTAACTGAACTTTGTGGTAAGTCCATCATGGAAGTTTTGGGTGATCCAGGAACTCCTTATAACTCTGAATGCTGCCTTGTTTGACACGTATCACCAGTAAAAGATCAAAATGAGCAGTGGAAGGAGAAAGAAGCTGCAAAAGGTTTAGGTCATCTGTTAATTGATCACTTAATTCCTGTTGGAAATTGCTTGAGACAAAATGCAGCAGCAAGCAAACATCATCTCCGCCTCAAAAAAAGGAACAAAATCTGTTGCTCTAAAACTTGCCTGCCATCATTTTTATCATGTATCATAAACTATCTCCTAACAACACCCAAAGTCTGGCCACGTTGGAATCACACTGATTACGGTGCTCAAGTTGGCTACAAGTGTGGATTTGAAATAGCAATGACTTCTGCAGACCTGGCTGAGAAATACGCTGCAGTTCTGGTAGAATGGCATGAAACTGTCAAAAATGATGTTTTGAAAATCACTGTCCTACTTTCAGCTGCAAACACCAACTGAAGCTCCTTGCAGAGGGGAAATCCTTGGGGCAAGAGAGCACCGAGGCTCAACAACCTGCCAGGACACGGTGTGTATTAGATACTCACGCATACAATGAAAGCATACGGGTACGTTAGATACAGATGATACTTGGAGAGGATAAAAACCTTTACGTTCGGAAGCAGCATTAATTAATTGCACGGCAATAAGGAGAAATTCCATTAATGGGGACACTCCCTATAATTGTCCCTTATGGTGTCCCATAAAGCAATTGTTTTTTGTCTCCAGCAGACAAATTAGATGCTCCATGAATCTGATTTTATAAAGCAATTCGTCTGTTCTTATCTGCCAAGGAGATTTTTATGAGGTCTGTCATGGAAAAGTCTCTTCAAGTGACAGACTATTGTGTTGTAAAATCAGACACGTGGTTTCTGCAGGACTCAGCCTGTTGGGTTCTCAGTTTTTCTATTACCATTTTTTTTCCTCTCACCTCTGATAAGTGACAGCTGCTCTTCACTAACAGCTCATTGCAGAGGGCAGTGTCCTCACGCAATTTGGGATTGCTGAACAAGGCATTATTAGCCAGTATGGGCTCATGGGAGAAAAAGACTTCATTACAAGGGCCAAACACATTAATTCAACCCTTATTACTGGGTTAAAGGAAAAAAATACTGGAGGGGGAGCAGGGCAAGAAGTGCTTTTGCTTTGCTGCCTGGGGAGACTTCCAGCAACCTCCTAAGGAAGGGTTTGCTTCAGCACAGCGCAGCAGGCACAGGCGCTTGCAGACCTCCCTGCTCCGGCCGCGTCAGCTCGCTTCCCTCCCACCCGCCGGTGCCCACCCTCTCCAGCGCCATTCGGAGCATTGCTCAGGCACTCACCTGACCTGCAGCAGCCGTTGGTAATCTGCTCCTGCCCTCCTGCCTCGTCCCATCAGCCAGTGACCCCAAAGGACTTCAGTCCTGTTCCAACGTAGACGCTCGAAACGTGGCATTGCCAAAACATCTTGGCAATGAGGGTGCCCCTGACACGCCTGCTCGGCACAGAAAGCTCATGGAGATGATTTGAACAGTGCGGTCATTGATGGAAAGGTGTGTGCACTGGGAGTGCACGGACATCAAGCTCGGGGGAGCAGTTCAGGAATATACACTGGAATTTGGGTAGGGATTACTGCTGAGCACAGGGGACAGGGCAGCTTTGTGAAAACCCTTGAATCTTTAAACTGAGCCGACTGCAGCACTGTGCTTGGCGTGATAAACCTGCCCTTACCCTGTCAGGATTCCTGCTTGGGCTTCATCCAAAGTCTGGGGAGATCAGAAGCATTTTTCTCCCTACCGCAGCGCAGGAGGCGATAGCTGGAGGGAAGCAGGCATGTTTGCTCCTCAGTCGGTGAGAGGGTAGAGCCATCTGCCCTGACTTGAGGCAGAGACTCTCCTTTGCTGCCCATGGCAGAGGGTGTCTGCTCATTATCTGCCAAGTGTTAATTCTGGGTGCGCCCTTTGCATCGGAGCCTCCTGGGCGAGGGTCGGGCTTCTCCCTCCCTCTTCTTCCCCTGGTCTGGGAGTGACCCGATCTGCTGAGTTATATCTCAGTGCAAGAGGACAGTCTCTGACACCGACCCAGCTATATCCCCACTTACCGGGACTCGGTCTGGATTTAACTGAGGACGTTTCCATTTATTCCTTCAGCATGCTTTGGACAGCCCCTCGGTACTGTTTTCCACTTGAAGAGCTAACTGATGATAATTGTATTCTGTTTCTCCTTCCTGAGCTAATTTTCTGACTCATTCTGCATTTTTTTTCTGCTTGCTTTTTGTTAATCTAGTTGGCATTTTGTGGTTTCTTTGTTCATTATGTGATGGGGCTATATAAGGGGATTTGTCTCTGGAATTCAGGTATCCCCTGCACTGTGTTCTCTGTTATCGTCTTCATCAGTAACTATGCTGAAGGCAGTTAGATGCATTCAGCATGAGCTAACCTTAATAAATCTGGGTTGTTAATCACTCAGACATGTCTCTGTTGAATCTCTGCATACTGATTTGTGTGTGCTCAAATAGTTTCTCTGGAGTAGACTTCTGGTTACTCAGTGTTTTAATAACCTGTCCTCCAAATTCACCCTTGGGGTCTTGCCTCCGGAGGCTTTGCCTGCCAGGGACAGGTTCAAGTCACCTGCCTGCCAAGGACAGCAGCGCTGCAGCCACCAAAGGCGTGGGGTGATGGCTCGGTCCACAGCACGTGAGCAGGATGAAGGCTCTCCAGATGGCACACGCTTCCTGGTGGACTCTTCTCCCACCTCATGCTCCCGTCCAGATCTCTGGCCTCCGGGCTCCCGCACTGTCAGGCTGCAGGGAGCAAACCATGCCATGTCTGCTGCCTGCACGTGACCGTGGGCTGCCCCGGCCAGGGCAGGTCTCTGTGCACAAAACTCGCAGCAGCCCGCTAGCGCAGCCCTGCTGGGAACAGGGAGAAAAACAGACACCAGTGGTCCCATTTTTGAAAGCTCTTCCTTGGTCCTATTGATGGTGGACACTGGGCTGCCTCCGGTGCCACAGGAAGCCTTTCCCACAGGCAAGTGGTGTGTCTGAAGACAAATTAATGAATGTTTAAGCATCTATTTACCTGCTGAGTTGGGTCAGACTTTGACCTGTTTCAGCAAAAGCAGAATTTCTTAGATTCTCTTTTCCAGAGCTCGGCTAGGTTAAACTCTCTGATTGCTGCAGCAAGCCTTGCCCCTGCAGTTCAGCAGAGATGCAATCTCTTGCCCCTCAGTCACTGTTCCTTGCCCAAGTCAAGCAACATAGCTCAGTTTATCTTTTTTTTTTTTTTATGTTGTGCATCCTATCATTTGCCTGAATGGCGCTGAGAGAGCACTGCGATGTTAGTGAGGGCATCCTCAAGAGATACAAGAGCCTTGAGGCAATGGGCAAAGCGTGCGAGGCTTTGAATCTCATTCAGGCATTGATAATTACCAGTCTAGATAGCTAAGCCATTACGAAGATGCAATACAGTCAGCTCTTACATCATGCCCATTTAGGGGAGAAAAATTCAGCAATGAAGAGATGCTACGATTGACAGATCCAAGGAAAACCAGCCAGGTTATTTTTCACAGCAAGAGATAGCTAACTACATGGATTAGCAGAAGATCAAGGGAGTATGAAGAGAGACCAACTTCTTTGGAATGAGGTCTTTGATTCCTCCAGAAAAAGATTATGCAGCCATTTAAAGAAAGAAAGAAAGGGGGAAAAAAAACCCCAAGAAATATTACCAATGGACTCAACACAAGGTTGAGACTTCTACTTCACCCATAGCCAATAGACATGACAGGGGCTCCAAGAACAGCTCTCCTATCAAAGGGATGATGGGCAGGTACAACTTCACAGTTTGCTTGCTGCCTCCCAGAAATTTGGCTGTTTCTGAGGAAACCAGCAGCCAGTCTGTACCAGCATTCTTGGACAAACATCTTAAGAAATTACTGAAAATTTCTACCTATCCATCTTGCACTGTAACCCAGCCCTGGGGATGGGATTTAATCCCCGGCTTGGCTCGTACCCCAGAATTTGCCAACAGCGAGGTAGATGTCATTTCAGAATCACAGCGAGAGCCATAGCTTAATATTTCTCATGGAAGATATCAGTGTTAGTGTTGTTGCTATGGTTATTTCATAGAAGCCTAAGATATAATATGTACGTTGAAAGAAAATCTAGAAATATCTCTTTAGAAACTGAGTTTTGTGTGCACAGTGCATCATACAACAGCCTGAGAAAGTTTTGTCCGGGGCGATAAAACATAGCAAATTAAGAATATGCTCATCCAGGAGGAAATTTTAGTGACTGGTCTTGTTAAACTCTGCATGGTTTTCGCGTGACACCAGTGGGGTTTTTTTGTGAGTATCTATCTGGATCAGCTGAATAACTGTGAACAGCAAATAAGCCCATGAATCACAGCTAACCAAGATCTGCGTCTGCCTTACGAACTGGTGAACTGATCACAGTTCACTTAGCGCTACTGCTGCGGCAGTAGAGAGACGGGTACTCTTTTTTAACTTATTATTTGGTATGAATCCTGTTACCTACTGGCAAACAGTCAGTTTAAACCTTGTTTTCTGAAGGGGTCCTGCAAAAGCATATTAGAGAAGCTCAATAGCCCAGAACAAGTCCTCCAGATCTACAGCAAGCACCAAGCGGGGGTCTCGGTGCCACAGGGCTGTTCCCGCCCACCTCCAGGCCGTGTTCTGGGCAACTCCATGCTTTACCCAACCATTGCTGAACTGTCTTTTCTGCTGATTTTTTTCATCCCTGTTCTGGACTCTGAGGAAGGGGGAGGCTTTTTCCAGTTAGTCCTTTTAAAGTAGGACCTCCCAGGATTTTTGTCCTTTTTGAGCCCATAAGACATGGCACCTCCCAGGCATTATGTTGCCATCTCCCAGGTTGCCCTGAGGTTGCCATTGCTTACGTTTCCACTCTTGAAGGAAACTTTCCAGCTGCTGGGAGAAACCCATCCACTGTACCTTTTAGCTGCGTCTCTTTTACATCCTCAGCTTGTGCTAAAAACTTATGCTACAGCAACTGAAGGATGAAGGATGCTGGTTTTTGCAATCTTTGGGAAAAAGGCTCTTAAACCTCTGAAGATATTTGAATGGAAACAGGTGGCTACATTTCCATAGTGGAAACAAAAAAATCCATACTTACATCCACCTTTCCGCAGGGAAGAAATAATATTTTAATAAAGAGGAATACATGGTAGTTTGAGGGCCATTCACTAAAAGTTGATGAGGAGTGAGGAACAGTAAAAAGGCAAATCACAGCTTCTCTTAATAATTAAATGAGGTGATGCTCATTAATTAGAGATGCTTTTAACATTTTGGAAAACTCACAAGGATGGTTTTCAACTGAGAATGGTTCCTGCTCTACCCACAGAGAGGGCAGTGCCTGCACTCAGCGACAGGCTGCCTTAAATTCCCATAGTCAAATAGTTGTTAGTTTCCAAGTGAAGTGCCTCAGGGATCATGTATTCATCCATTTCTGCTGCTGCTCATGATGCTCTGCTCTCTTCTCCTCGTGCAGATGTTGCAATGTACACCTGAGGTGCGGGGACGTGGCTGAGTGGGGTCAAGTGGCCTGGAAGTGAGTACATCCCCTCCATTCTCTCCTGTTCCTTCTTGCTGCACAAATGGGGGGAAAAAAAATCAGTCCTTAGTTTCCCTTCTTCAGTCTGTCTCATCCTCCCCCAGGAAGTAGGTGGGAGCACATCTTCATCCCCGCCAGTGACCTGTGTCCCCCCCGCCTCCTCCCCCGGCAGAAGCTCAGTTCAGGCTATCTCCAGGGTAGACCAGAAGCACCCCTGACCCTGAGCAGCCATGACTGGCTGAAAAACACTACTGAAAAACATCACCTGGTTTTCACCAACTAGACAAACCCAAAGTCCTCAGCTGCCCCTAACTGGCCATTCCTTCCAGCCCTTTCACCAGCTTTGTTGCCTCCTCTGGATGTGTTCAAAGATCTTCACATCCTTCTTAAATTGTGGGGCCCAGAGCTGCACAGGGCCCCAAGATGAGGCCGCACCAACGCTGACTACTTTTTATCCAAAGCAGTTTGTTTGGGTTTTTTTGCTACAAGTACAGAGTTTCGGGCCAGAGGACCAGAGATTAACCACGCCAGCTGGTCTGTGCCGGAGCCCCTCTGCCACCATTGCGGCACTTACTGGTCACCAGCACTGAGTTTTGAAGGATTACCCGGGAACTGTCGGGGCTCAAAACACACATAGCTTTATTCCTGCAAAAGACTTATAACTACTCAACCCAAAGTCTGGACGAATAAGTAAGTAATAAATATTTTCCCATCTTTTGTCTGTCTCCTCCAAGTAAGAGAAGTCCCTTGCTCAAGCTCAACCAGGGAAGCTGGGAGGAAAAGTCTGCCCTCTGGTCTTGGTGCAATTTTTAAGAGGGATGGTATGATGGAGAAAGGGACATCGCTGGCCAGGCCAGGAGGTCCTTCCAGTTCCTGCTCCCCAGTGCCCAGCCACTGCTCCACACTGCTTGCAAAATCACATAGCAATTCTGGTGTCTTTCTGCCTTTAACATCTCTTTTCCCCGTCTTTTTCTTTTTTTTTTCTCTCTCATGTACTAAATCATTCCTTTGTTCTGTATCCTTTTTTCACCTGCCTCCCAAAACGTAGCTAAATTAAACTTTATTTTTCCCAGGACTGTAAACAAAACCTTCCCTCTTAGTCAGAATCAATTCCGTTGTTTAAATGAAACTCTTTTACAGCAATTAGTAATTACGCAGAATGATTTCATTCTTCAGTTAGTGAATGCTACAGCCCTGATGAAATATTTTGCGGCCTTTTGTTTAGTGCCAGTGTAGGTTTATTTCCTGAATGAATGTATTTATAATAAAAACAGAAATGAATTCTCAAAAGACTAAATTTGTCCGCCTGAGTGCTGTCTGAGGCTGCTGCCGCCGATGCCCAGCGTGTGTTCCCGCTCCCCTCTCGGCCAGGGCTGGTTTTCCGCTGGCTCTGGAGCTCCTGCAGCGGCAGAAGGAGGGGTGGGCAGACGGAGCGAGGGGAGGAGGAGCAGCACCATCTGAAGAGGAAATTGCTGTTGACTGACCCTTACCTCTGCGAGGAGTCTTTCACATTATCTGGTGAAACTCCATATGGACAGAGTGAACCTGGATGTCCAAGTCCTTCCCTCAAACACATGTCAGACCGGGGTCCGTTTCTATTGCTCTGCAAAGCCCCGTTGGTGTCGTGACGTGTTATGAGCTCTGAGACAGGCCAGCGACACGGCACAGCGCAAGCAATGATGGAAACCTGGGTCCCCCTCCCTCTGCTAGCAGTAAGATGGGAAACCCACAAAAGCAAATCACCCTGTCTGTGGACCTCCATGTCCCCTGCACACATACCTGCCCAGCTGCAGCTGTGGGCTCACAGGGAGGGTGCTGGGGAGGCTCTGCTCCCACGGCACCGAGTACAGGCTACTGTCATACAAAACAACAGTCAGTAGTAAAACACCAGAGCAGCAATGTCGATTCCTGAGGCAAAACAGGGATATGCCCTTTGATGCCGACAAAATCCAGTTAACTCACCTCAGCCCTTTGGCTCACAGGTCCGTGTTGGCCGTCTGGATGTTCACGGTGGAGCAAACGGTCTGCGAGGCAGGTCCCTTCCTGTACCTGGCCTGCTCCATCCACGCCTCGCGGCAGGACGTAACCACAGGCGGCAGCACGTTGTCCTGAGTCTGAGGCACCTTCTGGCACATGCAGAGCAGGGACTTGAGCTCCGAGCGGAAGCTCTCATTCAGCCAGCAGTAGATGAAGGGGTTGTAGCAGGTGCTGCTCATGGCAAACCAGTGCAGGGCGAAATAGAGGGAGTTCTTCGTCTTGATGCCTAGACTGGAGATGAGCACCACGTAACAGTTGAGAGGGAACCAGCAGACAGCAAAGACCACCACCACCAGCATCAGCATCTTGATGCTCTTCTTCTTGTTCTTGTGGTGGGTGATATACTGCTGCGTGGTGATGTCTCCAATGGTGTTGCGGAGCCACAGCTTCTTGGCCAGGCGCGTGTAGGTAATGGTGATGATTAACAGAGGCAGGAGATAAAGAAGGAGAAAGGTAGACAGGTCCAGATACTTCCAGACCAGTTCTGCAGGCTCAGGAAAATCAGGGAGGCACAAACTCCGGACAGTGGCTTCCCTTGAAAAGCAAAGAAATACATATATAGCATGTGGCCATTGCTGTGCAAATGGATGCTGCCAATTTGGCAAACCACCCACAACTACCTCCTCAGGTTTGTAGTACAGACAGAAGAGGGCCAGATATTGCTCACCTCAACAAAACAAAGCTCAGTCAAACCTCTGTTTCCCAGAAAGTCTTCTCGTTATGTTCTCTGTGTCTGTCTTACCAAGGTTAGGCCTGGCTACTGTGTAGTGTTATCTCCTTTCTCCTTAAACTGTGTTGTCTGATAAAAGAAATTCCGAGAAAGACAAACTGGAGTTTCCTCTTAGAAACTGCAGTTGATTTTAATTGAATGAGTCCCTCGTGTCCCGTTAACGTGGCAAAAGTCACCCCTGATGGTCCATTCTTACAGAAGGGGCTACTGTGAAAGAAGCACTGACCTGGCTGCATCTGCCCCTTCCCCGTGTACACGGGCACACAGACACGGCAGCGCCGGTCTCCTCTGCCCCCAAAACCCAGTGCAGGAGGAAAGAGAGCAGTGGGTGAGACCCACCTGACTCCTGTTTTTCTCCAGTCCCATAGGTGACTCGTACACACCTGGGCAAAGGACACATTATGCCCAGGTTTCCCAGAATCACACAGAATGGTCAGGGTTGGAAGGGACCTCTGTTGGAATGTGCACACCCAGAAATCCAGTTCAGGATGTTACTCCTCTATCACGTGGGCTGCACGAACTGCTGTCTGGCCAAACACACCTTCCCGGGACACGGCAGAGCCACAGCAGGTGCTGGGATCACCGCTGCAGCACGGATGCAATAGCTCTGACTTGTCTTTGCCAGGTTGGACCTGCAGTCTGTGCCCTACATGGGTCCGCACCCCTTTCTGTGAGCCCCTCGGCCAGAGCAGAAAACTGCTGCGCCAGCTGGGAAGTCAAAGCCATTAGGGACGGAAGGGGAAGGGGCTGCTGGAGGCTGGAGCCACGTGAAAGCCTCACAGGCGCGACCCTGCCTGCAGGGACAGCACTCCTTCCCATACCCACTAGCCCGTTTCCATCAGCTTTTCAGGAGACCGGTTGCTGAAACCTTATTGCTACACCTAAAACCAGCCTGGTTTTAGGTTAGATTAGAAAATGATGATTAGAAAACCTGGTCACTTAACTCAAGTTTAACATAAGCCTGACAGTTTAACTTCTGATGGTTGACTAACAAAAGAACTGAGTTTAACCATACGCGATAGCTTATTTTGACAGCACTTCTGCCCCCTGTCCCGTCCCACCCAGCAGCTCCAGGCTCTGTTCACATTTTCCGGCTGGCAGCAGCTCTCAGCTGACGCAGCCCAGCACCCTCCGCAGAGCACCACGTGTCCCCTCCGCATCCCACAGCAGATGACTGGAAGTGATGAAACATTAGGAGAAAGGAGCACTTGCCCATTTATTTCTGGTGGATGTTTTCTCCTTTTCTTTCCTTTTACCCCCCTCTTTTTCTTCCTCTTAGTCCATTTTGTCCTCAGCTCACTTGTACTTAGCACAGACTTTAGTCCCCATCAAGCTGCATTATTTGTTGCAGTATTGATTAGTATCTTTAATATCCTGTTTTCAGCCTCCGGAGCTGGCTTTTGTGCCACAAATAGAAGATTGCTTGAAAACAGACGGCTGCGAGCTGGGCCTGCGCGCGGCTGTCGGAGGGATGACAAAGGGTGCAGGAGCAGAGCTCCGCGGAGCGTGGCCATGGAGGACCCTGGAGACGCTGCTCGAGAGGGGAACTGATGCAGAAGGGAAAATCATCCTTTATAAACCACTCTCCTGACCTTTTTCTCCCCGGGATCCGGCTCGCTGCCAGCATGGGCAAGGCCAGCCCCTGCCTGCAGGCAGCTGTGCCTGCCTGCCTGCCCAAGGGGACCTGCCAAAGCAACCCGAGAGCTGGCAGGAGAAGCAAGCGCGGCACCCAAGGTGACACTGCAGCGCAGGGTCAGACCTGCCACGGCTGAAGAGCAAAGCCGTAGGGAAAGAGCAGAAGGGATAGGGCGGGAACGGGGTGGTCATCCCCCACTGTTCCCCCAGGAATCGGGGAACACTTGAGCTTGGGACAGCGTGAGGCAGCTGAAGGCTGGGGAGGGTGATGCTTCGGTGCTTGCAGAGCTTAAAGACACATTTGAACAGAGTGGGCAGCAGAGTGAGCCCGCAGGTAAGCAAAAAACCAGCTGCTGCCCTCGCTGCCCCCTCCCCTCTCACCCTCCGAAGAAGGGGCGCAGAGCCATAGAAGAGGCTTACGGTTATTTCAGGGAAGAGGCTGGTTGAGAGCAAAACCAGACAGGCTGCTGTATTTTGGTAAATTCTGGTATGACCGTGCACTCTGCCACACTGCTGTGCAGTGCGGCCAGAGAGGTCTGATGCTGGTGGAGCCCACGTTCTCCTGTGCCCAGAACCCCAACTTCTGGCGGGACTTCTCCCTGGCCCTGCAGGAGCTAATACGAGCGATATTACAACGGCAGTTTTTATTCAATGGAAAGCAGGGATGAGAATAGCATGTCCTGGAAGTCCTTATATCGCTGAGCCGCCTCATGCCGATGCGAGGCTAGGTTTCCTCTGGCCGTGCTGAAGGATGAACGGAGACAGCTGCTGTGAAAGAGATAGCGGCGTTTGTTCATTCATAAGCAATTTGTTCAGTCATACCCCGAACACAGCTGCGAAGCAATGCGAGTACAGGAGTAACCCAGCACTTTGTTTACAAAGTCTAAGCGGTTGAAGATATTATGTCCCCCACGGAGGTATCTCTCAGTCAAATCAATCACAAGCACAAATAAGGAAGAGCTGCGAAGCTCCAGATCGCACTCCCATTTTGTGTAACCTTTTGTATACAAACAGCAGTAAAAAGCCTACGCGGGCTGTCAAACACTCTCCCTGCCATGCTGACGGGAGGGAAGTGGCTGTGCTGTAGGAAGAAAGATATTTGTCCTTTATACAGAAGTGCAATACCTACAATAGAAATCTTCCTCCTGCTGCCTATTACTGCCTCCTTACCCTTCTCCCTGGGACGCCGCGCTCGGGTTGAAAATACTGTTCACTGTAAGATTATCCCCTTGGCCTCGAGTTTGGCATTCCTGCGAAACGCAGGCACCAGCAGTGTGACACACCACCATGAAAAACACCAGTTTGTGTAGCATCATAGACTGTTTTCTAGCCAGGAGGAGTCATAGCAATGCCACAGGATGGTGGGGACAAGAGGACCAGAACAGGTTGGGTACCATGGAAAAACTAAAGACTGTGAGGGCAAAACAACCCAAAACTTGTGGTTCTATATTTCTCCCTGGTAGAGAGGGTGACTTCCCAGCAATGCATGCCATCACTAGACCAGCTGGAAGGGGGGGAAAGATAAGCTCTTTCTTTTTTTCTTCCTTTTTTCCCCTCTATATCAGAACTTTTGCTTTCTTCTGATACTTCAGCAGTCCTCACGTGGATGTGAAATTCCACTTCATCTCCTTTTAATAGCTTCTGTTGTTGTGTTCAGCCAAGCAAAGAGCTCCCTTCCCTGCTGGGCAACGCAAAGCAGCGCTCTGAGATGACTTTGTTTCCCTGTCAAAGCGCTGTTCCTCTCACCAGCCCGTCGCTGCAGAGGAAGAGGTGGAGGTTTCTCTTTTGCTTTTCTTCTTTATGTAACGCTGGGCAGAGAAGCCTCAAGCTTTAAGGAAGGCTGGTCCTGTTTCATAAATCCAGATGGATGAAATGAAAGGAAGCTAAAATGCATGAATCAGCGCATGAAGTCTTGGAGGTCTGGGTTTCATGGCCCTGCTGACTCACAAAGGCAGTCCTCTCCTCCCTGTTCTCTCTGTATAGTCTTGCCAATGTCAATACCAGATGTTAACATCATGAATTTCATTTTCTTTCTTTTTCAAACTGCAGCTTTGTCTCTCTCTTTCCTCCTTTCCTGAGCAAGTTGGCTAGATGTGGTCTTCTTAGGTCTAAGGAGCTGAACGAGCATGACGAGACAAGATGAAATGCCCTCGGGAGGAAATGGCCTTCTTGGGACAAAGCCCCTCCTAACGGTATCATGACACTGGAGAAGGTTTGTCTCCCCAGCCTGCCGTGCCCTGGCCAGGCTGTGTTGGCCACCCAACTGTGCCTGGAGCCCGCCACCAGCATGAGGCTGTGGAGGTGAGACTCACGTTGTCCAGGTGTTTGGGTAATGATGAAAGCAAACCCAGGTCCTGAGGATGTGCATGACCTGCAGTGAGCCAGGCGGCTCTTCCAGCGGGCCAAGCCTCTGCTGTGGGAAGTGAAATTTAATCCACACACAAACTCCCACCAGTTCCACTGTGTCCTTCCCCAAGCCTGGGAGCCCTTCCAGCAGCTTTCACTGCTGAAAGCCACCACCACAGAGGGCTATTGGACCTCTTCACACTTGCTTGGAAGGGGAAATAACTCACCTGTAGTTATACTGGAAAAGCTTTTGATAGATGGCATGGGGTAGGGAGAAACAGGTTGCCATCAGCCAGATAACAGAGATGCTCAGTGCTCCTTTTGTTAGTGACATCCTCTGCTTCAGCGGGTTCAGGATGACCTGCAACACAGACTTCACCGTGACTCTCATCTCATGGCAAAGCAAAGTCCCTTCAACAATGCACACAGCAGAGGCATTTTTTTGGCACGATCTAATGCTGTTAAGAAAATGACACGTGATTAGGAAAATGTCCTGCTTATTAGAGTGACATGGAAAATGGGAAACCTTGAACTTTTCAGTCTGCTCAAAAGTGCTTTCAAATAAACTTTTCCCTCTGTTTTGTTCTGTGAGGGCCACTTTCCTTAAATGGTGGGTCACATTAGGTAAGGAAAAAAAGATGTCTACACAAGTGTCTTCACTTATGGGTATGTTTGTTTATTCTATATGAATTACGTAAAGAAATGTCTCCTGTTCTGGCTGAACCCATGAAGCTGAGCCCTCCTCCCCGCTTTTGAGGCATTAACTTACCTTTTATGAGTTTTTCTTTGTTAGATGAAAAAGTAAAGGTCTTCTAAAATCTGAGAGTCTGGAAGATACCATTTGGCTGATGGGAAAGGAGAGTGATTGCTAGAGATAGGCGCATGGCCTGGGCCGCCCTCTCTTTCCTGTGCTGGCAGTGCAGCGAGCGTTTGGCACGGTGGGCAGGTGACACAGCCTGGCTGCGGGCGGATGGCGGGTACAGTCTTCTCACAGCTCTGAAGTCTCCTCCCAGTATTTCCAACAGAGATTTCCCACTCTGCCACCCCCCCTTATACTGGTCCAGCATTAGTCCCATAGTTACACCACAGGACTTTAGTCTCAGATTTTCTGTTTACTCACTGAGACAGTGAGCTGAGAGTTGCAGGGAACTGCTGCAGCTTGATGATGTACCAAATGCCCAGACTGGTGTTTTACGAGGTTTGGGTGGTAAACTGAAAAGCTTGGAAAAGTTCCCCGTACAGCTAAAGTAACACTTAGCACTCAGCGTTGGCTCTGCTGTCTGTGAAGGCCCCCCCCATGTAAAACAAAGCCTCTTGAATCAACTTGCCCTGCTGTACGTGGGGGGTAGGCTGGACCTGGCTCTTTTCAAACTACTTGAAAAAGTTGTCCTCACCCTTTTCCATTGAAAGCCTGGGATTGTTCTGTGAAACCTGTGATACCACATTTTGTTTTATCCCTCCTGCCCGTACCTGGGAGCCCTCAGAAGTCCATCAAGCCTTCCTGCCCCTGACACACAAGGCACTTCTTTGAATTTAGCTCTAGAGCCTTCTCACTGGATATGGGTTTAACCCCCAGGATTCAGCCACCTTGAACCCGTGGCTCAACCAAGAGTGACATGGGCTTGGGAAGAACCTTGCAAGGGAGCGGCAGACGAGCGGCGTTTTACCTGGTGCCTGTCCAGGGCGATGGCCGTCAGGGTCAGCGTGGAGACGTGGAGGGAGCAGTACTGCACAAAGCGGCTGATGTGGCACATGGCCTTTCCAAAGATCCACGTGCTGTTCACAAACCGAACCTGAGCGGAAATAAACAGGCCATCAGCCAACAAATGTACTGAAAACAAATCCACAGGGAAACCCTTTGGATTGCACTTGAGCTGGCACATGGGTTTTGCCTGGCTGGCTGGGCAGCTCCATCTGAAACCCAAACAAAGATTAGCTACACCGGATTTTGAAACACCTTTACATAAGACTTTGTAAGGTCAAACCCCACTGATTAAATGAGCGCTGCTGTTGCAGCCCTCCTGGACTATTCATCTAAACACCATTTGTGAACAGTGGTAATAACTTTTAGATTATACTAACAAGTATATCTGGAAAAAGTGGACCAAGTTTGGGTCACACAAACTCCCCTTTCAGGCCTGGAGAGCTTTCACTGAAGACTTTACCCAACTGGCGGCTCTGAAAAGCTTGACCGCTTTCTTCCAGTCACCTGAATATGACTGGCATTCAAGTTGTTTTGACCCACTAAGTTTTAAGTGTGACTCTCTAGTGCTCTCCTGCGTGTACATTAAAAGTACATGTTCATCCAGGCACTTATTCTGCATTCCCCAAGAAGCTCTTGCTCTTGTTTAGTGGCATACTCGCAGAGACTTTAGAGTCTTTCAGGAGATACAGACTCTAACGGAGCAAAGAGAGCCCACAGGCTGCTGAACAGTGTTTTACTTGCCTGTCAGAGTTCTCTATTAGACTTGATTGTGTTGGGTCAAGAGGCACGTTGTGTTGTGCCTCAGTCTTAGAAGAGCATGCACAGAGAGGATGTGACCACCAGGCAGAGCATTCTTGTGAGAGACTGCCTTCCTGGCTGAAGGGGCAGCACAATGGGACACTTACCAGGGTAAAAGGTGTGTTGAGCAGTGTGATCATAATGTCAGACACCGCCAGGTTGACAATGAAAAGGCTGGTGGCTGAGTGCATCCTCTTGTTCTTCAGCACCACGTGGCACACCAGCATGTTCCCAAAGAGAGACATGATGATAATGACCGAGTACGCCACAATTAGGAGAGCTTTCACTGTTGGTTTCTGGGATTCTGGCTCGTATTTAGCCAGCTCAGCAAATTTCTCCCACTCAACAATGCGGCTGTCTGTCCAGTTGAAGGTGGTCCTGTTGCTTGCTTGGTAGATTGACATGACTTTGGCCAAGGAAGAGTAATGCTCAAACTCCTCAAGAAATGCCATTGTCTGGGACCTGTATGACTGAAGCAGCAAGCGAGGCATGGTGGGTTAACCTGAGTCTTCAACCAGCTCGAGGTCGCTGGGATCACAACTCCAGCTCACATAGCAAGTGATCCATCAGCTTCAACTGCTTGGTTCTCTAGGAAGCTGGGGAAGATGCAGCTGCCATTACAAACACCTTAAAACAGAAAACTGGAGGGAGCCTCTAAGGTGCGATGGGTTCCCCAGGGGAAGAGGCAGCACCGTGGAGCAGTTCCAACTGGCACATTGGAAAGGGGTTGGTTTGGCACCGCGTGCTTTCAACCCCTTCACATATCACAAAGAACAACAGCTCCACAGGCAGGCGGGAAGGCTAGAAAGAAGAGCTAGTTACCACATGTAGTAAATGTAGGAAAACCTCAAGTGGGGCTTGAATTTGTCTTAATCCCATGTCAGCTTTTTCTTCTCTGTTCTCACCTGAGTCCATTTTTCCTCCAAGTTCCACAGAAAGCTGTGCTATTGGTGCTTTCATCCTCTATTTCAAAACACCTGGGTCTTTGTTGTTGAAATGTAAAGGCAGAGCCATTTGGGGGATCATTTTTAAGAGCACAGGTAGCTTTTGTCTGCATCTAACCCCAGCAATTATTCTAAAGCAATCCAGAACTTGGAAATCATATCAGAAGTTGACTTTAGTCTGTCTCATATTTTCTCCTCCAAACAACGGAATTCTGCTTCCAGTGTTTCAGTTTCAGTGAGAAAACTGTTTTTCCTGCAAAAGGCAAGACTTAGCAGTGAAGACGCATGCAACTCACAAAGGATCCACTTACAGCATCTGCAAACCAACACACAGTGCTAGATACACAAGAACAATTCCCTAGACACAAAAATCTCTGCTTCCTCACCTTTACCGATATTTATTTTTAGATATTTCTGGTGATTTTAGATTGCATTGATGTATTGATGTTAGGTGGAACCTATTAACTATGCACACCAGTATTTACGGATCTGCTACATATGGAAGGAGAAAGTAATTTAGAAGCTCCGTCGGGTTCTCCGAGAGGGTGGCTGGTTTGTTTGGTACATGCCATTCCCACTGAGCCCCGTGGCTGTGTGCACAAATCAATGGACCTCACACGGTGTGAGGGATTAATAAGCAGAGCTTTCAGAGCGCTAAAAGGCTCCCTGATATCTTCCCACAGAGCAGACCAGCAGGCTACCCAGGGCAGCCGGCTCGCTGCATGGCAGGTGGTGGCCTGAAGTAGACATCCAGCAGACCCCGAACCAACACACCGCTGAGGCATGGCGGTGGCCTCGGCTGCAAACACCACCAAGAGGCAGAGATCAGCTGTGAATGTTAAAGCAACTCGTTGGGGTGGAAGGAGGGAGAAATCATCCAGGAGATGGAGAGGAGAACAGATCTTGAAAAGAGGCTATGGCTGTTTTCTGGACAAATTGATGAGTGAAAGAAGCCTGGGTAGGACAGAGAGTGAGAGAAATGCCCGTGGATTCTGCTAGAGCAAAGCAGTTGTAAGGCAGCGGGTGATTCGGTTCCCTATTGTTTTCCCAGTGCTGATGGTATTGGGGGCATCAGGATCAGCCAAGAAACTACGAGCAGAGCTGAAACCAGGGAAAGGGGTTATTCAGCTTGTTTGAAAAAGGTGGTTTACACATAGGACTCATTGCAGTGAAACATCTCTGAGACTAGGAGCTTGGTACAAGTCAGAAAGGACTTACTGCTTACACAGGTAATGAGGGAATCCAGAACTACATCCCTCTGGGCTGCTGGAGGGGGGGAGAGCAGACAGGCACTGGGGGCCTTAAGAGACCTGCGAGGTGCATCCCACGCCTGGGTAAGGCACGCAGGACTCCACACCTCTTTATTGTCCGCTGCATTATATACCAAGGATTTCATTCTTTATGTTGCATGGCAGCTCTCAGTAGGCAGTGAGACAGAGCTGCACTAAGCTGTAAGGGTAATCAATGCAGCGTGTGTGTAACAAAGAAATATGATTTTAGTCAGCTCCAGCTGAACCACTTTGATCTTTGAATAAGCACAGTTGGGATATTTATGCTGCACTGAAATGCCATCACTAAGCTTGAGAGATGATGCTGTGGTGTGACAGATGAAACCACCTATTGCCTTCCTTGCATCAATTTACCTCATGTTCTCATGTGGAAACTTGTCTTTGCTGCCACGAGATGAGGCTGAGCTTCAAGAAACTGCTATAATTCGTGGGTCAAATCAGATTTGCAGCCTGTATGCTTCAGACTGGTAGATAGCAAGAAGAAATCTTGTACAGATTACTCAATTTAAAAAAGCCAAACAAGTTTTCTCAAGTGCCCATGTGATTGAGAAGCCCATTTCTCAAGGACTGCCTGTAGGATCTGTACTCTTGAGTAGCTCACAGTGATCAGGTAACCGTGGCCTTAAATGTGGACAATGAATGGGGACCTCTCTTCTTCCTTGCTACGTGTAGCCATTTCTCTTGTGCCTACGTCCAGGTCCCTGTATAATCAAATGAAAAAGCTGATCCACCTGAAAATTAAAAAAAAACCAGTGTTTTCAGCTGGATTGGTTTTCTGACCTGACCCACAGCATGGCTGAACCTTGCTCTTTCCAGGGAAGGCACTAGGAACAAATGCCCAGGGAGAATGGAAAAGCTTAAGATGATGGATCTTTAACCTAATTTTCTAACATGGAATTTCTCCTTCAGATTGTTCTCTATCCAGTAAAACATTACTTTCAGTAACTGTTGAAGCTCTCAGCATCGGCTGCTGCCTTGGGCAAGATCTCAGGTGCGGCAGAGAGGACTCTCCTGTTTTCCTGAGGAAGCGTGTGTTTAAATGCAGGTTATCCCAATGAGTTGAAATACTACAGTTTCATGGAATAAGAGAGTTAAGCTTCCAGTTTTTATTACTTGATATAATCTGAAGGACCAGAGAGGAAGAGCCTACCTCAGTACAACTTTTCCTACATCTTCTGGCATCTGGTCCAAACAGGCTGCTGAATACTCCTGGCTGCTTCGGCAATAATTTCTTACTGATGTAGAAACGTCAGCCTTCCACTCTAACAAATTTAAAGACATCTTTCCAACAAGCAGTCTGCCAAACGGTTTGAATTCCGGATAGAAATCAACGTTTCGCTCACTGAACCAGACAAATCTTTACAGTAAGAGCACATACGTTGCAAGCACAAGTTATACACAGTTTCCCCAACAACAACAACAAAAAACCCCAAACAAACCCATCACTTACCCCCCCCGCCATCCGGCCGTTCGCATCCCCGGGTGCCCGCTCCCACGGGGCCGCGGCGGCTCCTCCGGGTCCTGTTACCGCCCCCCAGCCCCGCCTCCCCACGCGCCCCGCCCGCGGATTGGCTGCTCCGCACCCGCCCGGCTGCATAATGCAGCCGGGCGGGTGCGGAGCAGCCAATCCGCGGGCGGGGCGCGGTCACTACTCCATTCATAAAAAGCTGCAGGCGCGCCGCTACCTGACCTGCGGAACACGCGTGGAGGGGGGGGGGGGAAGGAACGCTTCCACGCAGGGCGCGCTGCAGCGGGCTCTGTCCGTTCCTCCGTTCTTAGCAAAGCTTTGCGCAGGGCAGGGCTCCCGTAGCGGTCTGAGCTCCCAGGAACAGCGTTTACCTCCAGGCAGGTACACATTCCGTTGGAAAGCAACACGACGGGTTAGTGAGTCCGCTTTGATTTATTTCGGTGCCACAGGTGTGCGTATGGTTTAGAGGCGTTAAAAGCGAGGTCCAGACAAAGACAGATGTTTGCAGCATAGAGAACTCTATTGGAATCATAACTCTACGGCATTTTAGCAGACTAAAGAGCTGCTTAACAAGTTTCAGCTTATTCTTTCATTTTAAAAGTTCAGGAAACAGCAGGTAGGATGCTTGATACACGTAGTGAGAATTGTCACTGTTGCTTTTGAAGATGAGCTGTTCCTCAGTTCTTGTGAAAAAGGAACAAGATTCTTTTCTTCTAAGAGATTTGGCTGGTCTCAAAAGTCATTAACAGGAGCTAGAATAATACACCGTTTTCGTCTTCTGTGTGGGTTGCCAGAACACATACACACTGATGCTGAGGATGAAAGTCTGATGTCCTCCCCACATAATTCCCAGACCAGCTGGTATGGAAAGTTAGTGCCTGTGCCACCTTTCTGAAAGGGGATTGTTGAAAAGCAGGATTTGAAGCATAGTGAGCTCCACGGAGACCTTTGTGTTGACTTCTCTGGGCTCTGGATCAATTCCTCGGGCAGGGACGAGCAGAGCTGCGGTGCCTGCAGCCGCCCGGCAAGGATGCGGCAATTGCTGAAGAGCAGAGCCCACCCCAGACACTGTGCTGTGGGGCTGCAGGTGCAGAACCAGGCTGGGTGGGCTGTGAGTGTAACGCCTTCGATGCCTTTTCCAGTGTGGAGCAGCTGCAATGTAATGGATGGAAAAAGAAAAAAAAAAAATCCTTGCAAAATTCTCCAAGCCCGAATTTCTGAAATGAGGCTCTGAGTGGGTTTTCAGCACTGACAGATTGTTCTTAGATAAGTGTTTTTCCCATGTCTGGATTCATCTTGACAGATGCTGACACAGAAATGTGAAAAAACCCAGACAATTTAGGTTTCAGACAAAGATTTTAGACGACATATTTTTAAACTGGAGATTGTCTTTCTCATTTTGCAAGCTGTGTGTGTCACTCACACTTTATTTTAAAAAAAAAGAAAAAAAAAGGGAGAAGGTTTTGTTTTCTACCTACTTCCAGTCGCCTTTGTAATCTCCTGATCCTGCCTGTGGCTCCGTTCCCATGGGCCATTTCTCTCCTGGCACCTCTACAGCTGCATCACGCCAGGCTGAAGGCTGGCTGCCGGGCCGTGTGTCACTGCCAGGGGAGCAGCTATGGGATGGGGAATGCATGGGAGAGACATCGGACACAGAGAACGCGCCTCCTGCTAAGAATTGTGCTTATGGGTAAAACGGTCACACGCTGATGTGTGCGGCCAGTGACTCAAATTTGTTGCGAGTCTAAGGTTTTAACAGTCCAGTCCAATTCAACAAGCAGCTGTTGGTAGTCCCGTTTGTTACAATGGTAATAACACTTATTTTTCTAATTATCTGATTATTGCTAATTCCAATTAATAATGTATTTAAAATTGTTATACACAAGCTTCCTAACATCTATCCTATTCTCTGGCATTAAGTTCACCTTTTCTACAAGCAGTTGGTGTCCCCAGTTCTTCTCTGGGAATATGGACGAGCCTCCAGTAGCTGTTACCACCAAGAATTAAAAAACAATAATCCAGAAGTATCCTCAAGCTCAGTTTCCCAATCCTGGAAAGAGGTGACCCAGCGTGTGCCCTCTCCTANATCCAGAAGTATCCTCAAGCTCAGTTTCCCGATCCTGGAAAGCTGAGGTGGTGCTGGGAAGAGGTGACCCAGCATGTGCCCTCTCCTGCGCTGCCCAAAGTCAGAGCTGCTGGTGGCTGTGGAGCCTCATGCAGGGCTGGAGACATTGGCCTGTCTGCTCCCGGCTGCTTGCTGAGTCTTGCTGGGATCACTTGTCCTGGCTCTAGCACACGCCCTGGTCTCCAGCCACATTTGTGACCTCCGTCAAGGCAAGTAAACAGTGATGATAATTTAAAGATTTTGTTTTCCAGTTTTGGTGTCTGTTTGCCACGAAGCAAACTGAGCATCCCAGCTTGCAGTGCATCAGCCACAGGCTTTTTGAGAAACCAGTGAAGATCTTCCTAGTAAACAGGAGAAAAAGGGAGCCTAGAGATAGGCATTCCTTCTGTGGCAGGAAAGATGTACATTTCATGTGTGTTTCCAGGGAACCAGTTCTTTGCTCAGGATTTTGTATTTATTGCTTCGCAGGGTCTCAAAGCTGATGCAGTTCAAGCCTGTGCCAAAACTCCAGTTGCTTTCAGCAGAAGCAAAATGAAGTCTTGTATTTACTCTATGGAGTTTCTCACCTGAGGGCTGTAGAAAGGACATGCTACACAGTTGTTATCATTACAAGATGATCTGGTAGGCTTCTGCTTTTCTTTTTTTTTTCCCCCCCTGAAGTTATTCTCATCACGACTGTGAGATTCCCATGCATCTGAAGAGTCATTTCATTATCCTCATATTTTTCTTGCCTGGCACATATTATTACTGGCTTTATAACCGCATGCATGTTCAAAGAGGAAAGCTATGAGTTTAGTCTAATCAAATTTCCAGCAAAATCCCAGGCATGTTATCTTTCCCCAGATGCAAATTATTTAATTACAAGTATGTGCTAGAACCTCTTGAAACACTCTAGCACTCACTGGTTGAAGAATTAAGACTTGATTCATTACAATTGCTGCACCTAGCCTTCCTTTGTACAACAACAATCCTTATTAACCCTCCTGACTGGGGACAGAGACTCTTTCCCTTGCAGCTGGCCCCACTATTGCCCTCTTACACCTCACTGCTTGCTTGGTTTCTGGGTTGAGGATAGGCAAGAACCTGGATGCCTGCTCCTCCTCCTGGCTTTTCCTCTTGCCCTGGGTTACTGCCCCTCTGCTTGGTGAAGGGGGAAGAGGAAGGGCTCACTTTCTCCCCATCACTCTCTGTACATTCCCCTGGTGGCTAACATTGACCTTCCACGCTCAGCCAGCCTGCACACAGCCTCCAGCCAGGCCCTGACGGCAGCCACTGGTCAAGGTGATTCAGCAGAGCATCATCCGTGGGTCCCAGTGCCGTGGTGGGTTTGAACTTCTACTGCAGCCGATGTTCATGCATGTGCCTCCATGTCTTGATGAACTGAACATCTCAGATAGTTTGCAACCTGAAATCCAAGCGGAGACTAAAATCATTGTCAGCCTTATTCCCAAAGGCACGATTCAAAGCATTTGATTGAAATGAAGCTATTTTAAAAGAATTCGTAGCAACTAAATAGGTCTTCATTTACTTTAAGTTTCCCACAACATTAATGCTTTGGCTGACGTTGACACTGGACACTCTTGCTTTTGCTCCGTGCCAGCCACCTCCTGTCCCACCGACACTCGCTGGAGCTGCCAGTCCTTTATTTTCCATGTCATTATACAAGTGTATAATTGATGCTTGTACGATTTTTTTACCTATCAGAAAACACTTTAGGAGCAGGAATGGCTTTGTTGTGGAATAAAATTGCTTAGAATTTTCTGCCTGTTTTTCTTGGGCAAAATTCAAGTTACCTGCCTGTCTCTGCGGAGACTTTGCAGGCAGGAGATATTAAAGACATTGAGTGTCTTTTCTTCTTGTGTCTTACTTTTAAATGTCAGAAGGTCTTTTTGTTTCCTGGAGGGCTAGATGCCCTCTAGACAGATGAATTAATAATACCGCAGATACACAGGCGCCAGAGGCACCGTAACTTATGAGCTGCGAGAACTCCTCCTTTTGCCCTCAAATATTGGTGTCTACTCTATTATCACCACCAGATTTTAAGGCACAAAAGGTATAGTTGAGTCCCTGAAATATTAATTACCAAGCCTTATACCTGCATCCGCTGTTTAATGTGCACAGACAGGTCGCTCACCCCTTCTCGCTCCTGAGGCACGTCTTTAAAAAGCCGGCTCGGGTTTACCTAAGGTGGTGGCAGCACAGCCAGGGGTCGAATTAATAACTTCTGAGCTGCAGGGCAAGATCTTCTGCACAAGACTGCTTCCCTTTGTATTACTGTTTCCTGCGAGTTCGGCTCACTGCGCGTGGACCACGAGCCGCCCTCCAGACGGAGCCACTCCACAGCAGCCGTGCGGAGGCTCTCCTAACCTGGGATAAACATGCCGGATTTCTAAACAACTGACATTTCACATTTAAAACAGAAACTACAACCAAATTTTAAATTCATCTGCTATTTTAGATCAAATTAAAATTCAGGTGGCAGGAACTGGGAAGTGCAAACTAATCTTCCCCAATTTCCCCAGGGTCAGAGTACGATCTAGCATTAGCCGCCCATCTAAATGGTAACAGCGCTTTCAGACGCATTATTTCAGATTAAGGTCTGCCATTAGCATATATTTTAAATAGCACTTATATTCATCGCAAGCGAGTGGGTGGAGGGGTAAATTTTACAAAATGGGCTTCAATAGGAGAAATAAGAGAAGAGCAACAATGCAATAGCAATTGCATTTGATTTTCTGTGGACAGTTACAATTTAGACTTTATTATTCAAAATACAAATGGCAAGTACGTAATAGCTACTAATAATGGAACTTCAGAGCAGTTGGAAAAGAAAGGCTTTAAAATGGATTTGATAGTCCTTGAATTTTCAGCTGAAAGGCTTGGGTGACAGAACAAAGAAAACCAATATGACGTTGTAAATCTGCCCTCTCCTTGAGCTGATGGGTATTGTCTAGTGACTCCACTGGGGTCTGGATCTTCAGCCTTGACTTTTTATTTTATTTTTTTCCTTTTTTTTCTCCTTGAAATCATACAGAATGCCACTGACAACATGTTCAATTCCTGCCTGACAGCTGACCACATGATTTCCATTGTGGTATGAAAAACCAGCAGATAACAGTGACAGCCAGCCAGTTCCTACCTGTGCTTCCAAGTGCTCCAGCCTGGCTCATTGCGTGGGTCGGCAATTTTCTGTCCTTCAGATCAGAACGGCCTGTCTGCACAGGAAGACCAAGCCCTCCAACCTGCTCTGAAGAATGTGTCTTCCTTTGCTGTGGTAGACGCTCAACTCCAGAAGCCTCTGAGCCTTTAACACCCCTTAGTCTATGTTTTCTTCTTAGGAGGTTCTTCTTTAGTTCTTCTTCACCCTCTGTGTAGGAGTACAGGACAGAAAAATAAACAAACAAACCATGTTTTCTTTAACACAAGACTCATTGCTAATAAAAATGACTTGACAACGAGTGGAAAGGGTATGTCATTTTGTGTGTGTGATGTACAGCACATGTTGCTTTTAGCCTGCCTGTGAAGATACAGAAACAGTAAACAGGGACACTCCCAAGTTCAGGTGAGACCATGCAAAAACTACATTTAAAACCACACTTCACTGAGTTCACAAGGAGCCCTGTTGCCTTTGATGAAAAGTTCAAAACTCGTTCACTTTTCACAGCCTGAAAACTAAGCCTGTCTACAAGTGCATTGCTGATTTGAGGCCAGAGAGCTGGAACTCTGCTGGCAAGACTTTGCAACAGAAACGCTGTCACTTTGAACCATTTTGAAGGTGCCCGAGACATGGAGGCAAGAGCACCAGCAGATACCACAGAGACTTCTCATTTGCACCTCACCCGTCACAAGCCAAGGAGGCAAAGCCTGAGATTTGGATGCATTTGACAAGGTGAGGAAAACTTAAGTAGCACCTTAGCATTTTCCTGGCTTTTAAATAATGGCATCCTGTAATGGCTCATCATCTCTGCTCCCTTTAAAGGCTTGATTAATTTAAAGGCATGATAGGTTTGCTGTGATGACTCATGTACCAAAGGAAGGGAGGAATGAAGGAAGATGAGGCTCAAAAAGTAGTGGTAAAATACACATTTATTTCAAAACTCTGTCCCTTTGTGCAGCTCTGACCAAAGGAAGAGAGGTGACAAAGCCAAAAGTTGCATAAGCCAGCAAAGGACAGTCATGTAGAGAAGCTGAGAGCAACTGCAGCGCCCTTCCAAGCTCTAACCGGGTCCAAGTCATCCACCAGACCCCTGTTTTGGGGACCTTAAAGTGCCTGTGGGCAGCTGTTAATGGACATGTCAGGTCAGAAAACCTCTGAGCTGTGGAGCTCTGGCGAAAGCTCACTGGGTCAGCTGGGAAGGATCTCCGCGCATTTTCCCCATCTTCTGGACGGGGGAGAAAAGGTTGCTAAGCATCAGTGATGGATACCCCCTGCATCACCCTTTGGTCTGCCAGCATTTTGCCTTGATGCTTTTCCCGTACTGCACCACAGAGGTTTGCCCACGCGACCCGGGACAGCCAAGGCTGGCACACCAGCAGAGGCACAGGACGGAGGGTGTTGAGGCTCCGACGGGTTTCTGAACAGCAAAAAAGCCAAGCGAGTCAGCGGCGTGCTCGCAGGGAGGGCGGGGGGCAGAAGCCTTTGCAGAGCTGAGATTGAGTGGGTGACAGGAGGGGTTTGAGCATTATGTCATTCTGTATTTGCAAACAAATGGCACAGAAGTAAAAACAATCAGGAAAGGAGGGGGTTTTGATGGTCACTCGCTCTGAAGCATTTAATATTTAGGTTTTGGCTAAATTATGAAATTATGATAATTTGGCTAAATTATGGGATTATAACAGTGAAATTTGAAAAGCATACTTGAAATGGAACTCCCCCATGAGGTCTAAAGAGCTCAAATACAAAATTATTGATTATCACGCTTTTCAATTTATAAGTTAAACCTTCCTTACCTTCTGTTACCAGGGGAACAGAAAATGGCAAACGCGGCATCCTTTCTAAAACGGGCTCCGGGGGCAATCCTGCTTATTTTACATCCAACTTCTCTTCCAAGCAGCCTGAAAAATAGGATTAACGCACATGTGGAAAAATGTGATTGACTGGAGGAAAAGTCCAGAGACCTCTGTTTTAGAGAAAAGATGTCCTTGCCTGAGGGAGTCAAAGCGGATAAGGAGGACCCCCTATGTACAGCCAGTTTGGGTCCCCAGGAAGATTTCAGCTGGGTTTCTCAACAAAGGCTTTTGAAGAAACTGAGCTGCTGTGGGACCATGGCCACGGGGCAGCCCAACCAGCCCCAGGAACGGGCAAATGTGGTGGAGAGCAATCACCTGCTTTGCCTGTCCCAGCACGGCGTCCGGCTGCCTGTGTAGGACACACGGACAACGACAGCAGGGCTGTAGGCTCAGAGGCATTCTTCAGGGGAAACACTGCATCGAAAGAGGAATAACTTCACTGATCTGAAACGAAAAGGGGCATTTTTCAGTGTCATGAAAAGCTTTAGGTTTGCTGAGCGGTGCTGGGACTTTCCTGAAGGGCCGCCCTTCAGGCGCTGGAAAAATACCGCAGTTTGGGGCGTGTAGTCACGCAGCACCACACTTGCACCTCTGCACCTTTAAGCAAACAAACAGTTCAGGGGCTACAGTGTCTCATCAAAATACAGCACCTGAGAAAATTGGAGCTTCAAAATCTCAGGTCTGAGAAGCTAAATAAGAGCACTGGGGAATGATCTCTGGACCTGGGATCAAGCAATGCAGAAAGATTTCCAGAGCCGCCTGGAGACATATTTCTGTAATAACTGTGGACCTGGTAGTAATTTTCCATTTCTTTACTTCTGATACAGAATCCTAAACAATCCAGGCAAGAAATAAAGACACAAACCACCCAGCTAGTGTATGGCTGCAAAATCATAGAAATGTTTGGGTTGGAAGGGACCTTAAAGATCATACCGTTCCAAGCCCCCTGCCATGGGCAGGGACACCTCCCACCAGATCAGGTTGCTCAAAGCCCCATCCAGCCTGGCCTTGAACACCTCCAGGGATGGGGCAGCCACAGCTTCTCTGGGCAACTTGTTCCAGCGTCTCACCACCCTCACAGTAAAAAATTCCTTCCTAATATCTAACCTAAATCTACCCTCTTTCAGTTTAAAACCATCACCCCTCATGCTATTGCTACACTCCCTGATAAAGAGTCCCTTCCCAGCTTTCCTGTAGGCCCCCTTTAGGTACTGGAAGGCTGTCTCCCCAGAGCCTTCTCTTCTCCAGGCTGAGCAACACCAACTCTTTCAGCCTGTCCATGGGAGAGGTGCTCCAGCCCTCTGCTCATCTTCCTGGCCCTCCTCTGGACGCACTCCAACAGATCCATGTCCTTCTTATGTTGGGCATAACAGCTAGACACAGTGCTCCAGGTGGGGTCTGACAAGAGCAGAGTAGAGGGGCAGAATCACCTCCCTTGACCTGCTGGCCACGCTTCTTTTGACGCAGCCCAGGATGCGGCTGGCTTTCTGGGCTGCGAGTGCACATTGCTGTGTCATGTTGAGCTTCTCATCAACCACCACCTCCAAGTCTTCTCCTCAGGGCTGCTCTCAATCTGTTCTCTGTCCAGCCTTATTTGTGTATTGTCCTGTATTTGTGCTTTGGATTGCCCTGACCCACATGCAGGACCTTGCACTTGGCCTTGTAGAACTTCATGAGGTTCGCATGGGCCCACTTCGCAAGCCTGTCCAGGTCCCTCTGGATGGCATCCCTTCCCTCCAGCATGTTGATTGCTTCACACAGCTTAGTGCTGTCAGCAAACTTGCTGAGGGTGCGCTTGATCCCACTGTCCACGTTGCCAACAAAGATGTTAAACAGCGCTGGTCCCAATACCGGCCCCCGAGAAATGCCACTTGTCACTGGTCTCCACTTGGACATTGATCCGTTAACCGCAACTCTTTAAGTACGGCCATCCAGCCAATTCTTTATCCACTGAGTGGTCCATCTGTGAAATCCATGTCTCTCCAATTTAGGGACAAGGGTGTCAAATGCTTTGCACAAGTCCAGGTAGATGATGTCAGTTGCTTTTCCCTTATCCGTAGTTTCCACGAGGATCTGCTCCATGATCTTTCTGGGCACAGAGTTGAGACTGACTGGCCTGTAGTTCCCCGGGTCTTCCTTTTTTTCCCTTTTAGAAGATGGGGGTTATGTTTCCCCTTTTCCTGTCAGTAGGAACTTCACCTGACTGCCACAACTTCTCATATCACAACTTATGATGGATAGTGGTTTAGCAACTTAATCTGCCAGTTCCCTTGGGACCCATGGACGAATCTCATCAGAAAAGCAAAGAGACTGTTGTTAGCCCTCTCTGAAGCTGCGGTACCTCTGGCACAAGGAGAAGTTTCAGGAATGCCAATTTCCTGCTTCTGTTCAGCTTTCTTGCTCGAGGGACTGATCTAAATCACAGTCCTGTGGGGTTCCTCCCTTTCCAGATGTCAGAGCAAAAAATTACAAAACCCTTCCTTGCTTTTGTAGTGTTTAGCAAGCTGCCAACGAGAGGAGGCTCGAACCTTCCAACAGGTCTGCTGCTGCTTACTATACCGCACAGCTTTTCCAAGAAACTGCCTGGGATAAGGGTGAATGGAGCAGGGTTTGGGGAGAGGATGCTGACAGGGGACTGCCTGCTCCCTCCCCGATGCACACTGCACTGCTCCCAGCCCGTGCCCAAAACCCCGAGAAGCGTAACATCAGGCTGCAAAGCATTCGATGTCAAAGAGAAGGAGACCCACACATTGCAGGAGTCTCCCAGTGGGCAAAAATACAGACACCGAGTGAAACACTGCTGCTGAAGGCTTTTCCCAGGAGAAATGCAGAACAGGACTACAAAGCCTTTGGTCAGCTCAACGCGGTCCTCCTCGGCGCCAAGGCCAGCGCCAGGACCTCTGGAAAACTTGCCTGAATTGTCTGGTCATCAGCCTCACTGGCAACCCGCTGCTCATGTCAGCGGTGCTGAATTACAACGGGTGATAGATTAATTTGTATATTTGGGGCTTACCCAGTCTGGAACTCAGATCCTATCCATTTTTTCCTTCCAGTTTTTTTCCTGTCCTAGCTGCTACCTCAGGCAGGAAACTGCAAATTGAAAAAGTCCTCTCTGCTTTTCTCTCCCCAGACCAAAGCACTTACCATCGAACAGCTGTGGGGGCCAGGTGGATATACCTTTCAAACATTTCTTTTTTTTTTTTTTTTTTGTGACTATACAGTGCCTGGGATTTAAACGCACATTAATGTTCTGTTCTTTCTGTTTCACTGATGAGCTTGGCAAGCACAGAAGCCAAACCTTTCCCAGAGGCAAATGAATGGCTGCAGAGGAGGAATACCAGGAACCTCTCTTTGTTAGCTTAAGAATATGAACACTTGAAACTGAAGACACAGGCGTTTCCCTTTTGTATAGAAAATTTATTGCTGAGTGCTGGGCCTGAGGAGCGATTTTCCTCTTTCTATTCAGTTCATTTGTTCTAATCAACAGGTTATCAACAGGGTATCATCTAAGTGAGAAAAGACAGTGCAGGTCAGTGACCCTGGACACTGATGTGGTTCGCTGGGATGGGGGGGACGGCTGGCTTAGACCCGCCTAAACTGATTTGTGGACCTGAACCCTAAAATCCTACTGTGGTGAAAACAGCCGTCTGTTGTCAACATTGGAGACCTCCTGTGAGAGCAGAGATACACCTCAGGGCTGGTGCCATCTGCTTATTTTTGCAGTCTAAGCCCTCCCAATTCTGATTCAGGAAACAATATTTGTTTACTTCAGAAGAGGAGAAGGTACAGAAGTGGCTGTTCCAGTTGCATGGGAGCTGTGAACAAAGACGAGCTGATGTTCTGCTTTGCTCGCAGTTCAAGTGATAATAAATTGACAGCTTCCCCATGTGCAAGAAGCTCATTGTCAGAAAAGATTTGCTAAAGCTAGGGATAGTTTGAGGCAGCTGTATCTCCACATCTCCAAATCGTGCCAGCCAGTGTTTTCTGCTCCAGTCAATCAGGACTGCAGTGAAGCGATGGAAGCAGCTTACAAAGCCACCTGAGTACCTTCATTGCCGCAGCCGGGAGGATGAAGACCTTTATCAGTGAGATTCTTCTGCCAGGCTGCTCAGCAAGCAATTTTCTCTCTTCTCTCCTTAGTATATGATTGGGATCATACATGCTGACAACGAAACTGAAAGGAAGATTTCAAAAACAAAGAAAGAAAGTGTTTTGTGTGTGCATGGGGAAATAGGCACAGCGAAATAATAGCATCCTATAACTTAAACCATGCCACGAATCTTCTGGTGGCTTCTGCTCCCCAGAACCAGCTGTGCTCCATCAGTGGCTGTTTGTCAGGAGCTGGGTTAGTGGCAGCCGGCAGCTTCTGCAGCAAAGCGGCAAAGTACCGCCGCTTCAGAGCGCAGCGCAGCACAGCACAGCACCCTCTTCAGCCTGTCCTGCGGGCTCGGCCACAGGAGGCTGCCTCGGTCGGGCACTTGCTAAGGCTGCAAAGCCAAAGACGCAACAATCAGAAAATGCCGGAGTGAAGGCTTCTTGTGCAACAGCAATGCTTGCTGCTTGCTTGTCTGTTTTACGACAGTCTTCATTCACACAGTCCAGTATGATTCCTCCATCAGGACTTCTGTTTCTTCTCCACCAGGACTGGATAATGTTTATTTAATGAGCATTTTATTGATGTGCAGTTGCTTTCTGCAGATGAGCTGCCAGGGCACGACGGAGTTGTTCTGCTGGATGACATTCAAATTTGTCACATAGGCATTTTTATTCAGAAGTATCTATTTTTCTAATAAAAGCTTTGAAGCAATCTGTAGCTCACACTACTGACTGCCATCCTGGAGACTCTGGGGTGGCCTGGAGGTAAACAATGAATATTCAAAACTTCAAATCTAGATTAAACAATATTTTTTCTACACATTAGCTTACGCCTCCTTTCCAGCAGTCAATGTATTAAAATGAAAATCTGTTAAGTGTAATAGTACTTCAAAGAAATCGTTTCAGGAAAATGTCAACCCAAGCCCTGGGCAAGCATTGGCCACCCCTCCTGTACAGGGTGCAGCTGCTGG
>VUYV01000006.1:827853-864366 GCA_008711295.1 Anarhynchus alexandrinus | reverse complement strand
TTTTTTTTTTTTTTTTTTGTGACTATACAGTGCCTGGGATTTAAACGCACATTAATGTTCTGTTCTTTCTGTTTCACTGATGAGCTTGGCAAGCACAGAAGCCAAACCTTTCCCAGAGGCAAATGAATGGCTGCAGAGGAGGAATACCAGGAACCTCTCTTTGTTAGCTTAAGAATATGAACACTTGAAACTGAAGACACAGGCGTTTCCCTTTTGTATAGAAAATTTATTGCTGAGTGCTGGGCCTGAGGAGCGATTTTCCTCTTTCTATTCAGTTCATTTGTTCTAATCAACAGGTTATCAACAGGGTATCATCTAAGTGAGAAAAGACAGTGCAGGTCAGTGACCCTGGACACTGATGTGGTTCGCTGGGATGGGGGGGACGGCTGGCTTAGACCCGCCTAAACTGATTTGTGGACCTGAACCCTAAAATCCTACTGTGGTGAAAACAGCCGTCTGTTGTCAACATTGGAGACCTCCTGTGAGAGCAGAGATACACCTCAGGGCTGGTGCCATCTGCTTATTTTTGCAGTCTAAGCCCTCCCAATTCTGATTCAGGAAACAATATTTGTTTACTTCAGAAGAGGAGAAGGTACAGAAGTGGCTGTTCCAGTTGCATGGGAGCTGTGAACAAAGACGAGCTGATGTTCTGCTTTGCTCGCAGTTCAAGTGATAATAAATTGACAGCTTCCCCATGTGCAAGAAGCTCATTGTCAGAAAAGATTTGCTAAAGCTAGGGATAGTTTGAGGCAGCTGTATCTCCACATCTCCAAATCGTGCCAGCCAGTGTTTTCTGCTCCAGTCAATCAGGACTGCAGTGAAGCGATGGAAGCAGCTTACAACGCCACCTGAGTACCTTCATTGCCGCAGCCGGGAGGATGAAGACCTTTATCAGTGAGATTCTTCTGCCAGGCTGCTCAGCAAGCAATTTTCTCTCTTCTCTCCTTAGTATATGATTGGGATCATACATGCTGACAACGAAACTGAAAGGAAGATTTCAAAAACAAAGAAAGAAAGTGTTTTGTGTGTGCATGGGGAAATAGGCACAGCAAAATAATAGCATCCTATAACTTAAACCATGCCACGAATCTTCTGGTGGCTTCTGCTCCCCAGAACCAGCTGTGCTCCATCAGTGGCTGTTTGTCAGGAGCTGGGTTAGTGGCAGCCGGCAGCTTCTGCAGCAAAGCGGCAAAGTACCGCCGCTTCAGAGCACAGCGCAGCACAGCACAGCACCCTCTTCAGCCTGTCCTGCGGGCTCGGCCACAGGAGGCTGCCTCGGTCGGGCACTTGCTAAGGCTGCAAAGCCAAAGACGCAACAATCAGAAAATGCCAGAGTGAAGGCTTCTTGTGCAACAGGAATGCTTGCTGCTTGCTTGTCTGTTTTACGACAGTCTTCATTCACACAGTCCAGTATGATTCCTCCATCAGGACTTCTGTTTCTTCTCCACCAGGACTGGATAATGTTTATTTAATGAGCATTTTATTGATGTGCAGTTGCTTTCTGCAGATGAGCTGCCAGGGCACGACGGAGTTGTTCTGCTGGATGACATTCAAATTTGTCACATAGGCATTTTTATTCAGAAGTATCTATTTTTCTAATAAAAGCTTTGAAGCAATCTGTAGCTCACACTACTGACTGCCATCCTGGAGACTCTGGGGTGGCCTGGAGGTAAACAATGAATATTCAAAACTTCAAATCTAGATTAAACAATATTTTTTCTACACATTAGCTTACGCCTCCTTTCCAGCAGTCAATGTATTAAAATGAAAATCTGTTAAGTGTAATAGTACTTCAAAGAAATCGTTTCAGGAAAATGTCAACCCAAGCCCTGGGCAAGCATTGGCCACCCCTCCTGTACAGGGTGCAGCTGCTGGCCTGAGCCAACTCACACTCCATGGCCCAGATGTGGTCCCTCCCCATGCCTTGTCCTGTCCATCAGGCTGCTGGACCTGCCCGGGATCAGCAACTGAGCTCAGGGATGTGATCGGCATAGCTCTTGGAGCTCAGAAACATCAACCAAGTGGTTTTGTATTCTCCTCCAGAAACGTGACTATCGTGTGAAATCCACTTCCTCTACCAAGTGCTGTACATTAAAACAGCAGAGTATAATGTTGGCTTTGATACTGTTATTTGTGTGTGTTTGCCTGTTTCTCAAATGCTTTGAAATATGCGAGATCTGTTTTACAGGCCATATCAAAACACTCCCTTTTCTGCAGGGCTCAGCAATTAATACTAATCTGAACTCTCTGACAAGTATTGAACATAAAAGGTAACCAGAAGACACAGGGCAGCTCTTCACAGGCTGTGAAAGTGCTTTTGGAGTTGGCTGCAAGTGCAGTCTTCCTGGCTGCTTAGGCAGCTTACCACTGGGGTAGAAAAGAGATTTCCTGGGAACATCCCCAGATAGCCTGAGGATTTGTTTCACTAAGATGCCAGAAAAGCACCATCCCAGTTCTTACACTCTTCCACCTTCAGCTGTGCAGAAAGACTGTCCATTTCTTCCCAAACCAGGAAAGACAGAAACAAGTTTATTTGAAAAATTTATCAGACTGTATGAGAAGTTTGCAAGGATGACCAAGCAGGCATTGTTAGTGATGCTGACCTCCTGAAGAGATGGGATGCAGAAAGGGAGGAGGAAGCCTCACTGGTGATGGGGTGTGCTGCTCCTTTGGTCCTTTCCTTCAAGCTCAGCCTCGTTTGCTTCATGTCCTTTAACATAACCCAGTCCCTGTGGTTTTATTTTTCCATATCTGAGCACATGCGTTGCTTTTAATGCTCTCTTAGTATTAAAAACTTCAGAGACATTGAGGACTATGACCACAAAAATCAAAAGTGAAGGTAACTGCAGATGAGTTAACCTGTGCATTCATCAGGATGCCTTTTGAGATTGCAGGCCATATATCATTTCCTCTAAAGGGTGCTAGAAAGCAGGATATTTTCTGAGCATGTGTCTTTTAGGGCTGTAGGCAATGGATTGCAACAAATTGTTAAATTTGTACCTCTATTTGCAGGCTATTTCACTACTGAAATGAGATCATAGCAGAAACAAGAAAAGAAATACCAACATACAATTATATTGATTTTTTTTAAACACAGATCATATTTAATGCTGGATTACTCAATTAGACAGCAGATGTCTTTAATTTTCCTCTTTTGGTAATGTCTAAATAATTCCTCTCCCTTCCAATAGCTCTCTGCTGCCCTGCTCTACGTTATCTCCCGTCATCTGACCAAGCAACGATGTTCTGCTGTCCTCCACTCAGAATAGTATGGTCCTGACGTGGGGGAAACAGGAAACGAATGATCTAACTCACTGCATCACCGTGACCCCGGCCACGCAGCAGCCCAGAGAAAGAATAGTGAGCACCGTTAAAGGGGAAAAACGTATTTTGGAGCTGTTAAGTGAAGAAGCAGTTTAGAGTCTACTTAGTTCTCAGAGAAAGCAAAATTGCTCACTTAGTTTAGAGAATCTTTTGTCTTTTTCTCCTGAACCAAAAGCGCTTATCTGAGTGGTTGCTGTTTAAAGCCTGAGGCTCCAGGCACAGAGCAGGTCCCAGATGTCAGGGTGGTTCCTCCCCACCACCGGAGCCGGGGGTAACAAGCGAAAGGACAAATTTTCATCAGTTCTGAATCGGCATTTCCAAGCATCACAAAATAGCATCTTTCTGGGCACCGCAGATCATTTATTCGGATAATCAGAGAGGCTAGCAGAGGCAAAAGGGGCAGTTTCAGCTGTCAAAGGGTAATGTGAATCCCCTGAATTCTCACAGTACTACAGCTATGCTGAGAGAAGTGAGAGTTGTGTAACAGCCTTCCCAACAACAGAGAAGAGAGGTATTATGGAAAGATTCACAGGAGGGAGAAACCAATTCATGACTTTGAAAAGCAGACAAGAATAGGCAATTATACTTCTATGGATAGTGAACAAGGCTTTTAGTTGCACAGTGAAGTCTAAACTCCTACTGAAACAATTAAGTGCTTCAAGATACAGGGACTGAAACTTTGGCTTCATCTCTGCTGGAAGCAGAGCTGCTCGCCAGGTGTGGGCACTGAACTGGAGGAAGCCAAAGACACATCAAGCACAACCAGACCTCACTCTGCCTCCCCACAGCCCACCAGCCCCCACCAAGGAGGACTCAGTCTCGTAGTGTTCCTCCTGACCATGCACACACCAGGCTGCGCCCCCCACAGAGCCCAGACACAGAACCAGCCCTTCCACAAACCTCCAGGGTTCAGGTCCCCAAAAAACTGCTCAGAGGTAGGATCCCCCTGAGAGATCTGACCCGTTTGCTTATTTTTTGCTCATTAAACACCCAACAGCTTGTGCATAAACCCTGGCATAGCCTGGAGCACCATGGGGGTTTGCTTCCCTTCAGGTACCATTTTCCAGTGATGTCAATTAGACTCCACTGAGCTCCAGACAGCTTTGTTTGAGCTCCTCCTGATACTGAAGCTTCCTAAAGATGAGGCTGAATCTCTTTATTCTATACCATATTGTGCAGCATAGACTTACTCACAGATTTTAAGACTGTAAAGGAATTGTCAGGCACCCAGGAAATGTTGGATAATCTGTACCTATTCTCATTTTCTCTGCCTCTCTGGCAAATCGCCCTGCAGTTTCCTGCTGGTATGGTGCTAAAATAGGAGGGAAATTGTTTCCTTATGAATCAGCACAACCAGTATCTTCTGCTTGTTTAATCTGGCTGAGTAATTTGTTCTTGGGAGGAAGAAAATTGTGCCCATAATCCCATGAAACATCCACAGTCAAACACCCACAGACCCAAGGGAGGGCAAGTGACTTTGGACTTGGGATCCAACTATTGAGACAAATTTCTCATTATTCTTTCCAACTACCAGCTTTTGATTAGACCCTGCAGGCTCTGCTGAGGTGCACGGGCAGCACCTCCTGCAATCCCCAGAGGGGCAAAGCACAGAGCATCACCTGGGTACCACCCTGTCATTTTGTCATGCGCTGCTGTTCTGTGCACAGCCGTTCCTGGGACGGGACCTGCCGGGTGCCACTGTTACGAAGGCGGGATGGTGAGCAGAGTTAATTTATTGCAAAGGGACCATCGCTGCTCTGCTCTGCATGGTTGGAAAGTTAAGAGTTGCTGTGGAAGAATAAAGAGCAGGATGTGACATGATGACTCCTCTGCCCATGACCTTAAAGAGAGATTCATTTTTATTAACAGAGCATGAACGCAGACAAATATTTCTTTCCTGCTGGCGGCTGCCTGTGTGGCTTTCCAGGCATCACGTGCAGAGGCCAGGCGGCTCTCTGCCCAGCTCCCTGGGCAGCAGGAAGGCAAGGTGATGGACAAACCTCTGCAGGGTTCACAGCTTTGGGCCCTGGGTACGAGGGACAAAAGCGCTCTCTCCCCCCCTCCGAGAGCCAGGGCTGCCCGGAGGCTGGCAGAGCTGCCACAGGCAGGGAGCCCTGAGGGAGAAGTCTCCTCCATGGGGCCTGGGTGCTCTCCTGCACTCCCTGGGGAGTTCCACAGCAGCAGCTTCCCCAAAAGAAGCCTCAGGACAGCGTATGAAGAAGAATCCCACAGATCTCCACTCAGGGCAAAGGTGGGGCTTTTCCTCTCTGCCTCTGCAGAGGATCTCACAGGGACTGGATGAGAGAGGGTCTGTGCATTATGTTTACAATGGAGTGAAAGCTTTCCTATAGCTCAAGGGATAAGATCAGCAGCTCAGGTGATTAACAAACCTGGGATCTCATTCCTGGTGTGCCACAGCCCCAGGAGCAGAGCTCACCCCATCGCTCTCAGCTGTGGGACCTGCTTCCCACAGGGTGCTGGTGGGGAAAGCACAGCAGAGCCCCCTGGCACATACCACCCATCTCCTATGGTGCACTTGGGTGGTGATAGCAGGCACAGAGCAAAACCAGTGATAAAGGAGCAGTACAAGTTTGAGACAAAGGCGGGCTGAGGGTTAAATTTCAGTTACATCTTTGCTTGCTGAGAAGCAGGTGATCCTGTGCTCCCTATGGCCTGAGGCATAAACCAGTCTGGTTTGTTCTGACTTCAGTGAAAGTTGGGATCCTGAGCCAAAATTAGGAAGAAACCCACACTGACACTGATAGCACTTTGTTCCTATCAAGCGTGTCTCTTGCCTTGGCATTTTTCTGCTACTCATTCCTGGACAAGGGAACAGCCTGCCTGGCCATGGCCATGTCACCACCGTAGCACTGGGGAAGGACGCACCAAGCAGCTGGTGCGAGCGCCTGTCCGGGGGCAGACCTGCAGAGTCCCACCCTGCAGAGCTGGGGACAAGCAGTCCTAAGTCACAAATCAGCCACTCATCAGGGTTCCCATCTCCTAGCAATACCCCACAGCAGGGTCCTCAGGCACTCAGTCAGATCCTACTCAGCATCCCCAGGCTTCACCTGCTGCCAGCGCTCCCGAGGTGTGAACAGGCGATGGCCTGTCTCCGTTGCCCCCAGGGCAGCCCGGTCTCTCGGGCTGCTTATGCTGCTCCATGTACGGGGGTGTTTGGGGCAGCACAGGCACCAGTGGCTCCCAATGTATAGGGGTGTCGGGGTAGCACGGAGCACCGGTGGCTCCCGAGCAGCCCCGGGGCAGCCGGCTCCAGCCCCTGCCCCAGCTCATCCCAGGGTGCAGAAGCAGCTTGGCGCTTTAAACCCCACAACACGGAGCCTTCCCCCCAGCCCCGCAGGACCATCTGCCTGTGGTTCTGTCGCTGCCGAGCCAGCTTCTGAGTTTTACAGAGAGTCTCACAACAGGCACTTTTTCTTTGAATTTCTGTCTCTTGCCATCATATAATTTCATGAAGAACTGTGGATTTCATAAGAAGTCAGTTTATAATAGTCCCCTTTCCTGAGAAAACATGACTTGACACAAGCTTAAAGGGCTTTTAAAATGCTACTCAAGAGGAAACTAGAATTTATTATGGTTTATTATTACATTAACCAGGGGATGCAAGTTCTTTACAAGGAGCTGATCAGGAATACTGCCACATGAAACAGTGAAGCTCAGCAGCGTGGGGCAATCCTTTCCTTTGGGAAGGCCGCAGGAGACAGACCCACCTGAAGGGCAGCACTTCTGTCCCCAGCCCCTCGTGCCCCTCTGGAACATTCCCAGTTCCCCCCCACCCCATTAAGAGCCAGCCATGCTGAACTGTCCTATTACTCTCACCTGGATCACTGGGATCCCATCCACATGAGCTCAGTCTCTGTGGTGTTTATTTGAAAGGTCAGGATCTGACTCATGACTCTAGTATGGTGATATTTTTGGCTCTGTTTTAATCATTTTCTCCTGTATGTCTCATGCGCCGCCTGCCAGAACTTCTTGTCCTCCCAATTATGGTGAAAATAGATTATTAGTAATAGACTAATTCAGGAACTACTTTGGAATTATTGACGAACACAGAATCTAGTCAAACAATATGAATTCCTCATTTATCTTCCTCACTCCAGTGCTGGTATGGGGATTAATGTTGAACCAGGCTTTCCACATTAGCTGGAGGACAGAAAGCAAGAGATCACTTTTGTCTGCTGCTATGAATGTTTATCTTAAAATGCTAATGTTTAATGTTAACTTGCCAATAAAAAGGAAGAAAAAAAATCCGTAACTAGGATCTTGCAGTTAACTTGGGGGTCCCCTTTCCATTTCCAGTGAAAGATTTAACACTTTTCTGTACTCTGCAGAAAACCAGTGCCCTGTTCCTTAAGCCCCACGGTCTCACTACCTCAGCAATAGGCATTCCAGTCCAGATCACATGAACTCCCAGATCTTTTTGACGTTAATTCATATTCCTCAGTCTAGACCCATCATGCCCAGCTATTTCACTCCTGAGATCCCAACAATTTTAAAACTGCATTTCCTCTGCAGCGATTTTACTCCACATTGATATCGTGTCTTTTATGTCTCATTATTTGGCAAATGTTAATTCATACCCAGCCCTCCTGTGAAGCAGAGAAATTGCTATCATTAACCTCATTTTATGGAAAGGAGAGAGTGGAGAAATTAAGTGATTTGCTGAGGACAAAGAGGGAGAATCAGTATTAGCATGAGAGTAAGAGCTCACAGGTCCTGTCTCTGAACCGCCCCTCTCCTCAGCATCCCGAGTGCAGCATCCTTTTTGGGTAGCCAACAGAGACCTACATCACACTTTACTGACATCTTCTCTTCTGTTTTATCCATGTAATCTTTTTAATAAACACCAGGGCTGCCCAGGCACTAGAACAACAAGTCTGGCCTTCCTCTTCTATCCGGCAGACTGGCAGCAACATGCCTTCAGAGTTTCTGCATTCGGTGCTCCTTTTCTTCAACCTGAAGATGACCTTTTGCAGCGAGAGGGTGCTCTGTCTCCTGAGGCCATTCGCTGGTCTTGGCAGCAGGACAGGCTGTGGCAGCACCGCACTGCCCACACACACCACGGGCACCGCACGGCTCTGCCTCCAGCAAGGGTTTGCCACGTCCATGGAAGCCCAGCGGTACAAGCCCCACGCGTCACGCCAAGGTGAAACGATAATGTCATTCCCTGACACAGTCACGGCTCTGACACGCCGAGACGGTATCTCTGGTTTCCCAGAAGGCAGGGCTTTCTCAGCTGTTTTTATTTTTGCCGAGTGACAAGTCTGACACGCAGGAGCAGTTAGCTGGTGCCCAGCTGTCACAGGGCTGAGCCGCAGCGAACGTGCCGACAATACTTGACACTGGAACAAAACAAGCGCTCTCCTCAGCAATCACCGGGCATCCTTTTTTAAGGCTGCATGTGCTGGAAACTCGTATCGTGGCTGGCAGAAGCCTGGATTGCCAAAGACTACATCTCAGCTTGGGGAGGTGTCAGGAAAGATATTTTTGAAGTTCTGGACAAGCTCAGTCAGTGAAGTGCAATTACTATGAAAAACTGATCGCACAGAAGATTGATTTTGTTGCGCACACACACACAGAGGACGCTGCACTCCTCAAGTGTAGCCAAAAGACAAAGCAGAGCATGCACAGCAGTTTAGGGGACACACTCTACTGTTACTAATGCCTCAGATATTTATTGAGGCATGAGAAAGGGGAAAGTTATCTGACCGCACGGTTAATTTGCCCCTTCTGTTTCTCTCTTGTTTTATTTTGGACAGGATTTTATTTCTCTACTGCATTTTTTCCTGGTCTTTTCAAGAAATTTGTCCATTAAATTATTTTCTTTTTTGTAGCCTGAGGTATGACTTTACCACTAAAAACCCCCCTCTACCATAAAAATCACATTAGTTGACCGACTGCTGAAGGCTGAGCACAATTAATGAGACTTCTCCAATATTTAGGACTCATGCATGACTAGGGCAAGGGGAAGTATTTAAGACATGAAATGTTTTTTCCATATGAAGAGGTGAAAGTTAATATAGCATTAATAATAGCAGAACTGAGTTTCAGCAGGCTTCCATTTCCAGGCTATCAAGAAATCCAAAGATATAATTCATAGCAGTTTTGGTGTCAAATGCTTTAATTTTTGTTAAGCAATTTGCAGAAAACTGAGTAAGAGTCCAGAGGGTTTTCTGATCATTCTTTGTCTGCTTTAATACAACATGTTTGTATTTGAAGAGCAGACCAGCCTGTGCCAGCGACCACCCCCCAGCTGCCAGTGGTGCCACAGGGGTCCCAGGGACATGGCCAGTGGCACAGTGGGGACACACACCTGCTGGCGGGCCAGCACAGGGCTCTGCTGGCAGACAAGCATTGCCCTGCTTGGAAACCCCATTCTTTCCTGCGCTTGGTTGTGCCTGAAGACATAAAAGACTGAAAGGTGGATGCATGGCAGAGTTCAGGGTCCCATTTTATCAAACATGGATGCTTATCACTGATGAACTTTCCAGGTCTCTCTTCCTGGATAAGTCACCCAGCCACCAAACTGGGACAACAATAGGGACTCTGGAGCTGTGTTTATAAAAGCAAGTAAGTCTTGGAAGAAGTTTTTATCCCTGCCAAGGTCCCAAGCATGTGGTACCATGTACATTCCTGTGCAAGATCCTGTATTTTTTACTGCTCCCCATGTCCCTCAGGCCCCTCCAGTGAGGATGCTCATGGAGCCATGAATGCCTGCTCAGCCCTACCAGCTTGCGGCTGATGTGTCTCTTCCTACTTAGGTGATCATGGTAAAAAGTTAGTTGATTAGTTCTATTAGACTGCAGAGTAACCAATCCTTTTTTAGATTATTTTTTCATTTCCACATAGATATGAAGTAGAACAGT
The DNA here is from genome assembly GCA_008711295.1 of Anarhynchus alexandrinus. Taxonomy (NCBI): domain Eukaryota; kingdom Metazoa; phylum Chordata; class Aves; order Charadriiformes; family Charadriidae; genus Anarhynchus; species Anarhynchus alexandrinus. The sequence goes on along the minus strand of VUYV01000006.1, from coordinate 854,158 downwards.
TTTCCAGAGGAAGGACTGTGTTTCAAACACCGTCTTTCCGTGTGGGTGTCTGCTGGAGGCAAGGGCGCTCTCCGAGGAGGGGAGGTACACAGGCCAACGTCCCCTCCAGCTCCGGAGGAGATTTTCCCACCAAGGAGGAAGGCTTCCCCCTTGCTGGGCAAGTGGTTTAATTGTGCAGTTTCAGTAAAAGCATAGCTGTGAGGATCACTCCAGTTCTGCCTGTGTATATCTGGCATGCCCCGTGAGAGCTTGCCTGGCCAAGCCCCTCAGAAGACACTTATGGGAAGAATATCTTTTCTGTGCTACCCAAATTACCAGCTTCCTAAGCATACTGCCTCTTTCCAAAGCACGTGGCTTTCATAGGAAAACAGAGAAAACAGGGGTGTTATTAGGAACAACCAGACAGCTTAGAGCTTTTTAAGGTTGCTCCTGCTGCTGCGATGTTCCCTCTAGATGAATGGTGACACATGCGTAACGGTGCCAGCCAGTTATGCTCCTGGCCCTTTAAGCCTTGATCTGAAATGTAATACTTCAGGAATATGATGGTTTAAACAATTTTAGTCAATGAGTCAGTTCCGGATTATCAGCCTACAGCAGGAGGGTAGTGACTCTCCCTCATAAATTCGCAACCAACAACCTCTTCCCTTTGATGAATGTTATTTTAAAGACTTGTCTCACTTATTAACTCCAAGTACACTGCCCATTAATCACTGCAAAGGAACACTGCACCCTCCTCCCCCTGGCAGCTTTATTCCTGGGATCACTAGTTCAGCATCACCAGAAGAGAAAATAAGAAAGAGGGAGAAGGAAACAGAAAGGATGTGGTCCCACCAGACATGTGGGGAAGTTGGTGCCATTATGGGAAAGTTGTTTCAAGTGATGGATGGGAAGAAGCACATAAGTGCTTGCAAGACTTCCAGACCTAAAATGTATTAGAACACAACTAAACCTCCACCTGTCTCCAAAGTTTTGCCTGGCTTGGAAAAGAGGAGTGGGAAGTGTCCTGTGCCAAAATGTGAGCGGTTCAAAGCCTGGGTAGAGTAGGCTCTGGTTGCCTCCTCTGAAGACATCTTACCAATTGCCACACACTCTTTAGGTTTCTCTATGAGCTATACTTATTTCCATTGACTGTTGCTGTCCCACCAGCATTTAACTCTTCCACTACTTAAATGAGCTCTTCAGTTTGGCTGTGAGTCTGTACCTCTATTGTTCTCCACAGGCTGTGATTTACTGAGGAAGAAATCAGTTAAATAGTGACAGTAGATGAAGCTGCTAAGAAACAAGTTCCTTGCACATGGCTTGGATTTCCGACCTCAGTCTCCAGAAACTGAGACCGTTTCCGACCTCAGTCTCCAGAAACCGAGACAGTCTGCAATTATCCCTTTTGGGGAGGGAGAAATAAACTTGGTGATACCAGTGAAGAGCCTCTGGGTCTGACTGAGCAGAAAAAAACATCCCAGAAGTATCAGATCAGTGAATATTTATTCTGACTCACAAGGCATCATGGAAGGGTGGTGACTACAACAACTGCCAAGATGTGATCCAATCTCCTAAGAGCTCAGACCAAATTTATTAGTGGTCTAATTCCACTAGTTTCTGTGAAGATAGAAAAGGTCTGCCCTTCACATTCAGCATCTATGAAGGAGACTGTATTTCAAATGAGGCTTGTATAAATATACAACATACATATACATGTATATATACACATCTGTATACGTACATCTTCAAGGGTGAAGAAGGGGGAATCACACTCTGATACTGTGGAACTAGAGGCTGATGTTGCATCATACTTGATTCGGAGCACGGGGAGAAATTCACCCCTGGTTTAAGAGGACTCAAAGTGATGGTTTTTTGCCCAGTCTGGCAGTTGCGAGGCCTTTTCAAGAACGACGCTGCCCAGATGCTCTGCTCCCCTTATGATGCGGTAGCGGAGGAATGCTGACGGCTTGTAGCTGATTGCATGCTCACAGCATCATTTCTATTTATTCCTCAGACTTAATGCCACCCTAATGCTGGCTCAGCTCAGACAAGCTAAAGCATATGCTTATTTGGAACAGTTTTTTTAAACTCTTAACTCTTCCAGGCAAAATTCATCCTTCTGGAAACCACTTTTCCTGCCTTCCCAGGAGTGTCTCCAAATTTCTTGGACCCATTCTCCTCTACTGAGACTCCTTCCTATACTGGAGTCTTGTTTGTAAACTGGTCATTTGAGGAGCTAGGTGAGATTTAAGAGTCACAGTCAGTGCTGATCTTGTAGACTTGCCCATTTGCTCAGAAGTTTGAGAACCCCATGGACAACACTGCTCCTGTCACCACTTATGATGGCTTCAAACTATTAATTTCTTCATATTAGAATGCAATGATTTGCCAATCAGTAAAATACACCAACAAGAGAAAGTAAATCTTCACTTGGCTTATGTTCCACCACTGACTATCAGTAGAGAAAGGATTTCAGTTATAAACCTTACACGATGGTGAGATACTGCTGCAGCATCTCTGCCTGAAAAGGGCCCAAAGCATGGTAACCAAGGCAATAACTCCAGCATGCCTTGGTCAAAATGAAGCATCTGATGCATACTGACACTCATGGGAAGGCAAATCCTGATCCCATCAGCCCAGGAAAGTTTCATAAGGATTTTTAAAGCCCTGGTAAGAGATCATTGACATTTGTTTCAATAAGCTTTAAATCAAGCAATAAAAGGCCATGGGAATACTCCCATAAACTTCACTGAGCCTAGCAAAACACCACCATTAGTCTTACAGTTCTTTCTTCCCATTATTTCTGCATTTCGCCTTCTAGATCTTTGTTTTCTGTCACCTACATCGTATTACCAAGTGCTCCCTGAAGAAGTAAAAGGAGGAGATCACACTGTTATTAGGCTGACAGGCTCATTAACAAAGGCATTAAAATCAAGTTTGAGTGTTTTAAAATTAATAAAGCCAGTTTGTAGTATATCCAACACTTTTAAAATTGTACAGACTACAGGAGGAAAACAGGGCAAGCACCTGCTGGGGGAAGAGAACTGCCGAGCAGGAGCAAGGTCCATCCGAAGCAGGAGGAAGAGTTTCTTTTATCACAGACTTGGCTAACTTAATGAGGAAACCTTTGAACTAAGATTAACGAGGTTGGTGACATGAGCCTACAGGTGGATCCAAACCACAGAGACCTGGAAGGAAGCCTAAGCACAGGTAGTCAGGAGTGGGGACAAGAAGGAAAATAGCAGCTCATTTTTTGTTCACCCCCTTTGATGTCTGTGTCCTAATGAAAGAAATACACAAGTAAGCTCTTTGCCAAGAGCAGCAGAAGATTCCTATATATAAAAAAAAAAAAAACTTGAAGCAGAAAGTGAGTTGTCTGCAGCAGGAAAATATTTTTTTAAAAAATCCTATTTTATAAGTTGCTGTTGGAAAATATTTTTCACTCAGACTTTTTTTCACTTTAAGATTGATGATGTTAGTTTGTCTTTTAAGCTAAAAAAAAAATAATTTGTTTTTTCCATGCCAATTGGCAACTCCTTTTGCTGGCTAGATCTCCTGTGCAACTAGTTGTGGGTTTTTTTTATAAAACATTTTGAAAGCCTTGTGTGACTGACAGCTGCCATACTGGCTTCACATACTCTATCCCCTTCACCTCCTTCCTTAACTCACTGTCTCTTAATTATCTCAGGGATTTTTGGGAAACTGACAAAAAGCCCCCAGCAGAGGAACAGCAGAAGCCCCTGGGATCCTTTCTTTTGCCCCATGTAGTAGTTACACACCATGGCCTTCACCTCTAACAAATGATGCTGAAATCACCAGGTCCACAAGCAGCACGGACGGGTCCGGTCACTGTTGTGCAAAGGTACCCACAGAGGTGCCAGCTGGTGGCAGGATGCAGTGCCACGTCCAGTACGTTAACGAGGTGGATTCCACACCAAGTGCCAGGTCTTTGCAGCATAGAAAGTACTGATGAAGTTTTGTGAGCCCAGCAGGACACGGCCAGGGGCCCCCAAGTGCCCCTCACCCCAACCGCCCCCTGCCATCCCCTCCCGGCCTGAGCCCTGACAGGTTACAGGATACACCCAACGGCCTCTAATCTCTGAGCCAAAAGGTAGAAGTAATAGTCTGCTAAAGGGGACGCAGAAAGGGTTTCCTTTAAAACCAGTGCTTTTGTGTGCTTTTTTTTTTTCTGTTGCTGTGGTTTGCTTGGTTTTAAGACAGGTAAATAATTCACAAAAAAATTATAGTTAGAATTTTTCTTTACCCAGAGACAGAAGTTTATATTTTTCACTTAATATTTCTAGAAAGAACAGAAACAGTTGCTTGAGAAAATTGTGCACATTTTCAGAAAAAGAAGGAAGCTTTCATGGTTCAGATTTGAAGTAATTTATGCTTTCTTTAAACACACGTGACCAAGTTTAACTTTTCTTTCTTTTCAACTTTTTTTTTTTAACTTTTTTTACACAGGGAACAAAAATAGAGATTTTTGCATTTTAAATGCTGTTTTTTAAAGTGCCTGGCAGTCCGGGGGGAGACATGCCAGCTGGACCTTAGCGACAGCCCCAGCGGAAGAGCGAGCAGGAGGATGATGGCATCCACACCAGCAGAGGCGCAGGGCAGGGGATCGGGTCAAGCTCCCCCTGCGACCTGACGTACAGCAAAGCACCGAGGTCAGGATTGCATCCCCTGCTCCCCAGAGCCCTGCACAGTGCAAAGCTTCAAGATTATTTGGCTGCACAACATCGATAACAGCACTCGAGCAAGCACAGTGGTTTGAGGACCTCAAGGAAGCAGCACGTACAAAGAGCCTAACACAAACCTGATGGGGTTTGCAGGGAAACAGGAGTCTCCTGCTATGCAGAACCTGAGTGGAAGGGCCAAATGGAGACCAGGGGTGCTTCTCTCTTCAGGTAGACACAAAGGCACCATGGTAATGAGGTCAAAAAGTGTTTTAATAGACAGACATTCGTTATCATAGGAAAGAACAAGATGATGCAGTTAACCTAAAAAGCTCAGGCTACGAGGAAAATTGAACCGACATTTATACACACACACTAATTACCGGGGACGTTAGCACATCATATGAGTTTCCTAGACTGAAAATATCACAAACTGCATGTTGCTAGGTACCTTGCTTTGGGAACTGCTGCCTGAAAGCCCAGTCAGCTTCAGCAAGTTAAAGAAAGGCAAAATCATACTTAATCACAGTGGCAACAGAGTTCACAGTCAGGATCCAAACAGCAAAAGCAAAATATAGACTGAAAAAATCTTCCAGGAGAGTAGAGACATTCTGGGGCAAGACTTCAACATTTTTTTCTGCTCAAAAGAAGAGCCACAATTGAAACAAAATTATCATGTCAACTTTCAGGCCAAGCAGTGAGCCCCAGGGTGGAAGCCAGCTCTTCTCAACAGAGAGCACAAGAAACCAAAGCACACCTCTAATCCCAAGAGGACGCCCCCAAATCACACCTGAAACCTACTCTTGGAGAAGTGAATAGGAGAAGGCAAATAGTTCTTGAATTTCTGTTACCCAGTTGTACCTAGACTTACACCTCACAGCACCTGACACTCTTCTTTACATCATGGATGTTTCCCCAAAATACCTTTTGGTATATATCATGACAACAAAATACAGAGGAATCTGGCATAATATCTATTCACTTAAGTTTGCTTACAGTGCAGGAAACCAACTCAGCAAACTGGAGAAGAGACACAAACACCAGAATAAGCCGCTTGGTAGCCATGAACTCACCTGTCTCTGGGAGGTGGATATGATGGATCCAGTTCTCTGCTGGGAGGAGAACAAAGTGCTGAGGAACTGGAGCCAGAGGAGCTGAGGGAGTAGGCTTCTAGAAATAAGCCTGGGTGATAAGTTGATGAGCTGCAGCTTGCTCAGGGGACACAGCCAACACCTGAAGGGGACTGCCACCATCACACACCTGGCAGGGTCATTATTTTCAATAAGCTTTGGTTCCTTTTCTCACATTACTCAACAGCATCCGCAATCTCCTGCGGCATCCCTGTCCGCTGTCAGCATTTTGTAACCTGAATGCACATTTATACTTTGAAAAAAAGCAGTCCCGATTTTTTAAAGCAGTGAGACCTAATTAGCCATCTCATCCATTGTCATCTGTCCTGACAGTACCGGTACTGTGCTTTCCACAGGCTATATGCAGAGTTAAGCCTGCTAAACCCCAGGAAGGGTTTCTATGCATTTGGGCAACATATAGGGCGCACTCATCAGTTTCATCTCACACAGGATAAAAATCTTTGTGCGTGACCTCTCACCATAAGTCCATTTTAACTCTGGAGTGTGTTGGAGAGAGGAGAAGAGGAACAATTCTGGGATTTGGGAAAAGTTGTTCTTTCCTGCAAAGCCCTGGCTTTAACCTCCGAGCCCTGAAGCATCTCTCCAAACACAAGGAGTGCAGCCTGGGTACGTGGCTGTGACTAATCTTGTTTGGCTGATATTTTTCTGAATTTATCAACTTGTAACTTTTTGATGACCTTCCTGAGTAAGTACAAACATTGTCAATTATATAACTCTTGAAAGCAGGAGCTGGCAATGCGCGATAAAGCAGCTGTCAGGAGTGTCATTCCAACTTGAGATGATGGCAGACTCAAAGCATTTTTAATAATGATTCTGATTGTTTTTTTCTAGCTAAAATAAAAAATGAGAAAAAAGAAGAAATACATAATGAGCATAGTGTGTTTGGCTTTGACAACACACTTTAGTTGAAAGCTTTGTAGCTTTTCATACAAAATGAAATGATCAAACCTTTTCCCACTTGTGTTCGTGTAACAAGAAGGAAGCACTCTCCCAAAAGATTAAAAGACCTAGACCTACATCTGGAAACTCAAAAAATACCCTGGAGGCACATAAAATGGGGTAGTATGCTGTAGGTAATAACACGGCAAATAACCTTTAGTCCATGACCACGGGTATTCAGTACGTGATGTTCCGTGAGACTGGGCTAACAGATTATCCCCTGTCGGTCTCCCATTCCCAGGCAGTGGAGGGGCAGAGGTGATGCCCTGTGAGCGGCGGGTTGCAGCAGCTGCCGAGAGGCGGCACGCTCGGGTGCATCTCCAGAAAGCCTCCCTGCGACCTGTGTTTAGCTGTGGCACAACAGGCTACGGCAAAGGCTCTATTAACTCAGCTACACAGACAAGGAAATGTTCTGTTCCTTTCCTGAAAGCTGTGGAAACAAGTAATGATCTATATTTATTTATGGTCTGATTCTGCCACCTTTCCATACACCCCGAGCCATGCCTTCTTCCCCATGCAGGGACAAACTCCCTGGGAGTCAGTGGTTGAATCTGACCCGTGTCACTAAACACAGCGGGACATTTAGGTAGAAGAAAGAGGAGAAAGAAAAGTTAATGGCAAGTAATAGCAGTATTCATCACTTAAAGCATTCACAGAACTTTTGCAAACATTAAGTAATTACTCACAATATTGGAAGTGAGTAGGTGTTAGTGAGGTGCGGGTTTGAGCTCTACCCTACTCCTTCAGAAAAGCTTTACCGAGACATGAATTCAAAAGAGCTGACTGAAGTTTGTCTTCAACTTTCAGATGTTAAAACGGGTGAGAAAATGGGATTTTGATTGACACGATAAGGGAAACAGCAAGGTGAGGAAGCGAGGGAAGTTCTAGCGTGGGAGCTGGCACCACGTCCCTCGCGGCGTGCCGTGGGGCTGGCACACGGGGAGAGCCGAGCTCCGCTCCTTCCCCGCTGCCTCAGTTTCCCTCTCTCTGCTGGGACCTGTGCAGAGACTTACAGCAGATCTTGCCTTCAGCTCTTTCCCCCATCCTGTGCTCATGCTTTTTTCCAAAATAAATCCGTGTGAGCGGCGGGCCGGTTGCACCCAGGCAGCCGCCCTGCAGCGAGGTGGGAGATGGGCAGAGCAGGCAGCGGCCGCGCAGCTCTGGCTCTCCGAGCAGCCCTCGATGCCCGGTCCCCGCTGGAGCAGGCTTTCGGAAGATGCGTGGCTGTGGATGGTGACAGCTCTGCCGACCTGGGGAGGGAGGGGAGATGACCTGGGGGTCCTTCACAGCCCATCAGGACCAACCTGGGGGGCCAGACACAGCAGTGCTCTCCTGAAAGGCGTCTGCTGCTGCGCGGCTGGGGCGAGGGAGAGAGGCAGGGCTTCTCCCATCGGCTCACCGTCTCAGGTCCCACAGACCTCAGCACAGTCTGATTCCCCTCAGGAACATCGTCAGCTTTTGCTCCGATTAGAGATGTCAAAAAGCAACAGCCAGCCTTGGCCCCGCAGCACCATTGTTTAGTTTTCCTCCATTACCAACAGAACTGCTTACTTAGTGTCTTCTCTCCACAGAGCACTGTGAAAAACAGCCACTACCACCGTCATTTCACCCATGGGAAAAAAGCTCTCCCGGGAAAGAAAGTGCCAGTGCACCTTGCAGTGGGGTCGGGGATGTAAAGTGTCTGCGTCCCCCTCCCGTGCCTGTGGGTGTGCTGGTGGGGGGCAGAGCAGCTTTACAGCCCTGACGCCCGCTGCATGGGAGGGTGCATTTTCCTAAGAGATGGTGTGATGTTAGCTGCAGCCGGACAGAAGATTCCTGGACTGCAGCCCAGGACCAGCCACGATACAATGGGCAGAAAGGATCCACGACCACTTTTATTTCTGTTACATCTCTTTTGGAGTTGACAGTCTTTTAAAAAGCTCCTTCTTCTTCAAAAAGAGTTTTGCCCGGGGCTGTGCAGGGCCCTGAATTTGTTTTTGAGGTGCTCCCTAAAAAGGTGATCCTAAAAGGGATCTCAAAGCTTGGAAGGATTCAGGAAGACCTTGTCAAGTATTTTTTTCAGCTGCAAGATTAGATGGCTGCACTAGTGGCACCTCACCGCTCACCCTGGGGTGGAACGGTTTTCCAGAAGCATGCAGGGCAAGGAGCTTCTGGAAGAGTAATTTCAGCCTGGACATGTGAGGTTGCGTCCCCTACACATTCAGGTTTAGCGTCACTGAACCGCATCCCTCTGTTCTCGAGCCAACATTAAGGTAAATGACCCCCATGCCGGGAGAGTGCAGGACAGCAGAGATGTGCACGTGAGCACCTGTGAAAGCCACGGAAGAGCGAGTCCATCAGAGGCGCTGGAAATCTCACCGTGGATTTCAGACGTGACCCCCGGCTGGTTTTCTGTCGGACTTGTTGCAGTGAGACGAGGAGTTTTCCTTGTGTTCTCAAGATGCTTTTGGAGTGAAGCAGCCTGCGTGGGGTGCCTTGCTGAAGCTGGGGTTGCTCCAGGGCAGGCTGACCCCACCGCGATGGTGGTCTCGCTGCCAGCTGCCTTTGTGCTGCAGTGGGCAAGTCTCGCTGCCTTCATTTTTCCATCTCTTCACAGGCATAAACAGCGTGACTCAGCCACCCTGAGTGCCAGGAGAAAAGCTGGAACAAGGCACACAAGCCTCTTTCTCCTGCGGTCCCATACAGCCACATGCCCTTTCTCTTCATTCTGGTCCTCCCAAATTAGTCCAATCTCTGTGTCTCAGCATTGTCCATTCACTCCTATGACAAAGATGGACATTACTCTACTTTTTTATTCCTCCATAGATTTTTATATTTTTCTCACAAGACTAAGCCAACACCTCCTTGTCTGATACTTTTTGCATACCACTATGATCTTAGCATCCTTTCTTCTGTCAGCTGATGGAGCCAACCTTGCATATGTTGTGCTTTCCGTATAAAAAAATACCAAGTCTTGTGATTTTGAGACCAATGTAGAGGACTCAGGAGAAGAGTGGACAAAAGACAGGATGCCCACTCATGAGCAGAAAAAGACCAAAAGATGGCGTGTTGTTCAAAACAGCTTTCAGAGGGGCGATGAAACTCTGAAAGACATGTTAATGACAGGGAAAAATATCTGTGGGATTCATCTGTTTGTTTTAACTTCCCCAGGGCAAGTGTTTTCCAGTCGTGGGCTTTTGTGTATATTTAGGTGCAATATTATTACTAACAAATCATAAGCTGGAAAAGAGAGACGTTGTGTCAGAGGACAAAAATTGATACTGTCAATATTTGGTTCAACTTCACTGGAAATTTGTCACCTACCTTGTCTTTTTTGGATGAGTCCAAAGTTTTAAGTTCAGTGTATCAGTGGTATTTGGCTACTCTCTGCTTTGGCTGACCATTGCAATTTAGCCGTCAAGACCTATTTTTAGCCATATGAATAACGAAGAACTTTTGGAGTGGATCCTGAAATGTCCTGAGACTCAACAAGAATGTGATAGTGGCACTCAGCGGAGCTCACTTGCAAGTGCTTTATTTGTTCATTTGCACAGTGCCTTTTTATCCCAGTGTTTGTAGTGAGTCACATTTCCTCTGCCCACGGCTTCCTTGTAAAAAGTAGTATAATAATGAGGTACTCTTTTGCTAACTTAGTATTCAGCATAGGTCCAGGAAGTTAAGCTTTTCTATTGATTGTTTTCTATGGTTGTGAGTACAAAAGCCTCTGCCAAAGTTCTCTCTGCCAGGCTGGCTGGTTAAGATCTGTCAGTGAAGGGTTTTGAACATAATTGCTCCACTTCCTTGCTATCACTTCTGGGAACTCAGGACTCAGTGTAGTTATCCAGCTGGGCTGCATTAGGAACTCGAGGTCAGGCTACCTTATCTTATTTATTTTAATGTGTTCTTTTAACTTAGATACAGAACTCTTCAGATATATAGTATGTCTGAGGCCCAAGAGATCTCTGCCAAGGCGGTAGGCAAAGCTCCAGAATCACAGCACTGGCATCAGCAACAAGTCATTTAAACTGAGGCACATCCCTGAAAAAGGGTGGTTGGTTGGTTTATCAGGACCTTGGGTTTCTTGAACTGCAGGTGAACTTCCACAGATGTACACACACACACACAAATAATCGTATATTGATAATCTCATCTTCTATTATAATGACTAAAATGCTCCAAATAGGTGCCCAAGTTCATATTGTGCTTCTCAGGTCTTGAATTATATTTTGATAGGATTTTTCAAATTCTCTGACACATCCCTCTTCACTCATACTGCTATAGCACTACTGAAAATCAGCAGTTTAATAAGAAGGCTGTATGATAGCATTCATCCTACTTTCCATTGCCAAAGCAGCTTGAAAATTAATAAAGTTGTGTCCCGATTCGGAGGACAGGCTTGTTTCCAGTGTATGGCATCCCTTGCTGGCTATTTCTGCTCTCGTATCAGAGACCATGGAAGAAGGCAGCAATGGGAGCACTTCTCCTTGGCAGGGGTATCACCAGGTCATAGAATCATAGAAAGGTTTAGCTTGGAAGGGACCTTAAAGATCATCCAGTTCCAACCCCCCTGCCATGGGCAGGGACACCTCCCACCAGACCAGGTTGCTCAAAGCCCCATCCAGCCTGGCCTTGGACACCTCCAGGTATGGGGCAGCCACAACTTCTCTGGGCAACCTGTGCCAGTGTCTCACCACCCTCACAGTAAAGAATTCCTTCCTAATATCTAATCTAAATCTCCCCTCTTTCAGGTTAAAACCATTACCCCTTGTCCTATCGCTACATACCATTTTTAGGTACTGGAAGGCTGCTATAAGGTCTCCCCAGAGCCTTCTCTTCTCCAGGCTGAACAACACCAACTCTCTCAGCCTGTCCATAGGAGATATGTTCCAGCCCTCGGATCATCTTTGTGGCCTTTCTCTGGACTCGCTCCAACAGGTCCATGTCCTTCTTATGTTGAACATAAGAGCTGGACACAGTGCTCCAGGTGGGGTCTCACCAGAGCAGAGCAGAGGGGCAGAATCACTTCCCTCGCCCTGCTGGCCATGCTTCTTTTGATGCAGCCCAGGATGCGGTTGGCTTTCTGGGCCGCAAGCACACATTGCTGTGTCATGTTGAGCTTCTCATCAACCAACACCTCCATGGCCTTCTCCTCAGGGCTGCTGTCAATTCATTCTCCACCCAGCCTGTATTTGTGCTTTGGATTGCCCTGACCCAGGTGCAGGACCTTGCACTTGGCCTTGTAGAACTTCATGAGGTTCGCATCGGCCCACTTCGCAAGCCTGTCCAGGTCCCTCTGGATGACATCCCTTCCCTCCAGCACATCGACCGCTCCACACAGCTTGGTGCTGTCGGCAAACTTGCTGAGGGTGCACTTGATCCCACTGTCCATGTTGCCGATAAAGACGTCAAAGAGCACCGGTCGGGTTCTGATCCCTGAGAAATGGCACTTGTCACTGGTCTCCGCTTGGACATCAAGCTGTTGACTGCAACTCTTTGACTGCGACTATCCAGACAATTCCTTATCCACTGAGTGGTCCATCCGACCAATAGGTCAACTATTTGAACATCTTATTGATCCCACAGTCTGCTGCCAGGTGGAAGATGTAATGGTTGACATTTACTTTGACTTCTCCTGACTTTGCAATGTTGTTTCAGTCTTGTTTACATCCAACCTCAGCCAGCAACACCTCATCAAAAGCCATTTCAATCAGACTCTGGGTAATACTTCCAGTACCACTTGATGAGCCACGCGAGGTTAGTTCGGCAGGTTTCAGCGCTGGCGTTACCGGGCGCGTTGGTACCGCTCCCAGCGGCCCCTTTCAGGTTGCCGGCACCGGACCTGCCGAGCCCCCCCCCGGAGAAAANCAAATCATAAGCTGGAAAAGAGAGACGTTGTGTCAGAGGACAAAAATTGATACTGTCAATATTTGGTTCAACTTCACTGGAAATTTGTCACCTACCTTGTCTTTTTTGGATGAGTCCAAAGTTTTAAGTTCAGTGTATCAGTGGTATTTGGCTACTCTCTGCTTTGGCTGACCATTGCAATTTAGCCGTCAAGACCTATTTTTAGCCATATGAATAACGAAGAACTTTTGGAGTGGATCCTGAAATATCCTGAGACTCAACAAGAATGTGATAGTGGCACTCAGCGGAGCTCACTTGCAAGTGCTTTATTTGTTCATTTGCACAGTGCCTTTTTATCCCAGTGTTTGTAGTGAGTCACATTTCCTCTGCCCACGGCTTCCTTGTAAAAAGTAGTATAATAATGAGGTACTCTTTTGCTAACTTAGTATTCAGCATAGGTCCAGGAAGTTAAGCTTTTCTATTGATTGTTTTCTATGGTTGTGAGTACAAAAGCCTCTGCCAAAGTTCTCTCTGCCAGGCTGGCTGGTTAAGATCTGTCAGTGAAGGGTTTTGAACATAATTGCTCCACTTCCTTGCTATCACTTCTGGGAACTCAGGACTCAGTGTAGTTATCCAGCTGGGCTGCATTAGGAACTCGAGGTCAGGCTACCTTATCTTATTTATTTTAATGTGTTCTTTTAACTTAGATACAGAACTCTTCAGATATATAGTATGTCTGAGGCCCAAGAGATCTCTGCCAAGGCGGTAGGCAAAGCTCCAGAATCACAGCACTGGCATCAGCAACAAGGCATTTAAACTGAGGCACATCCCTGAAAAAGGGTGGTTGGTTGGTTTATCAGGACCTTGGGTTTCTTGAACTGCAGGTGAACTTCCACAGATGTACACACACACACACAAATAATCGTATATTGATAATCTCATCTTCTATCATAATGACTAAAATGCTCCAAATAGGTGCCCAAGTTCATATTGTGCTTCTCAGGTCTTGAATTATATTTTGATAGGATTTTTCAAATTCTCTGACACATCCCTCTTCACTCATACTGCTATAGCACTACTGAAAATCAGCAGTTTAATAAGAAGGCTGTATGATAGCATTCATCCTACTTTCCATTGCCAAAGCAGCTTGAAAATTAATAAAGTTGTGTCCCGATTCGGAGGACAGGCTTGTTTCCAGTGTATGGCATCCCTTGCTGGCTATTTCTGCTCTCGTACCAGAGACCATGGAAGAAGGCAGCAATGGGAGCACTTCTCCTTGGCAGGGGTATCACCAGGTCATAGAATCATAGAAAGGTTTAGCTTGGAAGGGACCTTAAAGATCATCCAGTTCCAACCCCCCTGCCATGGGCAGGGACACCTCCCACCAGACCAGGTTGCTCAAAGCCCCATCCAGCCTGGCCTTGGACACCTCCAGGTATGGGGCAGCCACAACTTCTCTGGGCAACCTGTGCCAGTGTCTCACCACCCTCACAGTAAAGAATTCCTTCCTAATATCTAATCTAAATCTCCCCTCTTTCAGGTTAAAACCATTACCCCTTGTCCTATCGCTACATACCATTTTTAGGTACTGGAAGGCTGCTATAAGGTCTCCCCAGAGTCTTCTCTTCTCCAGGCTGAACAACACCAACTCTCTCAGCCTGTCCATAGGAGATATGTTCCAGCCCTCGGATCATCTTTGTGGCCTTTCTCTGGACTCGCTCCAACAGGTCCATGTCCTTCTTATGTTGAACATAAGAGCTGGACACAGTGCTCCAGGTGGGGTCTCACCAGAGCAGAGCAGAGGGGCAGAATCACTTCCCTCGCCCTGCTGGCCATGCTTCTTTTGATGCAGCCCAGGATGCGGTTGGCTTTCTGGGCCGCAAGCACACATTGCTGTGTCATGTTGAGCTTCTCATCAACCAACACCTCCATGGCCTTCTCCTCAGGGCTGCTGTCAATTCATTCTCCACCCAGCCTGTATTTGTGCTTTGGATTGCCCTGACCCAGGTGCAGGACCTTGCACTTGGCCTTGTAGAACTTCATGAGGTTCGCATCGGCCCACTTCGCAAGCCTGTCCAGGTCCCTCTGGATGACATCCCTTCCCTCCAGCACATCGACCGCTCCACACAGCTTGGTGCTGTCGGCAAACTTGCTGAGGGTGCACTTGATCCCACTGTCCATGTTGCCGATAAAGACGTCAAAGAGCACCGGTCGGGTTCTGATCCCTGAGAAATGGCACTTGTCACTGGTCTCCGCTTGGACATCAAGCTGTTGACTGCAACTCTTTGACTGCGACTATCCAGACAATTCCTTATCCACTGAGTGGTCCATCCGACCAATAGGTCAACTATTTGAACATCTTATTGATCCCACAGTCTGCTGCCAGGTGGAAGATGTAATGGTTGACATTTACTTTGACTTCTCCTGACTTTGCAATGTTGTTTCAGTCTTGTTTACATCCAACCTCAGCCAGCAACACCTCATCAAAAGCCATTTCAATCAGACTCTGGGTAATACTTCCAGTACCACTTGATGAGCCACGCGAGGTTAGTTCGGCAGGTTTCAGCGCTGGCGTTACCGGGCGCGTTGGTACCGCTCCCAGCGGCCCCTTTCAGGTTGCCGGCACCGGACCTGCCGAGCCCCCCCCAGAGAAGAGCATCCGCGGGAATGCGGAGCGCAGCGGACCCCCGTGGGGTCTGTGTGCGGGGGGCGGGCAGCGCGGGGGGGGGCACACACACGCTCCGCAGCCCCTCCGCGCCCGCGGTGCCGCAGCGCCCCCTGGCGCCTCCCGCGGGGCGCGGGGGGAAGAAGGGGGGGGCGGTGCGGACCAGCGCTGACGCCGGGGACGGCGTTCAGCGATGTTTTGGGAAGTCAGTGGCTGACTGAGGACGGAGTCACTAATGTCTGCTTTTCTCATTTCTGTGCGTGTGTTTTCTTCGCTCTCCTCTTGCTCTTTCCTCCCCTGAAAAACAAAAGGGAGGACAACCAATGATCACGAAAGAAAACATGGTCAGTTTAAGCGTAACTCTTGCAACAACATACCTTTCAAAGCAACACATTGGAACACAGACCAGACATCCCATAGTTTAATTTTATCCTGTGGTGGGATGAGAGCTGATTCTAAACTTCTTGATAAGATTACCAGAAATCTGCCCCTCTCTGGAAATCCAGGCAAGCTGTTTTCCCCTGATGTGTTTATTCTTTACCTGAGGAAACTCTTCTCATCCAACCTCCTTGTTTCTTCTTGCCAGCCATCCCGGTGCCCCCTGGCACTGCCAGCCGTGGGCTTCAGCCGCAGGACTCAGGAGTTCCAGCTGGCGATGCCGGTGGCAGGCATCGGAGCCTTTCTGTTCTTGCAGTGCTTACACCACGTGCATTGTGAATCCCACCAGGTCCAGGGCAGTGGTGGATCCAGCCGCCCGCCCTTTCCATGTCTGTGGGGAGAGAGCCGAGGAAAGCAAGTGTTGATGGTTGGGTCCTCACCTCCCTGTCACTGAGAGCACCTCCAGCAGCTGCAGCAAAGTTGAAGGAATAAATGTTATTCCAGGACTTGCTCTTCTGTTTAAAAAGCATCTTTTACCCTAGCCCATGAGTAGTTGTGGCTCAGTGTCCGCAGATGCTGGAAGGTGGGTAGGTGCAGGTTGTGAAATCTCCCCCCCCTCAGCCAGGAGAAGACCTCCCTGACGCAGGGAGCGCAGGTGGGGACCACAACACCCTGTCCTGCAGGAGTCACTCGCACTCACACCGTGAAGATTTCCAAGGCCAGCCACCGATTCTCTTTGCTTCTGGAAGATCAGCAAATGGCACTTACTACAAAAGGCTTGAACCCGAGCAGGAAGCTGCAGGAACAATCTTGGATGCTTTTTCATTAACAGTGAGTTCTCAAAGCCACTTTGATCTGATCCTCAGAGCATTTTTCCTCCCCTCGGGACTCTATGTACTTTAAATACAAATGTGATTTCAAAGAACAACATTTCTATTACCTCCTTGCCTCTGACACTTTTTGCTTTCTCTCATTGCCACGCTGCTCTCACACACTCAACACAACAGTGG
Source organism: Anarhynchus alexandrinus (assembly GCA_008711295.1). Taxonomy (NCBI): domain Eukaryota; kingdom Metazoa; phylum Chordata; class Aves; order Charadriiformes; family Charadriidae; genus Anarhynchus; species Anarhynchus alexandrinus. The sequence goes on along the minus strand of VUYV01000006.1, from coordinate 837,534 downwards.
GTGGGTGCCACGCATGATGCTGGACACCGAGAGGGACCCACGCTCTTCCCTGCTGAGTCATTCACAGCCCCCGGACACTCCAGGGATTTTTCTCCACCCTAAAACCAAATAAAATATTTGGACCAAGTTGAAAAGTTAGAAGGTAACACAAACATTTGTCTGAAGTAGGGATAATGGAAAAAGAAGAAAGCAGCTTCCCTCTCTCTCAACGTGCTACAAGGAAACTTTATTAATATGGTTCTTTAGTAAGAGAACTCCAGTAAATGTACAAGAGTATTACTGGGAACATCCTGAAGCTTGTTATTCTGTTTAACGATGCTGGCTGTTGCGCTTCTCGGTGGCTCTGATTCAGAAACAGTTATTAATTATTAGTACCTCAGTTCTGGGTTTCATGAGAGCTCTTATGTGGATGAGACCTGCTATATTTTCATGCTCATCTAACGTAAAACTTCCTTTGGGAAACAAGGTGGCAAGTGAGCTTTGAATCAGCAAGGCAAAACCTACAGAAGTTGCTTCCAAATTACTGCAGATTGGTCAGTAATGTTTGAATTGGCAGTGATTGGGGTAAGTTTTTCTCACCTGGAAAGTCTATTCCATACCCCATGGATGTATTCTGGAGTAAAGCAAAGCAAATGAACAGAGGTGCCAGCTGAAGTGCAGCTAAAGAAGTAAAATAAATGAGCAGTGTTGGTAATGTTAATCTTATAAAGAATTACAAGACCTTCAATAATGTCAGGACCTCAGTGGGACACATTCCAGCTGAAAAATAGTCTCCGATCTTCTGGGCCTTTGGATTTACAGTGGGTGAGAGACAAGACATAACGTAGCACGTGTTGCGTGCCACCCTCCGGGTCCTCAGAGCTTTCATGACTGCCAGCAGCTCGGTCCCCTCCTGGCTCTCTGTCACACCTCTCCTTGCAGTGTCCCTGTTTTCGAAGCCGTGCTTTCACATCTGTCTTTGTGGTGGCACACCCAGGGGCAGCACCTTGCCAATAAACAGCCTGTGGGATTTTAAGCCATCAATGGGATAGCTTTATATCAGATTCCTATGAGATGAATGTCAGTACAAATCCCATTTACTCGTGTCCGCTTCTTGTCAGGACAATATTAAAAAAGAAAATTAATTAGGGACAGTTTAAGGGTCATCGCAGATGCCACAGATGAGGACTTTCCACTTGATAAAGCTGAGAATTTTGTTCTCCTAGGCAAAAAAAAAGAATGACTTCTCATTTTGTCATGTAAAATATCGGACCCACTCTTCCTCACCTCACCGGACACTAATCTCTGTGCAAATAATGCCATCGTGAGAGTTAACGCGTTTCTTGTAAAGAAAAAATCATCAACAAGGAGCAATTCTTGAATCTGAGTCAGTGAACAAAAATTCAAAGAATGGACAAAGTCCACAGTAGAGATAAAATTACTATTAGTTTTACCAGCTTAGTAATTACACAATTAGCTAATAATTATTCCACTGGCAAGCTTATCTCCTGCACAATTAGCACTGAATTATTTAGTAATAGAAATAGTTCCTAAACTGCATCGAAATTTAGGTTACCCATCTGACATATTGATAGTAACGTGTGTGGGAAGTAGGGAGCCTCTCCAGTGAATCTTCAGATTTCTTCTTATCCCAGTTAAAGGCGAAATGAGAAGGACCCTCTATGGATGGATATATTTCCCTATTCCTCTCACATACACAAACATCTCTCTCTCTACATCTCCCTGTTTTTCGAAATAAAGGCATTTGGTCTTGATTAGGGGACACCCACAATGCTTTGCGCTTTGATGGTGCTGTGAGCTGAACCCAATTAACTGGTGCAGTTCTAACGGCTCAGGGTGTGACTAATTCCCCCCCAGCCTGTGACTAATCCCCCCCCCCAGGCTGTGGCACTGCTTTCTGCACCAGGAGAATGTGGGGACACCTACTCGGCTTTCCCTCCGACGCTGGGGGCAAGTCCCAGAGCAAACACATTGTCTGCTGTGCCAGACGCTCGATGCAGACCTGCCTCAAGTCAGTGAGGGCTTTTCCATTGAATTTAAGGACCTTTGACCTTATGGAGGAAGGAAAAGAAAGAGCGTTTGCTGCTTTCAGCTTATGCTAGAGGAGGAAAAAACATCCATGTGAAGCAATGTCATTTTTAGACCTCTGATTTAAATTTTTTTTCGAGTATTTTATAGGAAAGAAATAAGGCTGTTTCTGCAGCATTAGGTGGTATGGCACAAACTATTTGCACATAAAAAAGACAGTTTCATATGAAAATAAGTTATTTAGTGCCAAGCTTGCTTTACCTATGTTACTCAGAATGATGGATGTTTCTGTCACGCTGCATGACAATATCATTCTTCCGTGAGCTATGCTCCTGAGAGCATATCTTTTATTTCCAAGTGAAAAAAAAATCATTTGCATGGAATGTCTTTTACAGAGGTCTTGCTCTGGTTTCACAGCACATTTCACAGCATCATATGCTATTAAACCTCTGTCAGATGCTATAAAATATTGAGCCACAACCCAGGCACGCAGGTCAGTATCCAGGATGGCAGCCGTAACTTTCAGCATAAAACAAAGACATTTGCTTCTTTTACTGCTGCACCACCTTATCCTGAGCGGAGCAGAGGGGAGATGATGGAACGCTGGTTTCCCTGCTCTCTGCCCAGCCCGGGGTGGAGGTGTGGACAGCCAGGGCTACAGGACACCGGGACTGACTGCTCCGACTGCTCTCCTGCTCAGCTCCTGGTATGGGTGACATCCCCTGTGCTGGGGGGTGTGGGGCAGAGGTGGAGGTGAGCTGTGCTGCTCTCTGTCTCCTGGGGACCTTCCCGTCTTTGTGCTGCATTAACTCTTTCTATAAGGGTTTTGCACCAAGGTCCTACAGAAGGGGACTGATCTTTATTCTGCCTGAACAACCTTCTAGTACAAACAGGGTGCCTTGGCTGTGACGCTGCGGGGTACTTAGCCTCATCATTTGGTGTCTACATTCACCTCACTGTGTTCAGTGACTTAAAATATTCACACACATCAGACCCCTCTCAAGAAAGGGAATCTTCTGACCCTTCTGGAGCTGCGTGAAGCTGATCAGAGCTGGTTAAATGACTCACAGCTGCAAGTTCACTATTCTGCTTGTAAAGTTTCTTCAAAAGGAGAGATATAAGAAACGGCTCTTCAGAGATGATGATAAAATGTTCTTTTCTTTTGGTATAGTCGCCTAATTTTAACACTTTGAACATTATAGGGTTATTTTAAGGTAGATGTAGGGCTCTCTATATTTGGCATATTGCTTTTTTTCAGTAGGTGTGGAGCTGGGAATTGATGTAGCAACTTCAGTAACCAGGCTACCTGCCTGAGACTTCGGTATCGTGCTTCCAACGTTGCTCCAAGAGACCAGGTCTTGCACCATCACACTGCACGTGTTGCTACCAAGCAGTTCCTCCCAAATAAATATGACTTCATTAACCAGTTTCAAAGAAGGGTGGCAGAGCTGTGGCAGCCTCAGTGTTGCACCTTTCCTACCCTTTTTGTTCAGTGGCAGGTGACAGAGAGAGCAAAGTCCCCAGCGAGGGGAAGGGGACCCATGAGATTGCTGGGAATCCCGGCAGGAGCACTTGGGAGAAAGGCACAAGGAATCAGCCCGTGCTTCTGCTCATGGAAGTGTTTATTGGAGAATAAGAGCTAAATTCAAGTTAGACGTGCCCATGCTCTTGTCTGGATTGAGGCACCCAGGTGAAGAGCAGTGCTGCCAAGATTGACGGCTTACTGCATGGAGCTGCGATGAAATGCATGGGAACGAAAGGGCATTTAGAGTCGGCACACGTCCACGGCTGACTCCTCATCTGGGTAATCATAGCTCTGCTTTTTACAAAGGGCTTTTCACGCTGAAAGATGTCAAAACACATGCAGACATAAGTTTTGGTGGTGGTTTTGAGACTGTCAGGAGCGGCAGTCTATGCTTTCCTGTTAATCCTCATGCATGTAATCAAAAGGGGATATCTCCCTTCCAAAACTTTAAAGTTGATTCTGTTTTTTCCAATAAAACCCACGGGAAAGAAAGGGTCCTAAACCAGATATTTTATTTGGCTGTTATCAGCCCCCCAAAAATGTTGGTGAATCGAATCTTGTTGTATTACAATCATACGGAAATTTTAACAGAGCTCATATTAAAGCAAGAGCATCCAGTGGAAGGGTGCATTTAATGATGGTGAAGTTTGCCAGACTTCTACAAAAATGTGAGCTTTTGACAATCACCTCAAGAAAACAGTATTTTTTTAAGGAAGCTCAATGTTGGCCAACTGCAGATTCTTACTGAAGAAAGTGCTGCTCGTGTAAGGACTAGCACAGGATGTGCAGTTAGGAAACCAACATCAGCTTTCCACTGTCCCTTAGAGTAAACCCTGCCAGGTGAGGGACATCTCTGCGCGCCCGCCGCTGTCGCACAGGCAGACTGTGGGTTTGACCTCGGTGTACACTGTGGATCCCTCTGTGCAAAGGCTGAAGGAAGCCGGACCCAGCTTGCTGCCCTGCTAAAAAGATGAGTAGCAAGAACAGACTTTGTTTGGTTTATTTGTTCCAGAGTAATGAGTTCTAGCAGTTCTCTGCGAATGCGTTGGGATATACATGCAAACTGCATTATTTAATTTCATGGAATTTTTCCAATGTGAAAAGAATATTTGAATGAGAAGATGTTTCACTAAATTACTCACCTTAACAATGTTGTATTTGGGTTTGTGGTTTATTTGGTTTTTAACAAGAGACATCTTGTTTATAGAGACCCTCCAGACAGTTACATTATGGAAATGCCATTTGCAGTGGTATGAATTCCAAGTTTTCCAGACAGTAAAAAACCCAACTTAGTAGTAATACCAGGTTTATGCTGTTACTTATTTGTAACATAAAATGAAAGACTCAGGTGTCTGCCTCCACTGTGCCAGCTCCATTCAGATCTCCACTTATGCTACTTTATTAGTGTAAACAAAACGAAGGCTCCCATGATGAAGCCCACAGGAGAAAGTCTGTTAAACACATTTCTTGTCAGTGAATCAGGAAAGACATCTGAGTCTTGGGTGCTTGTACTCTGAAGGGTTTTTTCTAGTTCAGTTTCCTCCCCTAAGCGCATCCCTCTGCAGAGTAATTCCTGCACGTGTAGGGACAAGTGGTCACCCTCTGTAAGAGGGGAGCATTTACCTGCAGCACACACCTTGGAAATGCCGGCGTGTTTCCCAGTATCTCAAGCCTCACATGAGGTCTCTGTTCCTCGTCTGGTACACTTCTGTCCTCTCCCCTGCCCGCAATTATCTTAGGAAGAAGCAAGATTTGTGTTACGCTTCTCTTTCCTCAGCTTCACTGTTTCTTTTTTAGATGCAAATACATTCTCAGGTCACACGGTAACATTTTTGTACAATCAAAGCATCTTGATTTCCAAATTTAAATAGTCTTTCACTCAGATTTGCAACTGTAGCAAACTGCCAGTCTTTCGTGGAAACGCCAAGCTGTAAAAGCATAATTGGTATTATTTTGCATAGGAAGGATGAGACTCATTTTCCTTTCACTGTCTTTTGAGGCTAAATCCTTCGCAATCACGAAGGCCAAGCCAGCACTGAATGGACAAAATAAGGAAAGTGGTTATACTCTCTGAAGAAGAGAAAAATGCGGCTTTGGTGAATTTTCACAGCCATTAGTTTGAAGCTGGCCACATGCTCCCGCTTGGTATTTCTCACTGCTGATCCAAATCCAGCTCTGAAATGCCGGGGCTGGCTCCCACTGTGACCAGTCAGACCAGCAGCTGCCTGCACCGGCTGTCCAGCACGCCCGCTTGCCCACATGCGGAGGAATCTCGGCTATTTCATTACATGTTGGAGCCACGGCTCACAACAGGATAAACGCTGCTGAAAGCCCTCGATCACCACCAAGAGCAGCAGGAATGCAAGTATCAGTATCTGAGGCAATTGCTGTGGCACATTATCAGATGCTCAGTTTTATTGAGCGGGGGAGTGTATAAAGGTTTACAAATGAACTCTTTTATCTGGTGCCAACTTTTCCTGTCTCCTGCCTTTCGGTTTTATAAACTGCAGACCTGTTCTTAATGCTTAGAGTTAGTGTGCAGGTTGCACCTCGTGCAAAGCAGGGTGCCCTGTTCAGCAGCTGCCAAGCAGGGACGGGTGCTGCCCGGCAGGGTGACTCCGGGACAGACAGACAGACTGACACACCACGAAGGACACAGTTCTTGAGGGCTGGTAAAAGGTAAAATATTATTGAAACTGAAAATAATTTAGACTTCACTCTGAAGAAATGTCAATTAGCAATGTTAACACATGGCAATTTACAGTTTTCTTAGGAAATGTAATGATGTGAGACATTGTTGAGGGAAAGTCTAGAGACTATAACAAAGCCTTACATATATATATCAACAGAACAGGTATTTACTGGCCAGCACCCCTCTTGCCTCTATACACATCCTGGTGAGGCAGTTCAGACTGTACCACCTCTGAGTGCTTACATACTGTTTTTATTCTTAACCACAAGTTTTTTCACAGAATTAGTAAAGAGCCGTATTTATGCAGCATGTTTGTGTGGACCTTACAGCCCTTATGTGGGTCTGCAACCCACTGTCCCTCAAGCACGGAGCGATACCCCTCATTTGCTCGCCTACAGTGAGCCTGCGCTCCCAGTGCTAGAGAAAGTGGTCTCAGCCCAGTTCCTATCCCTGGTCTGCCAACTGACCGCCCCCGGTTTGGAAGGTGAGGTAGGGAGATTGGTCTCTGAAGTCCACAGTCCCTGAGGGCCTGCTCTGAACGTACCCAACGGGTCGCTGCCATCCAGCCTGCAGAGCTGCCCTGAAGTCAACCAGCTTAACTTGCTGGGACCAGTGGACATGACTGTCACGCTGTTAGACTCAAACTGGTGTCTCCACTGGTCCAAGCTCCATAAAATGATTTTGACTGTCAACATCTGACTTCCAGTTTAGCATCTCCTATGTAGACAATAGAAATACATCAAAAAAGAAACACGGTAGAAAGTGCAAAAATAAAAAATTCCTCTGGAACCATTTCTATTTATTGGGTGGGTGGTGGTGTTTGGTGAGCGGGCATTCGTTTAGTCCTTAGCATAATGACAGGTGGTATATGTTTTAAGAAAGGGTTGGTTCCTCAGCTAGCTAGTGTTTGAGAATAAGCTCACTTGCATAATTTCTTTCTTGACCACAGATTGGAGCATAAGCCGTGTTTTAAGGTGACTACGAGTAATCCTTACAGAACAAAACAAGCCACTGAAAGAACACCTGCAAAAATGGAGTGAGCTTTTGTTGTCCTGCTTCTAAGCTGTGTATAAATTTGAGAACGGCTATAAATGTTATTCATCTTGAACAAATTACAAATGAATAAAAAGAAGGAATCTATACAGTGTTTCTATATGCATAAACAGCCATCTACTTTAAAACAGTGTGCATCCGTTGGCATGTGTGTAATCAGCGTCAGTGTCCTGGTTTGAGGTAAAACAGAACCAATTTTCCTTTCAGTAATTTTTACTAATTTTCCCCTTATTTGCTTAGGCTGTGAAAGATTTTGTGCGCTGTTAAATAGTTCTCTCAATTTTTGCTGATTATTCTGATGAAAAAGTCACTCGACACCCCTCATTCTGGAGCCCACATGTGGGCGGTCCGTCCCTGGAGGTTTTTGAAAACTTGACTGGACAAGGTCCTGAACAACCCGATCGAGCATTGAAGTTAGCTTGCTTTGGGTGGAAGGTTGGATTAGATGGTCTCCAGCAGTCCTTTCCAACTCAGTTTTTCCCGTAATTCTGCAATTACAACACGATGCTGCCTGGCCATCAGCTGAAGGGTTTAGCTTTCTGCCACAATTGGCTGAACACTGGATATGTCTGTCTTTGCAGAGTTCCTCTGGGAGGATGCCCTGGCCTTCTGGCAGGCACTGCCTCTTTTGTAATGGCAGTTCTCAACCCAGGCATGCCTGAAAGCGGGGGAGATGGACTGCAGAGCATGACTCTGGGCCGCACTCCTTCGCCGGCACACGCACAGCAAGGACTTCAGCTCAGATCTGAAGCTCTCATTCAGCCAACAGTAAATGAAGGGGTTGTAGCAAGTGCTGCTCATGGCAAACCAGTGAAAAGCAAAGTACAGAGCGTTGCTACTGTGGATGGCCCTACAGGAGATCAACACCACGTAGCAGTTCAGAGGGAACCAGCATACTGCAAACACGATCACCACCACCATCAGCATCTTCAGTGTCATCTTCTTTTTCCGTTGATGGGCATAGTATTGCTCCATGGTGAGGTCCCCAATGGCATTTCTGAGCCAGAGCTTCTTGGCCACCATGGTATATGTGATGGAGATGACAAGCAAGGGCAGGACATACAAGAGAACAAAAGTAGTCAAGTCCAAATACTTCCAGAAAAGATCAGCAGGAGGAGGGAAGCTGGGGAGACAGACCATTCGTATTGTTCTGTTCCTGAAGATCAGAGAGAGAAAGAACTGTCAATTCCACTACCAGATGCACACAACACCTGGAAGACAAACGTCTCGGGCATTCTTACGAGTTTCAGTGAAGGTGCAGATAGAAGAACTCATTCAGTAACATGGGGAAGTGCCACTTTCAATGGAAAATTTTGCTCCAAGTTTGACCTTTGGCCCCAACGAAGGTATTTTAAACACATCCCCAGGAAAAGAAAAAAATAATCCATATTGACATCTGTGCCCTCTAATGATGAAGAGCACCTCTCCTCTGTGCCTGCCTCAAATTGCAGGGCTGAATCTCTGAGCCAAAATCAACTGACAAACAAGCCTGAAAGCAATTCCATTGATTTTCACTGTGCTTTTGTGAGAAACACACCGCCTAGTCAAAGAGAAGGAAGACTTCTCTGTTTCACCATACTTTCTTTTTTAATAACACAGATGGAGAGATGTGTGCCTTAGGATCTGTGGGGCTTTGATTAAGCTGCATATATCATATTAAAAAAAAGCACCATGTAAATGTCTTACCCGATATAAAATCTTGTCAAAGTCTGATAAATGGCATGAGGCAGCGAGAAGCAGCTGGCCATAACCCAGATGATAATGATGCAAATCCCTCCTTTCACCATGGACATGCGCGGCTTGAGAGGGTGCATGATAACCTGCAGAGAACAACCAATCCTGAGGATTTACAATGACTTCAATTGACAAAAACAAGCTGCAAGCTTTAGAAGAAAAGAAGGCATCTTTGTTTTATCCATGTCCAGGAGCAAGCATTTCATGCTGATCACTGAGAAAGAAGCAAACAGCGTGTGTGCTTTCCAGGACAGCAAGGAATGCTCAGCATGGATGTTACGTGTGTCACAAGTTGAAAGCCAAGAGGCTGTTCTGGCTTGTACTATAAGGAGTGCAAAATGTCTCCTCATTAGTACAGACAAGGGCTCCAATACAGATGGCAGCCATGGGGCTCACAATATTTGGCATTTGGTGGACTCGCAAGACGCAGTGACAAGATGCTTGAGAACCATGGCTGAATGTAATCTTTGGCCAACATAGCACTAACAAACTTAAAGGCTGGTCTCCTGTATTCACCATTCACCCCGTGCAGTACTGGCTCCAGCATGGTGGAGTCCAGGTGGGCTTTCTGCTAACGACAGCTACTTTATCTGACAATGTCTTGGTCACTCTTTCAGTGTGACCACTCTTTTCAGTCTTTTGCAGGCAG